>JAGPOW010003642.1:103470179-103500437 GCA_030014935.1 Caiman crocodilus | reverse complement strand
GGAGAATAGTCCCAATGTGCACAGGGACTATTCTCCTGCCAAGCCCCAAACTAGCACCTGGGAGACCCTGGTAGCTAATGGAGCATGCTCCCCCCTTGTTGCCTGGGTTAACTGTGAGCAAAATTGCTCCCAGTCAACATCTACACATGCACTATTGCACATTACCTAATGCACCATTTATCTAGTACCTGTATGTGTTGGGACTAGAAAATGTCACAGTAGACTAATTTAATGTGCAGTAAATCCAGTGCATGTGTAGATGGTGACACTTTACTGCGCATTAGATGAGTCTGTCAAAGTAGTGTAAGGGGTCTAGAAGCCCAGACTGGAGGTTATAAAGGATTCTTCCAGGATGTGCACTTTGTGACAAAGCCTCCATAAGCCTAGGCATGGGATATACCAAGCAAGGGTGAGGGAGTATCAGGACTGACCTGTAGCATGTTCTGTTTTCACCTTTAAGGAGACTGCTATAACTTAAGGTCCTAGAATTCTCTTAAACAAGGGACCCCCCAAAGCAGTCAAGACTAGGAGGGCAAAAGGGAGCCTTCAAACTACCTTAATGTATCTGCCATCCCAATTCCTGTCCTGGCTGCAAGTTCTAAGCTGTACTTCCTTTCTTATGTTTTTGCGCACCCAGAACACAAAGCACCTGAAAGTCAAGGAGCCTTGAAAAATAGGGGTCACAATGGCTTCCATGCTACCCCTGCAGAAGAGGCCCACATGAAAATAATTCACTCTGTTGCAAGACAATCTTTACTGAGTTCAGAATCATACAGGAAAGGGAGAATATAAATCTGCCCTAAACTGAAAAATAATACGAAATGAGAGAACAAATATAAACTGACACATAAATTAAAAGCACTGTATATGTATAAAATCAGCAATACAATGTGATTCATGAGAGTCCAGTCAGTGATCCCATGAGTCAGACTCTAGCAGGTCCAACAATTACCACATAATAAACCCAGCACTTCCATAGTGGCCTATTTGGAAGGTACATTATTATTAGTTTACTAAGCATTGACAATGGGTGTAAATCAATCTACTCACAGACAAGAGTAGTTCTGGATGTGGCAAGGCTCTACAACATCAGAGCAACAACCCACCCACATTGTTCATTCCTACCTCCTTAAGTACATATGTGATATCTGACCAACATGTAATCCACAGGATGGCAACTCTATGCTAAATCAATGTTGCAAATCCCTTCTTGGATAGCTTTACCTTTACCTGTCTATCAAAATTAATTATCTATCTTTCTGTATATTGTTAACTTAGTTTATTCTATATAGGCCAAAAACGCTATCAAGCTCAAAGGATATTTGATAAGAGTCATTTGTTATTGGCCTGGGAAGTTACAGAATCTTCAGCCAACTTCAAGGTAACAAAACCAGTAACCCTGTTATTTTATCACAGTGAAACCTTATGTTATGTTTTAAAAAAGCTGTAGAGAAGACTGGTGCCAACAGCCATCTCAGGTAATGATGCAATTTATTCCTAGAAGTTTTACTTTCACCAGGCTTATGAACACTCAGCAAGGACTGAAATTTAACCAGATCCAGTACTTGATACCTTGATTGACTGAGCATAGCATCCTCAGCTTGCCAGTCTTTTAAGGGTTTATGTACAGGTTACCATGCGCAGTGTGTATGCAAAACAGCATTTTTATAAGGAGAGTTTATGGAAAGGGGTATCAACCTAATTTGGAAAGTGGTAAAAATATGTACGTTGGATAGTTCAAGCTAAGCTATGCATTTAATTATCATGGGCCTGACTGTCATTTGACTAAGTCCCTTTACATTTTTCTGGCAGTATAATGAAGCCTTAATGTGGTCATACACTGTAGTTACTGCCCACTTTAATTTTTTTTTACATTCCATAGCCAAGTAAAACTTCCCTAATGTAAATAAGAATCAGGCCCCATATATGCAGCAGCTACAGTATCCTAGAACTGATTACGTGTAACCACCAAACCATTACTAGTACTCTACTTACAGTGCTTAGATCACTAGCCATGGTTTCTGTGTATCACTATCTAGGGAATAGCAGGGCTCAGCATATACTACCCGGTTCAAGGTAAAGTAGCTATTTCCTAGTATGAGAAAAATGCTGTGGGCAGCAGTTCCTTCCTGCATGTGTATGCCCTTGATTTCCAAACTCTTCTAAATGCCCATTCAGTCATCATAGAAAGGATCTTCCTCATCTGAGAGAAAGTTAGGAGCAGGCAGCAGAACTGACATTCTCTCTATCCATGTTCTCAAACTGGTTCCATATGTTCATTCTCCTTTTTTGATCACTGGAGAAGGGGGAAACATTTGGGCCTAGGCTGGTAACTTCCAACAAGGTAAAAAAATGGAAAAGAAGAAATTTAAATATCCAGCCAGTATTACCTCATTTTTCCCTAGTGTCTCTGCAGTTATTCTATTCTATGTAAGCATTATGGCAAATGGAGCTAGTAAACTTAGCTTGTGCCATGCTAAAATGAATATTGCCAAAGGAGGCCAATTTAATTACATTATGAGACAAAGACATAAAGGGGACACCATACCACTCTAATTCAGAACAGTTATGAATTTAGTTAGCAAATTCTAAAATGGTTTACAATTCTATGTTTTTATTTTGCTGTTCTGGACAGTGTCCAAAGCCAAAAATTAAAGCCATTTTCTCATCCAAATACACACTCAGCTCAGCTTCCAATTGAACATCAAACAATTCCATAATTTTTCCTTAAAAATAAAATTCCTTTAGATGAAGGAAACATTCCCCCCTACCCCCACCCCTCCTCCTACTTTTCTACAAATCAGAAATCCTCTTTGGCTTTTCAGTTACTGGTTTCACTTTCCCCCATTTGCGCACTGGAATCATTTAGCTAGAGCTGTGTGAAACTCAGCAGTTTGATTTTTGCTGGGATGGGGTGAGGGTAAATATGATTGGTCAACAACAGCCTGGATTTCATCTGCATCCTGTAAATTATACTGTGAATCTGAAGTTTTAATACACACACGGATACAAAGGAGCACTCAACCAAAACTGCCATCTTTCGCACGATTTCTTCAGAAAACTCATTAATATCTCTTCTTAACCGAAGTTATCATTGGATCTAAGCTATAATTCATAAATGCGAATCTGCAGTGGTTTAATGCCAAACCAGTACGCATGACCTGCACTGGATAGGTTGGGCAACTGGTGTGGGCTTTGTATTGTTAAAAATCTTTGCAACTATCACCACAATTGGGAATTGCGGGTGAAGCAGCAAAAGAAGGTCTATTTGGGTACTGATGTGAAGACCAACACCTTTGGTACAGCTGCTCATGCTAAGAGTTATTCTGGAAAAAGTCACCTAATGAATAAATAGTTAAATTCTGGTGTGAGAAAATGTGTCAGAGTCTAGATGATGCAGAACAATAGATGCGTGTAAAGCGGGCCATATTCCATTTGGATTCAGATTCAGTCCAATTCAAGGGACAGTGATTCAATTCATTGATTCAGATCACTGTCCCAATTCGATTCAGCCAAATCTGAATCTGAAGATTCGATTCTGATTCAGAGAATCAGAGAATTGTCCATAGACACAGCTTTATATGTTTTTTCTACATACCTCAAGGTACCAGGCATGGCTTGTGAATGCTGAGATGGTGGGGCGGATGGAGCATTATACAGGAGTGTGGGGTGGAGGGGCCACATACTCTGTGGTGAACCCCTCCCCACCTCCTTGGCTCAGCAATTGGTCATGGGGGAACCCAGGGTGCCCCCCCAGACCCAAGAGGTACCAGTTGCTGAACCAGGGGGTGGAAGAGGGGGTTCCCCCATGTGGTCCACAGGGGATCCAGAAGTTGACTGGAACTGCTTCTGATCCACTTCCGGATCCACTGCTTAGTGTGCTGGGGACCGCCCCGCCCCCTCCCCCCAGTGCTCCTGTAGGATGCTTCGTCCACACCACCATCTCAGTGTTCACAAGCTGCCTGGTACTTTGAGGTATGTAGAAAAAAAACATACAAAGCTGTGTCTATGTCTGAATCATCGAATCTCTCCCAGTCAAATTGGAGGCTTCCAGTTTGATTTGCAGAGATTAATGGGTCTCCTGATTCGATTCAGGTTTGGTGATTCAGTCACTGAATAGGGCCGAATCTCCTCTGAATCGAATTAGTGACCAAAGCTTAGCACAGCCCTACAGAACAGCAAAAAAAACAAAACATGTGAACCTAATGAAAGTTGCTTGAACTTTGCTGAGGGAAATGAAGTTCTTGATGCTGTTGTATACTCCTGGAGTTGTCAAAGTAGTTGAGGTTTGTGTTAGCTCTGCACAAAGGTAAAAAGGGAGACAAAGCTCATAAATTACTGCCAAGTCCTCGAGGATACTAATGTAATGACAAAAAAAAATGCTTAATCCCCTGTCCAATGGATTCAAGGACCTCTTTCCATAGTCTGCAATGGCTATACCTGTCATGTCCCTAAATGTCTGTATAATTCCTATTTATGCCTTCATTAGCTTGCTTTTTAAAATTTGTTTCTTTAAAATCAGCTTTTGCTTTTTTACAGCTTTCTTATTCTCCAAATGTTCCTCAGTGAAAAGTGTGAACATATTGTAGATCAAGGCTGAGATCAAGTGGAAAAAAAAAGTTTTTATGGCCCTTAAAAACACCCATAGCACAATTTGTTCAGGTATTTTTTTGCCTGAGCTAATAAAAAGGCATGCAACTTTTCAATAATGCTTTATATCTTTTTACTTCTTTCTTTTAGGTAAAAAAAAGAATTTGTCTTACAAAGACAGCTGTTCATCATGCTTTAAGGGTAAATGTTAGACTTTAACAGCTCACTACACAGAATGAAATGTAAAGTGTGGATTTTTCACCACATAGAGAAGTATTTTATATGCTGTGACTTTGGTAGAAGGTTATTATTTTTTTAAACAGTTCATAAAGTTGCTGAGAAACAGTGTGTTGGGACCGGAAATTATTTCTTGGAAGTCAACTAGCTACTCTCCCACCCTATCTCACTTACAGTTTTCATATAAGTTTAGTAAGATGAATACCAAGTTCAGGGGGGGAAAAAGATTTCTTGTTGATTTCACTGATAAATTAATTGAAGGCTAGTAATTATCCTACACTATATTATGTATAGAATTCTTTCCCATCTTTGATTTTAGTTTGCTACAGCTGCTGTGATTTTTTTTCCTGTTGCCTTTTCCAACTTTCTACCAATGGCAGGAGACCCAAAACAAAATGACCCAGCATAAAATCCTTGAATTACTAGTGAAAAATACATCTTGTTTCCATCTTTCTGCTGCCTCCCTTCCTAACGATGATGATCTCACTTCTGCTCTGTAGTTCTAAACCACACTTGTGACTACCAATCAGTCATAGGCTATGAGCCAAGCATCAGTCATGGCTTCAGTGCTCCATGGCACTAATGCAATCATTATCCCTGTGATGCCTTGGGGATTGCAATATTTACACCTTTGCTTCTATATAGCTAAATGAAAATACAGTGGGCAGAACTTAGGGATTTTTTTTTTTTTTGAGAATGCAAACCACTTCATGACTTTGAGCTTGCAGGCATATTAATTCCACTTTTAAGTAAGTGACTTAGTAATGAAAACCCATCAAAGTGTTCACAAACCAATGCACCAACTTCTCAAAAGCAGTCTATACAGTTGATGGTTACTGTTCCACTCTGTCTTGCTTATATTTTTTCATTTCCACTCTGTCCTCCAGCTTTCCTAGCATTCCAAGAGAGTTAGACACTAATTGACAGTGCTACAGAAAAGAAAGTATTTGGTAATCAGTAGGTATACTAGTCCATTGTTAAGATCTTTGATGATCTCAGACCCTGAAATTTAATTGGATGATTCAGTCCAACAGCAGACAATGAATAGCTCTACAGCTTAGCAGAAAAGAATAAGGGTGGAATTCTATTTTCCTTTGCATGTTTAAATGGTAACATTTTAAGTCATGCATGCCAAAAATGTCACATGCACAAACAGCAATTCTATTATTCCTGAAGTGTGGATATGTAAGTGTGTATGCAGGCTGAATATATACAGTAAGATGCACATTGGTTGGATATGTACATGGGGCCATTCTTAATGTGTATTTGTATCTAAGCTGAAAATCCATGACTAGCAAATGGTGGACTGAAGAAGTGGGGAAAGAGGAAGATCCTCCCATATTTTAGTCCCAACAACTAAGTGGTTAAAACATTCACCCAGGAAGACAGTGGTCTCAGTCTAGGCTCCTTTTACACAGTGGGAATTTGAAACTGCATCTCTATCTATCCAGCACAGTGCTCTAACCACCAGCACACAGGTCAGGCATCACCCAGAGCCCTTACCTGCACTCCTTTTGAAGCTGGCTCCCTGGGCAAATAAAGAGAGGAAGCTATGCCAGACTAGATAGAAGAGAACATGCCTGTGTGGGGTTGGGGGGTGAAGGGCGCAGGACCTGAGTTTTGGCCTAGAGACTTTCATTCAGTGAAGCAGAAACTTCAGCACTGCCCCCATCCTTTTTTCCCAGTGCCTTAAATATAAAGGATAGTCAATCAGATTCAAGAGACATGACAGGAAAAGTGTCTTAATAATGCTTATCCTATGATGTGGTGGTTAGAGCACTATATTAGAATGATAGAGGGGACGTCTACACAAATCACTATTGTGCAGTGGTTACTGTGCATTTATTTAGTGCTTGGTATTGTTAGGAGAAAAGACCTACCTTCAGTGCAGAAGACCTGCACATTCCATAGTGCTGACTTTAACACCAACCACTTCAGGATCATTAGCAAAGATTACATCCAAGAAACTACATAGAGCAAAAGCAAACTCAAAAGCAGTACCCATAACACCCAGAACTAGAGGAAAAGCCAAGAGTTTGTGAAGGCTTTCAAACTCATCATGTTTAGGAAGTCACTACCAGAGAAGGCAGAGAAAATTGTGGAAGGTTTAAGAATTGCAATCTATGAAACAGTTAAAGCTACATTTGGAGAAAAGAAACCATCCAATAAGGACTAGTTCAAAGAAAAGGCAGAAGAACTATTACTTCTCATCAACATCAAGAACAAAGCCTATCTGGAACACAACAAGATGCCAACAGTGAGCGCCAGCACGAAACTGACATGAAAAAGCTAGGTACAGAGAGCAACCAGATGCTGTGCAAATCAATACTGAACTAAGCTCTGTGAAGAGATAGATGACCTCAGACACAGGAAACTTAAAAGTCATGCACAATGATCTGAAGAAAGTTCTAGGCCCTACTGTCAACAAGATGCCCCTCTCAAATTGCATAGCAGTGAAGCCATTACAGATAGAAGCAAGCAGATGTCTCATAGAGTTGAACACTACTCAGACCTATACTCACAAGAAAGAAACATCACCACTGAATCACTGGACCAAATACCAACTCTGCAGGTCATGCCAGAGTTGAATGTGGAGCCCACTGTAGAAGAGCTAAGCAAGGCCATTGATTCATTATCAAGTAGTGAGTCTCCTGGAAAAGATGGCATCCTCACAAAAATTCTCAAGTACGGAAAAGAAAGCCTACTACCATATCTTCATCAACTACTACTCAAATGCTGGAAAGAGGGTGAGGTATCACAAGACAGGTGTGAAGCAAACATTGTCACCATGTGTAAAAATAAAGGAGATAAAGGTGACTGCAGCAACTACAGAGGTCTCTTGCTATTAAGTATAGCAGGAAAAGCTTTTGCAAGGGTCATCTTGGTGCACCTACAACAGCTTGCATGAGATTACCAGGAATCTCAGTGTGGATTCTGGGCCAGAAGATCAACTACAGACATGATATTTTCCCTGTGTCAACTTCAAGAAAAGTACAGAGCACAAAACTGACCATTGTATATTGCTTTTGTGGATCTAACCAAAGCCACAGTTCAGTTTGATAGGACAGTTTCAAGATGAAAAGTGGAGTGAAGCAAGGATGTGTTCTTGCCCCTACATGCTTCTTCTCAGGACTCCTGAACTGCTCATTTAAGATATGAGAGGTTGAGTGTACCTTCACACCACACCAGATCAGATGGGAAACTCTTCAACTTTTCATGACTCAATGCAAAGACTAAAGTTAGAAAGGTGCTTATTGTAACAGCTGAAAATTGTGTCTGTGTGGTGAAGGTGCTTGCTGAATGCTCTGTGAAGATTAGACCAGGTGTTTTTTGTCATTAGTTTGTGTATTGTGAGCTGTATGTTGCCACTAGGAATTTAATTAAAGTAAAAGATTAGTGAGGCCTTGTATGTAGTGAGGACTTGTAAGATTAGTGAGGCCTTGAAAGTAGTAAGGCACTGTATGTAGTGATGCAGTTAAAACTAACCTTATCAGAAAAATCCAAAAGCTTGTACTGCTATTGGTCAGTCATAAGGAAAGTTCATAGTGTAAGAATGTGAGTGGCTGTGAGTCAACAGCATAGATCAGAAGTTATAAATTGGCTAGTATATCCAGAAATCAGCAGAAGGAAGCTACAGTACCATGAGAGAAGCTACTAATTTAAAGATTAGCGGCTAACCTGGATTTGGTGGGCCCATGGATCTCAAGGAGTCTGAGGACTGAATAGCAGGGTCCTTCCCAGTACCCCTCAGACAGCGCAGTTTGGGGACGCCTGTCTTGGCTGATCTTTATAGAAGTGGAACTTGTCATACATCAGGCATCAGAGGGGACTGCTGATAAGTTGCTGACATGAATTGTTATTATCTGTCATTCTTGTCTTGTTATACTATGCATACTTGTGTTTATTAAGTCAATAAACCTTTCTTACCTTTTTACTCCCGACCACTCTCTCAATCCTGAACCCTCCAGCTGGCAGCTGGGACACTTATCAGAGAGCTTCTATTTGCTGATGCTGCTATCCTTAAACCCCATGATGCAGATCTATTACAAGAACTCATGAATCACCTCTTAAGAGCTTGCCAGGCATTTGCTCTCACCATCAGCATAAAGAAAACAGTTGTACTAGGACAAGGAGTTACACAAGATCCATCAATCACTCTTAATGAAAACCAGCTAGAAGAAGTCCAAAAGTTCAGCTACCTAGGTTCCACACTGACCACCGACCTCTCACTGGGCAAAGACCTTAAAGTTCACATCAGAAAGACTGCCATCACCTTCAGAAAACTAACTAAAAGTGCATGGAAAAACTCAAAGATTACCTTCACGACCAAAATGCTAGTGTACAAAGCTTGTGTACTCAGCACTCTCATGCATGGTGGGATAACATAAAAAATCTATGTACATTAAGAGAAAAGGTTAACCAGCTTCCACCTTGGCTGTTTATACCACATACCCAGCATAAAATGGCAAGATATAGTTACCAATGCAGAGGTTCCTCAATGGGCAATATACCAAGTGTGACAGCCCTATTCAGACATAGCTAACTGTGCTGGCTAGGCCATCTGAGCAGTTTGGAAGATGGACATATACCCGAAGACATGCTATATGGGGAACTATCAAAGGGAACAAAAAGAACAGGATAGCCCAAGCTTTGCTATAAAGATACATGCAAGCAAGATAGGAAGGCATTTGTAATTGAACCTGGCCCATTGGAAACCTTGGCAAGCAAGTGACATCATCATCTTCACCAGGGCATTAAAGTCCATGACAGGAATTGACTCAAACAGTTGAAAAGAAAAGAATCCATAGGAAGCAAGCAGTTCCTGAACCACCCAATTGTGACACATACATTTGCAACTGCTGCCACAGATCATGCAAATCTCAGATTGGACTATTCAGTTACATGAGGCACTGCAAACCATCTACATCAAAGGCTGCAATAACCACCATTTTCACAGATGAAAGGATGCCATTGATTGATTGACTGTATAATCAAGTACTAAATAAACATGCAGTAACCAGAGTTAATAGCACCGGTGAACACCTCTTAAGTGGTACTACTGGACAATAGCTTATTAGCACTGTTAGCGCTATAATGCCCTACTCCGCAGTATTCTTCAGCTACTGTGCAGTTAGCATCTCATGTAGATGACCCCAGAGAGATGTAGATTTAAACCCCCTCTGGGCAAGGGACCATTAAACTCAGGTTTCTGGCTTCCTGAGTGAGTGTCCTAACCACTCAGTGGTTGGAGCTAAAACATGGAAGGGACTTCTCCCAATCATTTCTCTAGGACTTATGAGCAGCATAGCCCTACTCTGTATACTCAGTGTACATGCACAAGATTACACGACCAAAGCTAAATGGCCAAAAAACAGCCAGATTGATGGCTTGAAAAAAAAAATCAACATTTAGACATGCCATGGGAAATGGAATTCTGCTCTATAAGACCGAGAAAGCGGTGCAGTGAAAGTGTAGATACTGTGTAAAATAGATGCAGATGAAAAGGACAAATTACTTGCATATGCTCCACAAATTTTGATTCGATTAAAATATAATATAGAATTGCCAAAGCCCAATGATAAGTTCCATGGCATTTGCTAGTACTACATCTAGAAAACCTAAATAAAGCCTGAAACAGTTTTGCAGGAGTTTGTGACCATTAGACTTTGTCATCCCCTAGGGTGAACAGGTGTTCCCCCAGATCCTGAAGCACACCTCTTATGTACTTATAAGCTGCTACCATGTCACCCCCTGAGCCTGGACTTCTCTAGGCTGAAGAGTCCCATAGCTCACAGCCTCCCTTCATAAGGCCTGTTCTCATGCCCTCTGATCATGTGCATGGCTCTCCTCTGGACTCTTTCAAGCTTCTCCACATACTTCATAAATTGTGGAGCCCAGAATTGGATATAGTACTCTAGTTGCAGCCTCACCAAGGCCAAGTATAGTGGGAGGATGACATTCTGGGTTTTGCTCGAGGTGCATAGATAGATGCAAGCCAGAGTTTTATTCAGTTTGCCAGCTGTGGTATCACATTGGTGGATCATATTCATCTTGTGGTCAATCATGACCCCCAAGTCTCTTTTGGTCATGGTGCTAGCAAGTGTAGCATTGCCGAGCCAAAAGTGTGATGCAGGTTTTTATTTCCAAGGTGGAGGACCTTGCATTTCTCCATATTGAATGTTATCAGGTTTTCATCTGCCCACCTTGCAAGCCTATCAAGGTCAGCCTGGATCACCAGCCTATTCTCAAGTGTGGACACTCTTCCCCAAATTTTGGTGTCATCAGCAAACTTGGCCAGTCTGCTTTTGATAGCAGTGTCCAGATCGATTTATGAAGACATTAAAGAGCACACATCCTAGAACAGAGCCTTGGGGGATGCCACTAGTCACAGAGTGCCATGTTCATTCAGTTCCATCAACTACCACTACTCTCTGGGTCTGACCTCAGAACCAGTTCCCCAGCCATTGGACTGTGGAGTACTCGGAGGTTCAGCTGCCCGCATTTTCCATGAGGACACCATGGGACACCAGGTCAAAGGCTTTCTTAAAATTCAAATATATGACATTATCCTCTTCCCTTTTGTCCAGGTGATATGTCACTTGGTCATAGAAGGAAGTGAGCTTGGTCAAGTAAGACCTACCCACAACAAATCCATGTGGGGCTATCTATAATTTCCCATGCCTTTCACCTCTGTGTTGAGTCAAAGTGGTCTTTTCTGGCTTCGCCATTCCTTTAAGGAAGAAACAGACTTGTTAATGGGTTGGACCTTGGTCAATATCCCAGGGGGTCTCACCTGCCATGTCTGCTGGAAAATAATTTTAATGGGGAGGGAGATGATCTATCCTATCCCTCTTGGTACCTTCCTTCAGTCATCCCTGTTGTCCTTCCCTCTCGGGGCTCCGTCTCCCATACACCCCGCCTAACGCCAACCAAAGATGTTGTTTCCTGGGCCACTAGCATTGGTATTAAGTGTACTTTGGTGCCTTGGCCCTTTGAATTTATGATGGTGGGACCAGGATGTTATCTGACCCAATTATTCCCTACCACACTTTGCCTTATTTCTGCGTCTTGCTGATCATGGATTGTCCTGTTCCCTGGCATCCACTCCCAACTTCAGTTTTATAGCTGCCATGGGTCAGTTGTTCATTGGTCCTTGCCCTATTTGGTCCTGCTGGGATCCAGTCTGTGCTGTGGATATCCGGTGCCCATGGTATCTCCTCAGGTAAGTTATAGAGCTATCTCTGGCTGACTATTCAAGAAAGTCCCTTCCTGGGGAAGTCACCATGTCCCTGCACTGGGACTCTGTGCAGGATCTGGCCCGTTTGGGCTGGTCAAGAACCTCACTTCCAGTCCTCTTTGATGATTTCCTGCTGGGCTTTTTATCCTGGCTTCAGGGGTCTGGGCAGCAAATTGGCCCCAGCATGCTGCTATAAAGTGTGCCCACGCCAACATGGGAGCCAGTCCCGACTCTTCCTGACTCAGCAGGTTTTTTTCCTCCTTTTTCTTTGCTGCAGCATTCCCATCCACCACAGTTTTACTTTTGCTGTGTTCCAGTTCTGGTGTGGCACCCTGCTGGCTCCTCTCCTTGTCTGGCTGAGGTAAGTCTTGTCCACACTATCCCTCAGAATGTTGCCTTCAGTTAGCCTGTCAAGAATGGTTTTTTAAATATTTTTTCCAAAATCTTCCCAGGGATTGAGGTCAAACTGATTGGCCTGTGGTTTCCCGGGTCTTCTTTCCTTCCTTTCTTGAAGATGGGCACAACATTGGCCCTCTTCCAAACTTTAGGTAATTCACCTGAGCATTACCAGTTCTCAAATATCCTCACTGGTGGCTGCACTATGATGTCTGCCAGTTCCTTTAGCACTGTTGGATGCAACCTATCCAGACCAGCTGATTAATGGGGGTCCAGCCTCTCAAGATGCTCCCTTACAAGATCCATGTCAGTAGTAGGCATATATTGATCCTCACCCTGGTCAGCCCACATCATGTTACACAGGGTGGTCCCTTTGGGCTGATGAAAAAATGATGCAGAGTAATCATTAAGCAGATTGTCTTTTTCCTGAATGTCAGTAGTCAGCTGCCCAAGCTGGTTGAGCAGGGGTCCAATGTTGACCTTGTTTTTATTTCAGCTCCCCACATATCTGAAGGACTTTTTATTGTCCTTGATTTGTGTAACCAGATGGAGTTCAGTTGCAGCCTTGGCTTTTCTAGTTTGCTCCCTGCAGGGGTAGAACAGTACAGTATGCTCCTCCTTAATGGTGTTTCCTGTCTTCCATCCTTTATACACCTCTGTTTTTACACATAAGAGATCAAATAATTCCTTGTTGAGCCAAGGGGGTTGTTAAGTCCTTTTACCACTTTTCTTACAGGTTGAGATGGACTCCCCTTGTGCTTCTAGGATTGCTTCCTTAAGGAAGAGAGCTCAGGTTCATCCCAATATACCAGCTTTATACTACTGCAACTCCACTGATGTCTAGGTGTTCCCCAGTTATTCTTACAAAGGAAGGGATCAAAGTCCAGCATATGGTTTAACATTATAAAAGAACATAATTTGGCACAGGTTGATACTCTGCTGTTTCATGCACATTATTAAAAAAGTTCAGAGCAGCTACAAGCCATCGTGTCCAAGGGAAGATTCTTCTCTCTAGAAAAAAAATCTTTAACCCTAACTTTATTAAACTGTGAATACAGGTGTCATACAAGACCCAGAAAGGGTATAAGGTCAGTTGAATTGCATCACCATTGGTATATGGACCAATCTCAAAAATTCAACAGCAACAAAACACTCTAGGCAATTATGCAGATCACAGGGGTAATTTTTCAAAGAGGTGAGTTCTGGCATTAATATCAGAGAGTCATCAGCTAAATCCCTCCCATGGATTTTGAAAACATCTCTTGTCACACAAGGATGTGTACATCCTTGCTAGCTCTCATCTTTCTTGTTTTTAAAACTAACTTATACAGTCAGTTATTGACAGGTTTAGCTTTGTAGAGGAATTAAGCCTTGGCACCTCCTCTCAGATTGAGGTAGAGTATTACTGGCACTGCTAGCAACATGCACTACAGTATCAGGCTTAACCAGTAATAGCCTGAAGGAAGAGTTCAATGATTTCCACCATTTAAAAAAATGGAACTGGACAAAGATTATAGAGAACATAACGGTTTGGAAAAATTGTGCAAGGCTGAGGAGATTTACAAGATGGACTCTGTTCTGGATCATTTCATACTGAACTTGGGAGTATAAAAGCACTTTTTCAAGTTCCAGCAGTGTAAGAAAAACTTAATCAAGCCCAGCATGGATGCACCTTAAATATCAGAACCCCAATTACAGCACAGCTGCACTAGTAGGGCTGCACTGTTGGATTTGCAACTGACTTCTGCTCATTCCCAGGGCTTAATGTAACAGCTGTGGATCAGTGGAAGTAGAGACTGGAGGCTTTGATTCCAGAGAATCGAATATAGTGCAATACACATGCCAGGAGCAAGCATCTTTAACATGGGATATTTTCTGCACCTTCCTAGCAGTGGGAGATACTACCCACAATGAATGAATGCTCCTTTAGGGCAGAAAAGGAGCTATAACACAAACCATATAGTACCATTTAGTTATTCCTGTAGGAAGCCTGATCACTTGTAGTTGACAAAAGGGCATATCTTCCAGAAAAGCATCTGTTTTGGATCTAAAGACATCAAGAAACTGAGAACTTACCACTTCCCTGGGTAGCCAGAAACTTCAGATGAGGTTAAGCTGCACCTGTGCAAACCTATTTTTTACATCAGTCCCATGTCTTTACTGTAGGAATTTGCACCTTTGTGGCTAGGCGTGTGCATATAAGTAAGCCTATGTTAATTTGGTGCACTTTTGTGGTGTTTTTCTCATTGCTTTGATCAGTCTTATGAATCCTATGTAACATACCAAGTTCTTCCAGACTACTGTTAGACCCAGACTTAACCAGCACCCAATTAGCACCAAATTAACGGCTGCCTTTGTTCCCAATGAGGTGATTTTTGGCTCCCCCACTGACTAAGGAGCAGACTGAGTGTATCTGTCACCACCCCATCAACATAGCAATTGGTTTATACATAGACTAAGTAAAGAGACTCCCACACTGTTGTATAACTGACACAAATTAAGCAGTTTATTAATTAACAACAGGTAAGTAACAGGTAAGTAAGCAATTTAGATAACAGCTTTAACAAGTATCAGCACCAACTGGAGACTTAGTAACTTTTATTATACTAAGGGAAAATCTTCATTGAATATTGGATCTCTGCCACTTCAAATCACAACCAGTATGGGTCACACCAAGGATTATTTGGCGCTGGTTTACCTTCTGCTTTAGGAAAGGGAGGAACAAAGGAGAAGACGGTGATACTTACAACAAGGGTAGAGGGCTGCTACTTGTGTACTATCTGCACCCGGGGATAAGGAGTCCAGGGAGCCAACCCTGGACACTCTCACAGGAGAGAAGCAGTGATGAGAACTGGTGAAGCCTCAGGAGTTAAGGTTGCTGGGGATGATGGCCAGGTCTCTAGAGGTCTCATTATCAATGGTGTGCTCGGCTCATCAGACCTCTATGGTAGCAGCGTAGCCCAATATGCAACACCATACAACAATCACCCACACCAACACACCACAAAGCCACTTCCACCTGATTCATTCAACACACTGACAGTCTCTCTCCTTCTCACAGGTTCCTTTCAACACACACACTAACAGAAAGCAAGTCCTCATTCACGCACAGCCAAACACACACTCAATTACCCAGTTCCTGTCAACCAAAGCCCTTTATAGATGTAGCACACACCACGGCTCTGCTCACAGTACACTTTTGTGCACTGGGTACCAACATCAGTGGCTTCAAGGTGTTCTGCACATTGTCTATAGTCAGTGGTTCAGGCAAAGTTCATCTTCTGACATATTTAGGGGATAAGTAATGATGCCATGGGCTCAGACCTGATTTCTGGCCTTACAGCTACAAAGTACTTATATTTAATAGTTTCAATGGTAACTATCAGGTGCTATAGTGGAATGAGCAGTGTAGTTTAGAAGGGAAAGTAAATGATTGTCAAAAATCAGTTAGGCCCTTATCTCAAACTCTAAGCCAGAAGTGGAAGTACACGTCATGGTCTTACATTTGTCATTGTCTTGGCCCCATCATATAGTTTAGGACAGTTAGCTTTTGCTCAAAGTTAAGACAAGAAAAATACAGGTGGTAACCTTTTAAACTAAGGATTTGGGTCAGAGATGTAAGTGTCTAAAAAGCCCTTTGCTCCTGCTTCTCTATGTCTCTAGAATTAATGGCACTTAAATATGTGGCACGTAAGTGTGTAACTTTAAGTTACATGTTTGCTAGCACCTTACTAACTTGGGGCCCTAGTTTCATGTGGTCAAGGACAATTAATTCAACTTTCTTATAAAATGTTGGCAGTTGCATTTCTGTTTCTATACAGCATTTTCTCACTAATTAAATGATACACAGTTGCCATGAAAGTAAATGGTTATATACTGCATTTACTTGAATACAAAAAGCTCCTTATCTTAGAATCACGTACAAGGAATTCTGACTAAATACATTATCCATCATTACACTTTGCCAAAACCACCATTAGAATAGAAACCACCATTAGAATAGAAACCACCAGCAATAGAAACCAACTATTAAGTTGATTACAGCAGCCAACACTGAACATGACTATAAAACATAAGAGCTGCATACTGATGGAAATTTACCACAAGAATGAATTAATGTGGCCTATCTGAATAAGGTATATGGTAGTGCCTATTAAGAACAGTTCCCTTCACTAATGACTTTTTTTCAGGTCATGGTGAGCCGTGACTTTGCATACTTCTATCACCCCCTCTTTTAGCCTGACAGATGTGACTCATGTGGCTTCACTCTCCATGAGATAAAGCTAGACTAGGCTGCCCTGTATCTCATCTGCATATAAATTTTGCAGCACCCCAGGACTTGTGACAAGAATGCCCAGCACCAGATGTGAGTGGGGGCTAATTAGCACATGGATCCTTTGTGTGCAGTATCTTGAATACACACACATACTGAGTAGTGCTGAGCTGTGGGATCACCATGGCTTGAAATGCTGTGAACTCTGGTGGGGCCCAGCCCAGTGAACTACATAGTAAATCAATGAGCCTTTGGCTTTGTACTAATATCACTCATAGTGGATGTGTCTACTCAATATACTTTATTGTACAGTAGAACAAATGATTATATAGTAAGTATTTGTATCTACATGTGCAGACCCTTACTGCATGGTAATTTTTTCCTACTCAAAAGTCAATTTGATGCCTGCAAATGTATGTGTAAACAGCTAACCAATTTTTTTTCCTGCTCAGTTAGGCAGCAGGGGGTGGGAGATTGCTCCTTCCCTCTAGGAGCTGCCTGCTGCTAGGGCAGGATCTACCCCTGAAGCCCAGGCTGGTTGAATGTCCCTCTGCCCAGGCCTCACAGAGCTTCAAGCCCCTGATCCACATTCATAGAGCTGGAGCAGAATACTCCCTGCACAGAGAGAGTTTCCTAGCCAGCTCTGAGCTGCATGGGAAAGTCTGCATGTGAAGCCTAGAGATGACTGGGGTCTGTCCCATTTCAGGCAGTCCCCAGCCAACTCTAGGCTGCACATTTAGACTTCCCCACATACCCCAAAGCTGGTTGGGAAGTGTTGCTGTCAGAGGCAGCTCCTAGCCCCACAGATTTGTTCCCAGCCCCATGCCCTGATTGGACAATCAAGGCCCAGGCCTTGGAAAGAGCTTCAGGGGAGGGGAAGGTCCAAGCCCCCTGCTCTGATCCACCTATGGGGCAGCTAGTAGTGAGCCCCTGGCAGCACATGGAATCCTGCCGCTAGATTGGGGTAAGGGGCTGGGGCCTGCCCCTCCCCCATAACTCTTTTTAAGCCCTGTGGCCCCAGTAAGGGAGCCAAGGCTGGGAGCTCCTTGCTGCCAGGGCAGGGGGACATTTTCCCTGACTAGGCTCCACCACTGGAGCCGACCCCAACATCAGGCAGTTCCCAGGGGCAGGGAGCAATCTCCTAGCCCCTGCCAGGAGCAGCTGTTTCCTGGCCCTGTGCTCCCTGCCAGACCCAGGACGAGCTCTAGGCTGTCCCTGGCTTTTGCAGGAGGCTGGTTCTGGGCTGGAAGGGGTGGGAGCAGAATGTTGCCAGGAGCAGCAAATCTGCTTCCAAATGGATGCATGTGTAGATGCCTGCCCAGGGTGGGTTTACTCCAGAGTAAATTACTCTGGAGCAAACTCATCCAGCAGTATTTGCACATGTAGACATGCCCAGTTTGCACTACATATAAATAGGTTCCAAAGTGCTGCTCAAAAGTATGGTTATGGAGTCACTGTGCTTAAATGTGCAGCATTTTCAAAAAAAGTAACACGCACCAACTCAAGGATGAACTAAGTTCACGGGTACTAAATGTACAATGCTACAGCAATGTTTGATTTCAAGGTTATTGTTTTCAGATTTTGTCTTCACTGCCATATGCTCAGGAATAACAGGATCTGACATTAAAGAGAGGGGGAAGAGGCTGGTAGGGAAAAAAATGAGGGGAGGCAAAGAGCAAAGGGTCTACCTGACCCCCATATTTATTTTCCCTTCTGTAGCAGTGGGAAAGAGAAAATTTCAAGGCAAACCTCCAGTAATTAGATTCTATATCTGGAAGATTATAACAAATTTATACATTTTCTCTATATAGAAGTCAATTATTGGGGGGGTCATCTTCTATATTAATAAATATGGTCATCCATCTATTTGTGCTCTGCAATTTACATTGTTGCATAGACTCTTGCAGCACCAGTCTTGTTATATTATTATGTTTCCTGTCTTTGTATTACCTGCATCACAACAATGTATAAAAGATCAAATGTTCCAAAATATCTTGTTTTCAGATACTTTCCATAGGCTTCACTTGCCTTTTTTGACTGTCCTGTTAAAAACCCCGTCTTATACAGATTTTGCCCAAGCAGTTTATAATGGCTTTCAAATAAATCAAGTGAAAGAAGCAGTTTTAAGAGATCAGCTTGTTATTTGTGTAAGATCTGTATTATTTGGCTAAACAAGATAGAAAAGAAGGCCATAAATTGGTGAACTGTCAGCAAGTGAATGATACTGATACCTACCAGGAAAGGAAGAGTGCAAGCTCTTGTTTTCACAAACGTATAGTCTGAGTAATAGGAAGGATGTTAGAATCTCTCTCTCTTTCTCTCTCTTTCTCTGCACCAAGTAACCAAGCTGTTATTAAGAAAAAAAAAATCCCCTGTTAAGATGATGCATTGTTGTCAATGTACTAATTTTAAATACAGCAAAAAGAATAAGATAAGTAAGGAGCAGTTAGTTTACTGACCAAACACACAATACGACCACAAGAAAACTGAGATTCAAGTACTTTATGTAGAAACAAAGAAGTTCCTTACACTCAATTGTACTGTGCATGTCAACTCCACCTTTCTTTATGAGGCCATGCATAATCCACAACCCCATTCCAAAAAAATTCAACATTATAATTCCCAATTGGATAAACATACCAAAGGCAACTATTTACAGCACCTTACCAAAATGCTAATCCATCAAGATAATGGAGTTGTTTAGGACCTAGCAGTTGATTATCCAAGCATCATTAAACATAGAATGAAATTGTCCATGTATAACTCAGATTCGGACCTTGATCCCATAGCACATTAGAAAAAGACCAACAGGGGGTGATGGCAAACTTTCATGCTCACTATTTCTTTTACCCATACACAATTCCAATAATAAAAATCTATGGTGTACGTTCTCACTGTTACTTCTATAAAAGGGTAATATGGGTGACTGGTTTTCTAAAGGGCAAAATTTAAATAGTTAGAATATTTTACATTTGAATTTCTACGCGTACAATTGTTTGCATTTTTGTAACCTTAATTCTGAATTTTCTGCCTTATTTTAAAATAAAGTCAAGAATCAGATACTTATAAGGACATTTACTCTAAACACCAACATCTAATCTAAATTTTAATTTTTCTTCAAAGTGTTGTTTTTGTTTTGTGGTTTCTTTAGAGGGAAAGGATCTTTTTTTAGCTTACTAATTTATATTTAATGTCTGAAACTTTTTACTTTGAAAAATGATTACCAGGCAAACTCACAAAGAAATTAAAAGGATGTTATGGAAGAATGCAAAAGGTCTAGGATCTTTGTATAAATATAAATGCAAAATTCCCTTTTTAATGACTTGTGGGGCCATCTCTGCATAATCTGACTACCATTGGATATTTGTGAATATTTGTGTTAATTTTGAAAACTTCATGAAGTTTAGTGTAACTGATTATTTGTCAAATGTGTTACTCACTATCATCCTCTTTACAAAGACCTCTGAGTCTTCCAGGGGGCAGAAATAGTACTATATGATTTAAATGATCAATAACATACCAGAAAATATTCTAGCTAAATAGTTTTCAGACATCACATATACCAAAATTTGCTCTTGTAAACTGTTTGATGGACATTTATGAAAATGAAATGAATCTTTAGAAATCAGGTTCAACTCCCAAACAGAGGAAAGCATTACCACAAACTTTCACCACAAGTATTATTTACAATGAATAATTCACCATCTCTGCTTTGTGCATGCTGTACATATGTAAGGTCTACAAACAGCTAAAAAGAATGTAGTAAAAATGAAGTAGCGCTTAAACTAAGTCCAGTATATCTCTTGCAAAACCAATGATTTTCATTGGAAAAAGACAAAGTTGTGCAACTTACATTTCAGACATAGTTCTCCTCACCAAATGACTAAACATAATAAATCTATTTTTAGGTCCAGCTCTGATATTTGCAATGTGTAGCTCATTGAAATTAAAAAAAAAAATTCCCTGTAGCAATTTAGAAGAAACACCAGTGTCTCAGAAAAAATGAAGGTCCAAATCAAAATACAACTGTGGATATTAGAAAATATGGTGGGTACACTACATGTGCTACTAATGCACCTGAATAAACCCTGGCACGGTTTGCACAGGAGTTTATTGCTCCTGGGTACAGTGTTTACACATGCCCCCAGGACAGTAGCACTTTGAGTCAAGGCTGCACAGCTCCAGCTGGCAGGGAACTCAGTGGGTCAGCCTTTTTGGATGGAGCTGCTGTGTCCCAGCTCAAAGAGCTGCAGAGGCACTGGCTGGGGCACTAAGGCTTGCCACCAGGCAGCCACATACTGTAGCACCCTCATGCCTAGCCGACCCCAGTAACCTGCACCTACACGTGCATTGTGGTGCACTAAATAAGTCTACCACAGGTTATAGTACTTGTGTTGGGCAGTGCTAGCATATAGTACTGGCCTAATAGTAGTTTACAAGTGGCCTAATAGCGCCGCACACATAAGTAGTGTTTTTCTGCAGAGCTAATTAGGCAACTCCTTAGTAAAACTGGTGTATAGATTATATGCATGTACATGTACATGTGTAATGCGCCTGTTGAGATTATATGGCCTTTGTCATGTCGTGCATAATCTAGTGGTCCTTATAGTTTTAAAAGTTTAAGAAATTCTAGTTCCTCTATTGGTCTTTGGAAGCAATTTTACAGATGAATACATTTCCATTTCTTTCATGAAGAACTAAATTTTCCTTTATTTCATCACATTCCTCCTGATTTATATGTGTTTCTACCATCACAACGTTTCTTCCCTCTCCTCAGTGTTAACACCTTTCTAATATTTGTAGAGTGTTATCATGTCCCCTTGTTAATCATCACTCAGACAAGCTACACATATTTAGCTCTTTTAAAAGAGTGTCGCCTTTGGAATAGTCCCAGCTTGTCTTGGTCTAAAGAAAGCACATCCAGTGGCAAGTTCTATGCTTGGCTTCCAAAACACTCTTGTTGTCCCGTCTGCCAGAAATGCAAGTTACTTATTGCAAGCATTACCTCAACTATTAATATAATTAAACATGCAGTCCAAAATATTCATGATTTGCATAATGAGCTTGGTTCAGCATGGCACTGAATAGTTTGGGAGAAGGATTTTTTGTTGTTGTTGTTTGGGTTTTTTGTCAAGCAGTAGATTCACTGCAATAGGTAGTTGCAGTAAGATTATTTGCAAAATCAGGTCACATTCAGTGAAATAGTTTTGGCCAAAAAATAGGGAAAATATTTTTGAAAATTTGAAAAGCTTGAAACTTTCTATTTCAAAATGGCATTTTTTTACTTACAAAATGTATCTAACTGTTAGAAAAGGGAAATGAGCAAAATAAGTGGAAAATGATGTGGAATGTTTAATTTTAGGAATGAATTACTTCATTTATTATTATTTCAGAAAAATGAAAAGTTGAAGCCAAATTGATTTTTAAACTCATCACTTGCCTGGCTTTAGTGCTACGAATGCTGGCTAATATTTTTGTATGTCTCTCTGCATCTGAGCACCTTCCAATCTTTAGCTATGTATTTTCATAACTCCTGTAAGGCAGGGAAATACTTTTACCCTCATTTTAAAAATAGGAAAGTAAGACCGAATCTCTGTCTCCATGGTAAACTTAAAAGGTTCAGTAATAGCATCCTCAAGCACAGTATACTGCCAGGCAGGTTGTCTCTTAAATCAGAAGCAGTACTGCTTAATCCAAGTGGACTAATTAGTTTTGGGTGGATGGAGGTGTATTTTGGGCCAGGGGGAGGGTAGTACTGGCCCTGTTACTCAGCGGTGTTCATCGATCCATATATAGCACTCCTTCTGAATTAGGAGAGGCTAAGCTGGAGTAGTGCAATGGGCTTAAGTGTGCCACCACTAGATGTGATAAGTTTACTAGTTTACAAGTGACTTGGCAATCTTACCCTTTAGGATTCTGTTGGAGCACTCCAGAGCTGAAAGCATGAGCATCTATACCTTGAACTACATTCCTTGCGAGTGACCCCCAAGGAAGTCCTTATAGAACTGGCCCCAATGCAAGTAAATCTACTACATGTCAATAACAGCCTCAAGCAGAAATTCTTAATTGATTTATTCTGTCCTTTTTTGTGAGTAGATGTATGGGGCAGGCAGGGGATTGCAGATGGGGAGAAGAGAACCCTCCAAATAACAGAACCAGTCATGGGATACTTTGCTGGAACAGTTTAAAGGTAATTTAACCAGTAAGCAAGGTAATAAACCAGAATTTAATATAGTTTCAATTGATTTCCTGTCATTTCTATCCAAAGAGTCTTCTCTCTAAATATTGTTCAGGTATGAGGGAAAAAAAACTAGGAAAGAAATCTTTATAAGAAGTGTATATGCACAGGGTTGTCCTGAATAGTCATGAGTATTTAATCTAGATCAGCTTCTGTTGCCATGTGGGAGGATTACTAGACTGTGTAATAGCCTCTCTGTAACCATGTCTGCAATCACTACTGAGTTAGTCTTAGAATGGGGTTCTGCCTCTACCTCACTTTTCCCATTAACACGCACAAAACTCTTTCACTGAATTGACCCCAGGCTAGCTGGTACAGCTGGGAATATGTGTTGGAACCTAGGTTCCACTTGCATGTGGCCTGGTAATTCACACACTTGACATTGAGGATGCAGGCTAATTCACTCATGTGTTGAGAGGACTCCAAATGTGCCAAGAACAGAAAAAGTCTACGGTTCACTGGAAATAAAACATAGAGCCACTTACTGCAGCACAAAAGAACCATGCCCTCAAAAGTCCTAGTGGCATACAACAGGGATAGCACTATTAGTAAAGACACATTCATTTGGTGGAGCTTTGCAGTGAGGCTACTTACACCTAGTCTGGGCTAACCTGGGTGCTCAGCTGTGCTGATCATCTGGGCTGATCACCTGTGCAATAGAGACATTCCTATCTGGGCTATTATGTATTCTGTGTAAGGAAAATCAACCACTGTTGGGTCCCAACAGAGTTTTTTCACCTGAGGCTGGCTACTCCTGAAAATACATTCAACCAATATTAACAGCATCTGCCTTGCAGATTAACTATCACATTGTGTTTTTATTTAACCATCATCACTAAGCTATCACTCACTAAATTATTTAAAGGAAACAACAAAAATTGTTTTAAGGTCACAAGAAGGATGTTGGTGGGCCAATTTTACTAAGCATTTTAAAACCTGGAAGATTTCATTTTGAGGCACTGTAATAACTCTGTTCTTTGGCATATGTAATTCTATATTTTATATTTATGAAGATGGACATTTCTGAAGTGTTTTAATGAGCAGCAATATAGTTTCTCAGCTAAAATGCAGAGCCGTATTCCATTTTTAATATCAGACAGTAAGTAACTCCATGCCATATGCTTCTGTAGTTTGCCTGCCAAAAAACATAGCAAGTTTTTTAGAAACCTGCCTCAAACTTCTACACACCAGCCAAAGCCATGTCTGTGGTACTGTACTGTCGATGTCTTACCAACTTACTACATAAAAACAGCCGCATAGAAAAGTTACACAGAAGATCTGCTAACTCCAACAAATCAGATGTGATTTGAAGAAATGTAAGGAATCTGAATAGAATCAGTGTACCAGATATGCTACACCAGGGAAGGTGGGGAAAGAAAACAACATAAGGCTCCAATTCTGCCAACAGCCTTTGGGTCTTACTGCTGCTCCCAGCTGTCCATAATCTCCATCCCATGAAGCTTTAATGCTCCCTTCTTACAGTTCTCTAGGTATTTTAGATCTTTTGAGCCACCATTTTATTATGCAAATTAACTACCCATCTTTTCAGGAGGCAGAGTTTAATGACCTAGAGATGATGCCTGAAAAGCAAATGATGGGAAAGGGGAAAAGATGATATGTAGGAGAATAGATGGAAGATTAGCATGCAAAGAAATTTATGAGAACTATTTGCACTAAATGGCTGTGTCCACACAAGCATGGCCATGCAGTATGTGTTGCTGCAGATCCATCTGTGGTGCCACACACCACACATTCAGGTGTACCTGGCACTGTTACTTTGCAGCTCAGGGGGATTTTTGAACCCCAAATCTTCTAGGGGTCAAAAAACCCATGCAGAAAAAAAGCAGGGCAGCACACATGGTGGCAGCAAATGCCACCCAAAACTGGAGCCTGGCCGGCTGGAGCCACACTTCAGATGCCAGTCAGGTTTCCAGCTGCAGGAGTGTCATGGCTACAACTCCCTGAGGCCCCCCAGGACCACAGATAAGGTTCTGGGGCCGGTACAGTTGCTGGCCCCAGCTTCTCCTGCCCCATCCGGGGTAACCAGCCACATGCCAAAGCACACGAGGGATGAGCATTCCTCAGGAACAAGGAGCAAGAGCACAATGTGTGCCGCTGCTTTTTGTCCCTGAGGAAACAAATGTCTATCCTCATGTGGACACGGACAATGAGTGCATGAGTGTGGCTTTCTTTCTTTATTGTGGGACATGTGAGATAAGAATTATATGTATATAGTTCTAATAATATATAATAATAATAATAATAATATATATTTAAAGTAGCAAATATCTTGCTAGTCTTAAATAAATGAGGACACTTCATCAATCTATTGTCAAAGTTGCTATTTTGCATTGTAGATTTTATAACTTATGAAAATTGAAGAAATTTTGATTGGCTACAATCTCCCCTGCATATATATACTTTTTCTTTAGAGGAGAGTAAATGTATAGTCCAGTGATTACTCAGAGCCAAGGAATCTGAATTTATTCAGTGACTCAATTCCAACAGCTCTGCCCTGGGTTACATCAATCTCTGTAACAACTGGTCCCAAACTGGCTCATACCAAAGCTACTTAAAGTTACAGTGTCCCACAACAGAATTATTCTGCAGTGACTATAATAGTGCAATAGAGTTGGTATACTAAGAAAATATTTCATCACTAAATTAAGACAGGTTAACATTATTTTGTCTCTTGTCAATGATTTAAACACACAAAAATATCAATTTAAGGGAAATCTACCTCAAGAATACATTTGTCTTAACCTGTAATGACACCTTCTATTCAACTTAATGATTTTAGCTTAAAACAAGTAATGGTTGAACAGGGATATGCTGTACATGGAAATGAAAGAGAAGTAAATTAAAGACACATGTGAGGAAGCACTCCCCAATAGAAAAGCTGATGTGGTGAAAAGCTACCAGGAAAGCCTTGAGACAGAACGTTTAGGGACATCCATCAAGAAACAGTCAAGTGCTACATAAAATGAAGAAGGGAAGGAAGGTGTGATATTAACAAATATCAAGGCTTTATCAAGGTGTGATATTAACAAATGAATAAGGCTTGGTAGTGATGAATTCCTGTCCTGCACTACTTTCTCTTAATGACGTTTAGAAGATCTAGCATCTCTTGCAACACAGGTGATTCTGTTGCAGATTGTGCAAAACCATTTCATAATATGAATAAAAAGTGAGAGAGAAAGATTAAGACTGGGCCCAAAATGAGGAGCTCAGGGTAGAGCACAAGTAGGATTCTGGCTGAGAGGCACAAGACAAATATGGGCTAGTCTGACTCTGGATTAGAACGTCTCCAAACACTGAAGGGATTTCAGATCCAGAGTTCAGTAACGGCCCAACTTTAATACATCTATTAACCCTTTGCCTCTCATTTCAGAGTTTCGGTGATCAAAATGAGTGGTGGACCACAAGAACTAATATACACAAGAAAGGTTAATGCATTTTTAAGAGCTCTTGGAGATCCTGGTGATAGCTCTATAGATTAATAGTGATCATGGGAGATTTTTTCTCTGGCACAAGAAATCTAGGACTCATGACATCACAACCTGCAAATCAAAAAACAAGCATGTTGATGTATATTTCTATTGGTACCATGGAATCGATTCTGTTACGTAGTTATCATTACTCAAAGCATTTTGTAAAATTCTCTATAAACGTTAACTATTTAGTTCCCTCAACACCGCAGGAAATGAGACGTTAGTCCCATGGCTCTTTCACAAATGGGGATCCTGAGACAAGTTTGTATGACTTGGTCGTAGTATCAAAATCTGTAGCAGGGAAACAACTTGATTGTAGGAATTTGTCGTACTCTATTAATTTACGTTACCTTCCTAAGTGAATATGTCAGGATTTCTATCCTGGTTTAATTGTAAATACAAGCATGGACAGTGCTAATACATTACTGTGCAGTATTATTAGGCCATTGAGCAGTAGCATCACTTAAAAGACTTTTGCTGGTAGTACTTGTATAAGCAAGTACTGAATAAATGCATGAACCATAGCAAACTTCCTTAGCCTGACAAAGGGTTTTTGAACCTGAAAGCTTGCTTAAAAACTATTCTCCAACTATTTGGGTAAAATAACTATTTTATTTATCTTATAATAAAATATATCAAATTCACCCAAGGAATCTTGTCTGCCTGAACCGTAGCAATATGTTTAACACTCTACTACTGTGCCCCAAGAATAGGTATTACAGAGGGACTATTGGCCCCTTCTTAATCACTCCTAACTAGAAGCAAGGAAACTCAGAGGAAGTTAAGCAAAAGGTGGGAATAATTGATTGCCCACAGCAGTTATTTCCTATATGATAAATTTAGTCTCCAAAGTAGAGAAGCTTTGCTCTGCTAGACTTCATTTTAGATTTGAACACAAGTTCTTTAATGCTGTAGTACTGGAGCTTTAGAACAATCATTTGTACCAATATTATTTGAACTTTTCTAAAGTAAATAATCTTACTTTTTAAAGTAGGGGCAAATACAAAGTAAGTACAGCATATGCACCAAAAGGTAGATCCCTGTTGTCTTGCTTCCTTTCACACATTTTCCTTAACTCTGTCATGCACAATCCTATGCTGAAAAAATAGTGCAACATCAGCTTAATGTTTCAGTTTTTCCAGATCAGCTGGAAAACCCTGTTCTTTTCTTGTTAAGATCAACTCACAAAACACAATATTGGCACTGTGCAGTTAGCCAGTGTGCTCAGAGTTACATAAATTTATTTCAAACCCTTTTGCATATCCTGGCTGTGTGGACATCACTGCAATCAACATCTTTAACAGCTGTTGTTTGAGGGGATGATCTAAACGATGCTTGGTTCTGCTGAAATTATGAAATGTTAACTCTTCATGACCTGCTGGTTATCATATAATGCACATATAGCCAAAGAAGCAGCGTGGATGTGTCAAAGGCTTAGTGTAGTACAAAATCTCTTTTTCTCTCTCTTTCACCACTGTCTCATGTACTGCATAGTGGATAATGACCTGAGAGGCTGTGTTTCCAAAACTAAAAATGGCTCTTTCTTATGAGTATTATTCAGAAAATTGCTATAACTGGAGCTCATATGCATATTTGCCCAATATGCAAAAACTGACTTCCTAGAGCCTCCTCCAAACCCTTCACTCTTGTTGTCAGCGAATAGGATCTCGTGTCCACAAAAGGCTCCATGATCACTGGTAGACCTGTTGTGCTCACCACTGCCTGCCTTTCTGGTTTTGAGGATGTGTTTGGGTCATGGTCAGCTTGTTGAAAAAATGGATGATTTAACCCCAGCTGGAGTGATGGCTCATTGTACATGTGCCACTCCCTCCAAGCTGCTACATCTTTCATTCAGAACAAACATGTTCTTGTTGGGCCACTTCTGCCAACATCTGTTGACTTGCTGGTGCCAGATAATATTGTCTATATCTAGTCCTCTCTAAGGTTTTTAACTACCATCCCACTGTGGTCTGGTACTATTCTAGTCCTCCTTCAAGTATGCAGCTTTTCATACCAATTTCCCTCTTCATAGATTCATAGAGTCATAGATGTTAGGGTCAGAAGGAACCTCAATAGATCATCGAATCCAACCTCCTGAATAGGCAGGAAAGAGCTGGGTCTAGATGACCCCAGCTAGATGGTTATCTAACCTCCCCTTGAAGACCCCCCAGGATAGGGGAGAGCATGACCTTCCATGGGAGCCCATTCCAGACCTTGGCCACTCTCACTGTGAAGAAGTTCTTCCTAATATCCAGTCTAAATCTGCTCTCTGGTAGCTTGTGGCCATTATTTCTTGTACCCTCTGGGGGCACCTTGGTGAATAAAAGCTCACCAATTCCTTTCTGTGCCACCATGATGAACTCATAGGCAGCCACAAAGTTGCCTCTCAACCTTTTCTTGTGGAGGTTGAAGAGGTACAGGTTCTGTAGTCTCTCCTTGTAGGGCTTCGTCTGCAAGCCTTAACCATACGATTGGCCCTTCTCTGGACCCTCTCCAGGTTATCTGCATCTCTTTTGAAGTGTGGTGCCCAGAATTGCACGCAGTACTCAAACTGCAGTCTGACCGGTGCCCGATAGAGGGGAAGTATCACCTCCTTGGACCTATTCGTCATGCATCTTCTGATGCACAATAAAGTGCCATTAGCTTTTCTGATGGCTTCATCACACTGCAGACTCATGTTCATCTTGGAGTCCACTAGGACTCCAAGATCCCTCTCCACTTCTGTGCCACCCAGCAGGTCAGTCCCTAGGCAGTAGGTATGATGGGCATTTTTCCTCTCTAGGTGCAGCACTTGGCATTTCTCCTTGTTGAATTGCATTCTATTGTTTTCTGCTCACTTGTCCAACCTGTCCAGGTCTGCTTGCAGCTGTTCCTGCTCTCTAGTATGTCCACTTCTCCCCATAGCTTTGTGTCACCTGCAAACTTGGACAGAGTACATTTCACTCTCTCGTCCAAGTTGTTGACGAAGACATTGAAGAGTATCAGTCCAAGCATGGAGCCCTGCGGGACCCCACTGCCCACACCCTTCCAGGTTGAAACCGACCCATCTATCACGACTCTCTGGGTGCGACCCTCTAGCCAATTCAACATCCACTGGACTGTGTAGTCATACAAGTCACAGTCTCTTAACTTGTTCACCAGTATGGTGTGGGATACCCTATCGAAGGCCTTCCTGAAGTCTAAGTATGCGACATCCACCCCTCCTCCTGTGTCCAGGCATTTTGTAACCTGGTCATAAAAAGAGACTAGATTAATCAGGAACAATCTGCCTGCTACAAATCTGTGCTGTTTTCCCCTCAGCATAATTTGTCCTGCCAGACTCTTTCAAATGTGAGCCCTGATAATTTTTTCAAAGATTTTGCCAAGGACGGAGGTGAGACTGACTGGCCTATAGTTGCCTGGGTCCTCCTTCTTCCCCTTCTTGAAAATGGGGACCACATTGGCCCTTTTCCAGTCCTCTGGGACTTGGCCCATGTGCCACGAGTATTCAAATATTCCCACCAGTGGCTCTGCAATGATGTCGGCCAGTACCTTCAGCACCCTTGGATGGAGCTCATCCGGGCCTGCTGATTTAAAGGCATCTAGTTCCTCCAAGTGCCTCTGCACCACCTCAAGGTCTACACATGGTAGTCTGATGCCTTGCTGCTGCCTCTCTACAACCCCAGTGAGAGACTTGTCCTGCCCCTCGCTTAGGAACACTGAAGCAAAGAACTCATTGAGGAGTTCAGCCTTGTCCCCCCTGTCCATCACCAATTGTTTCTGCCCATTTAGCAGGGGTCCTATTCCTCCCTGGGCC
>JAGPOW010003642.1:103441511-103470079 GCA_030014935.1 Caiman crocodilus | reverse complement strand
ATCACCAATTGTTTCTGCCCATTTAGCAGGGGTCCTATTCCTCCCTGGGCCTTCCTTTTACTCCCTATATATCTAAAAAACAATTTCTTGTTGTCCTTTCCTTGGGATGCCATCCTCAGCTCCATGGTGGCTTTGGCCTGTCTAACTGCCTCCCTACAAGTGTGAGCAGAGGAGGTATATTCATCTTTGGTGATCTCTCTCTTTTTGTGTGCTTCCCTTTTGGCCCTTAGGCTGCCCTGGATTTCTCTGGTCAGCCAAGGAAGCCTCCTGACCCCTTTCCCTCTTTTTCCTCACATCGGGATCATCTCACTTTGTGTCCGAAGGATTATTTCCTTAAGGCACAGCCACCCTTCTTGGGCTCCCATTACTTCAAAACTCCTACTCTGCAGTGCATCTTTGACTAATCACCTGAGTTCATGGAAATCAGCTTTCCTAAAATCTAGCACTTTCACCCTACTAGTTATCTTACCCACTTGATGTTTTAAGAAGAATTCTTCTTGTTTGAGTTGTTGTTGATGGGGTAATTTGCTTCTTCTCTGTTGCTGTTTTCATTATTGGTCATTGCTTTTTTGGTCCTCTGTCCTATTCATTATATTGTGTCTATTAAATGGTTCTACTCACATCTCCTCCAAAGTTCACTGTAGCCTTGGGTCCTTACCTCTTATTGTGTTGCACTGCCTTTTTAGCTTGACATTCTTCAAAGTGCTTCTGTATCTGTTCTTCCACTGAACTATTCAGCACGGGAAGCAATTCTTGTCCCAGTCCCTATGCTGGTCCCTCCTTTATCCTGGTGAGGACATATTGCAATGGTCCAGCATCTAGAAAATTCCTGCCTGTCTCTCTTGCCTTTGCTGTTAGTATGTTGACTGTCTTCTGACACTGTCTTTCCACTGTACTCAGGGCATGCTTTCATGCTCAACTTCCTCTCTAGCACCAGAAGCCAGTATAGATCCCTTGTAAAATGCTTTCTCAGTTTCCTGATCCCAGTTCTTGCCCAGGAAACAGATTAAATGAGGTAGAGCCTTCTCTTCCACATGCTTTACACACCTTCCATTCTTTCAAGCAAAATGATGCAAACTTTGTGAAGTGTTCTACCAAGCTAAAGTGATGTTGGACTTTTACCTATACATCGACACATAGGGCTATCATTCTAAATGATAAAAATTGAATAAAAAATATTGATGGGTGAATGGCAGAATATTCAAATTGAAGACTGTATACTCTGGGGGATTCCGTGAGTTAATGTTTGTCTGTAAATGCCAGGAACTGGATTCAGGAAGTTCCTTTCAGTCCTATGTTCCTGTCTTTGAGAGAGAGATTGTGTGTACAATGTATGCAAGTATTTTACAGGTTATACACCTATTCAATATCCCTGAAGTGCAATAAAGGGTATCTCTTGCCTGAGTTCTCTTTCCTGAGTTACTGGTCCCAGTAATATGGGAAGACCAGGCACTGAAGAGCTACTATTGTCTCCCTCAATACAGGTGGGCAAGGCATAGGTCAAGCACTAAGTCTGCTCACTTGTCACTGGTAAAGCTGATCTGGCACTGAGGAAGAATTAGTCTGCTGCAAGTGGTCACAGGTGACTAATCCCCCTGTAGCAAGGGAAAAAAAAGAGAAATGAATTATGACTTTTGACGTGTCAGTTTATTCTTGGCATTCTCCCAGGGCTGTGCAGCTATGTGCCACAGCAGACTGAAAAGTTGTAGTCTAGCTATAATGAATCTGTCTTTTCAATATGCCTGGGACACTTGGAAATGTGACAAAATCTTAAGGAAAAGAGGGGGAAAAATAACCCTGAACAAATAAACATGTCAGAAGAATCCACCCCAGAGACACCAGGTTAATTCCTAGGCACATGAAGTCTAATTCTGAAGCAGGTTCAGCAGGGGCCTCATCTCCAGTTTTTCATGCTCAGTGCCACCCTGTATATGCTAGTCATGATAAGACTGTAAGGAATCAGGGAAGCTAGAGTCGGGCTGGCATATGTAGTCATTCTTGAAGTGCCACTGTGTGTGATATGAGGGATCATTCCAACATCTTTGCTTGTCTTCAGGACTTTTTTATAACAGGTGCAACAGATGAACTTCTCTTACAGCCTTCCTTGCATGTATGAGCCCAAGCTGTCGCCAGTCCTGGATGCCAGACTACTGTGGAAGGTGGCTTCACTCATACAGTCAAGACTTAATGGCATTCATATGAATGAACAGTTGTGGCACAAGGGACCTGCTTTTTAATAGGAGGAAATACTGAATGTTTTTATTTAATCTCAATAGGTAGTACTGGGCGGTGGGGGGACAGGAGATGTCTTCCAGTGCTGTGCCTGCCCAGCAGCTGTTTCCTCTTCTAGGGAGCCCAAAAAGTACCTCCTGGGCTGAGAAAGCCACTTCCATATAACTCCAGGTTTTCCTGAAAACTGGTGTGACTTTTTATTTTATCCAACAAGGTTTTTGGAAAGAAACACCCACAAATTATATGTGAACTCAGTATTTTATACCTGGGCACCCTTAACTACATAAGTCAGACACCCTATGCATTTTATTTATAAGTATGGTAACATATAGCAATTTTTCTGTGTATTGCTTAGATGCACATAATGACTGATCTTTTAGGATTTAAGCAACTCACAGTCTTTGGTGCATTTACCCTTCACTTTAAGGCAGGGAAGTTTTATGATCTCCATTGTATGGGGATCTGCTTGACTTGGCCAAGGTCACACAGGAAGTCAGTGGTGAGGTCTCTAACAAAACTCAGGTTAGCTCATAACTCTGGGCTTTCTTTGTATGCTCAAAGGTATGAACAGACATTATTAATGATTACAGCAATATGGGAGAAAAACAGTGTGTCAAAGCAGACAAAAGATGCCCATGTAACGTGTTGAGGGTGATGATTATCTATTCCGCTGCTCCGGTCTTTAATATACTCCTGCAAAAAAATTGCTAAGCCCTAGCTCTGTTGGCCTCCAGAGAGGAAACCTGGTGGGCCCTGAGAAAGTGAGCACTAAGGCTGTAGAAGCAGCATTATTCTCAAGTCCCTCTCTTCTGAACACCCCACAAGAGATGCAATAGGATTTCTTGACCAAAGCAGATGTGTTGTTCTGGCTCTAGATTCCAAACAATGTATGTAAGCCTGGAAACAACCAACCCTTCTGAAATATACCTTATACCTCTATCAAATGAAGTCTACAATGCAATAATCTCCAGCGTGTAGCATTGGATAGATTATAATATTTGGATCAAAATTTAGAATGGTATATTATGTCCTATGCATTACTTATGTTCTATAATCAGTAGCATGCATGAAGGCACAAAGTTTAAGCATTTAAAGAGCTAAAGAAAAGGGGAGCATAGAGTATAGTTCTCTTCTTTGTATGGGTCAACAGTACTTCTCCACAGATCCCTAGCCTCTCTGGCTGGTTTAATAAACATCCCGCCTCCCAACTCCTTTCAGTCATTGTAGACATAAGTCAGGTAAAACTAAAATATTTGGTAATTAGTTGTTATCTTATTTACCTGAAAAGACCTGAATTCATGGGGTAAGTAGAGCTGATTAGAAAGAACTGATTTTTTTCAAATTCAACTTTGAGAGTTTCATAAAATAAATCACAACATTTTCTTTCATTAGTTGCTAATGAAAACCGTCAGGAATTCTCTAGAAAAGGAAACACTTCCTGCAAAAATGATCCAGCTGTTGAAAACACAGTTTTCACTCAGAAGTAAGGAAGTTGACAGAAAATTTCTAACCATCCGCAGTTTCAAATTTTCCCTTAAAAATCAGTGACATCACTTACACCTAAAAAGGAGGAGAGAGAATGCTTTACATTGCCTAAATAGAAATTTCATCATCAACCATTTTAGCAAAGTTACAGAAACAGGAATTGGGCTCTTGGAAGATTCTCTATATACGTATAGGGGTGTTTATGTGTGTGTGTACACACACACACACATATATATATGTATGTGTGTACATATACACACACACACGTACATACACATGCGCGCGCACGCGCGCACACACACACACATATAAGGCCAGTGCAAAATGGCTAGTATTCGCTTTGGATTAGGATTCAGTCAATTCAGGGGACAGTGATTTGATTTGGTGATTCAAATCAGTGTCCTGAATGGATTCAGCTGAATCTGATTCAGAGATTCAGCCACTGCCAAATTGGCTGAGTTCCCCAAATCAAACAGGCCTCACCCTGTGCCTGCTCTCCCACCCTGTCAATGGCTGCCTCGCCTGGCCCCAGAATCTTTAAAAATGCTTTGTACTCACCAGCACCTTCTGGCTGGGGAGCAATCCCCGCTGTTCTCCACTGCCCTGCGCTTCATGAGGGTCTCTACCATGAGTCCCCAGAAGGCCCAATGGCTGGTGCAGCATCTGATGAGTGCGGGGCTCTTTTTTCTTTTGAAGTGCTGGGGCTGAGCGGGGCAGCCATAGACATGGCTGGGAGAGCAGACGGGTTGAGAGGTGCTCAGGCGGGCTGGGGAAGCAGGCAGGGGATGGGGCCTGGTGGGGGTCCCTCCATGGTTCCCACCACCTCCTCCAGCCTTCTCCCCCCCACTTACCAGCATTGAGTCCAGGTCCAGCTTCCTGTGGCAGTGAGTGGCGACTGCCCAGATCTCCATAGCTCTCTGAATCCTTATCTTTTCTGAATTGATTCAGAGAGTTTCAAATCGATTAGGATCTTTTTATTGGCCTCCTGATTTGATTCAGATTCAGAGATTTGGCCACTGAATCAGGCTGAATCTCCTCCGAATCGAATCAGCACCTGAAGCTTCACACAGCTCTAATATATAGATATATATCTGTGTGTCTATATATACTTGTATGCATCTACACACATACATACACACATACACAAGCACACACACATTTTAGTTTATCTTTAATAAGTGGGGGAAGGATTTGTTGCTTATCTAAATCTTGTTCAGGACTGTAAACATTTATCCCAACAGGTTTTTATTTTTTCTCCCTTTCCTGGAATCTTTTGTAATTAAAACAATGGCTTGTTATTTAGGCAGAGATACATTCTTCAGAAGCGCATCCTTTGCTTTAGCTTAGGAATTACTGATGAACATGAACAGCTGGCAAATTAAATCACCCTGATGCACTTAAAGAAGATGCTTGGAACTCCAAGTTTAAGGTCTGTTTACATTACTTAGGAGAGAATGGCTTTTTCTACTATCCCTTATATGCCAACCTCAGTTCATCTCTATTCAAGCCATTGTGGTAATTGGAGGAAAAGAAAGAAAGAAATGATGACAAGAAGAAAGAAAGGAAAGTACGTTTGAGCTCACTGCTGTCTTCCCAAAGGAGATCCCAGCTTCAACTGGAAAACTTCACAATCTGTCCATGAATATCAGAGAGTTAAGGTTCACTTGGGCTGTAGGTTTGTTGAGTCAATCTGCTCACACTTCATCAGGATTGCCATGGGATCCTGATAAAATGATAGTGATGTTTGTGCTGGGAAGAAAAGAACATAAATAAGCTACCTAATTCCATTTCTTTTAACTTTTTTTTTTTAAATCCACATGTTCCAGTCATACAACACCAGTCCAGCTTTAAAGAGTTTGTCTGAATTTGATTATGCCATATACTGGAGCTACATTTCTGGCAGTGCATTTGGGCTGTGTGTGTATATGTGTGCATGTTGTTTACTTAGGAGCGTGTTTTGTACATATGGAAAACAATTAGCTGCTGCTGCCCCCTGCCACTTTCTAGAAACAAGATTCATCCCATGGGGCTCATTTGGCATAAAAGCTTTTGATGAAAAGATTAACTTAAATCTAAAGAGAGAGAGAGAGAGAGAGAGAGAGAGAAAGAGAGAGAGAGAGAGAAACTTAACTAACAACACTGACTAAAGAGCTGATAGATGGGGCATTGCTTTGCAAATGAGAACTCTGAATTAAACAAGAGCATTGGGATACTCCTTTTTCTCTTATTAGGGGTTTCTAGCTTCATCATGGCTAGTTATTGATCAGATGATGTTACTAAGAATACCACATTCCTATGATTGAGCAGATAATATAGTAATATAGACCCTGTACAAATTCATAATTGAATATCAACTATAAAACTTCCAACATTATTTAGTTGACCAGAAGCAAAATATACATTAAAGATAACCCTACCAAAACACAAAACAAACAAAGAACCCAAAACAAAGCAAAATAACCTATAGAATCAGAGAACACCTGAAAAACTACTACCACACAGTCCTCTTCCTTTAACATTGCAATTCTCACCCATCTACTTCCCTTGTGCCTTACCTATATCCAAATTATTTAGGTAAGCAAGCTTTCCATGGCAGATTCCTTATTCTCAGAGACCACTGTAAGTCACCAAGCACATTTTTGATGCAGTCACATCACTCCAGATATTGGTTACCTTTGCCAGACAATTGCCATGGATCTTTGTTCTAATTACTCTGCAGTCTAAGGGGGTGCAGGTCAATTTTACTCCAGTATTTAAGCCAGGGTGAATTTAGGCTTTCTTTCACTCCTATGCAGTTTCTCAGTTCATGTAAAGCATGAATACAACAATAGAATGGAATGCTTCTATAGTCAGAACATCACCTTTAATAAGCACATGGGGCACATCTACACATGCAAATATTGCTGGATGGATTTAAACCAAAGTCATTTACTCTGGAGTAAACCCATCCTGGGCAGGCATCTACACACTTGTGACAGTCTGCTCCCACCCCCTCCAGCCCTGCACCAGCCCCTGCACCAGCCAAGGGGAGCTCTAGGAGCTGGCAGGGAGCATGGGGCTAGGAGACAGCTGTCTCCTGGCAGGGGTTGAGAGATTGCTCCCTCCCTCCAGGAGCTACTTACTGCTCAGATAGGCAGAGCGTAGGTGAGGACAATGTCCCCTTCCCCTGGAAGCAAGGAGCTCCTGGCCCTGGTTCCCTGATAAGGGGCAGGGAGCTTGGAAAGAGCTGTGAGGGAGAGGCAGATCCCAGTCCCCTACCCTAATCTGTCAGTGGGGCAGTCAGCAGCAAGTCCTGGCTGGGTGGAGAATCCCTATCCAGCCAGGGGCTCACTGCTAGTTGCCCCACTGGTGGATTGGGACAAGGTCTGAGACCTGCCTCTCCCCTGCAACTCTTTCCAAGTGCTGTGCTTCTATTGCCTGATCAGGACATGGGACTAGGAAAAATCTACGGGGCTGAAACCTGCCCCTGACTAGGACAGTTCCCAGCCAGCCCTGGGCTACACAGAGAAGTGCATGTCCAGCCTGGAGCTGGCTGGGTACTGCTTGAAATGGAACAGTCCTCAGCCACCTCCAGGCTGCACATGAGATTTCCCTGCACATCCCATGGCTGTCTGGGAACTGTCCTAGTCACAGGCAGGTCCTAGTCAGCTCCAGGCTGCACAGGGAAATCTCCCCATGCAGGGAGCTCCCTGCCCCAGCTTTGCAACTGCAGAGTGGGGGTTGAGAGTTTGCTCCCTACCCCCACTCCACAACTGCAATTGCAGAGCAGGGGCAGGGAGCAATTTGGAAGCAATCTCCTAGTCCTTGTTGCAGGGGCTGGGAGTTCCCTGCTGCTAGGGCAGGAGGACATTGTCCCTGCTTGGGCTGCAGTGGTAGAGCCTTTTCCAGCAGTAGACAGCTCCCAGGGGCAGCTCCATGCTGCCCGACTGCCCAGGAGCAAATTTGCTCCTGGTCAGCCATCTACACATGCCTTACCGTACAGTAATTACTCAGCAGTTAATTTGCCACTTGCATTGGAGGGTAGCAAATTAACTGCTGAGTAGAGCAAATTACTGCACAGTAAGGGTCTGCACATGTTGATGAAGATGCTTACTATGCAGTAATTTGCTCTGCTGAACAGTGAAGCATCTTGTGTAGACACACTCACTCTGATTATATAATCAATATGCATAGGGCTTTTTTGCTAGAATAAAGCTTCCTGTGCAATCATATTTTGCCTATTCCAGCTCATAGCTCACATTCCCAGTTTCTTTTAGCCCCACTGGCCTCTAGTCCTAGTTTTCTATGCCCCTCCACCCAGGGCTTTCCCCCTTCTCTCCCACATAAACATGCAGGAACTCCTTTTTCTATAATACCTGAGCACTGTTGTAGGATCACAAGGAGCACAGTAGAGGCAAGCTCTGAGTTCAGGTACCCAGAACTGGCATAACCCACAAGTGCAATTGCAGTTTTGCTCTTCCCAAGGCTGGAGTTTGTTCAGTGCAGTCTGAATCTTTGGGGGAATTTAGCAGCTAAAACTTGAGAAGGCTGCACTGAGCATGTGCAAACTATGAGTTTTCAAAGGCTTATAAGCAGGGATCCAGGTTTTCTGTTTCCCATGGAAAAATGGAAAAAAAACCCTAGGTTTTTCCCTTGTAAATGAGAAACATGTGAACTTTCCAGTCTTGCAAAGAGCCCTCTGGAGGCTGCCAGAATTCTAGCCTGCAAGGGGCTGTGGGGAGCAGGAGGAGGATGGTCATGCAGGAGGCACCATATGCATGTGTGCAGGTAAACATGGACATGGCCTCCAGGCAGCCTGCAGCGTAACTCCTTGCAGGTAAGTCTGGCAAGGGGGAGAAGGGATTGAGGTCCCCATAGAGAGGGAAGGAGGGTGGGAGGAAGTTGGACAGGGCTGGGACTGTGGATGGGACTGCTGCCCAGCCCAGGTGGTGCATGGGGTTTGGGACCTGGGGCAACAATGTGTGGCTGCAGGGCCCCAGATGGGAGTGGGATGGAGCTGTGAATAGCTCATCTGGGGGGCAAGGGAGAGGGTGGGGCTGACTCCCCATTGATGCACATGCTCCTGGGGACATATGGGGGACCCATGCCCCCCAGATTTGTGCATGGGGTAGGAATAGGCTGCCTTCTGTGGACTCAGGCTTCCCATCACACTGCCCTCCCCCTGGGACCTTCACAACCTGGTGGGAGGGACCTGGCATGGCAGGGCAGAACAAGGCTGGGCGGGGAAGCCCCATGCTGCCCTGTAAAGCACCCCCTGCTCCCCTGGCAGCAACAGGGGTGGCAGCTTGGAGTAGTGCCCCCTGCTGCTGTCACCACCTTGCCATGGTGGTGTGGAGCTGCCAGCAGTGGCACCAAGCTTCCCTACCTGGCCTTGCTCTGTCCTGCCACACCAGGTCCTGTCTGCTGGGCCCTGGAAGCCCTGGGGGCAGGAAAGCAGGTCAGGGAGCCCAAGCCTGCAGCCGTCTGCCTGCATTCCCCCCCACACCTTCATAGGCTCTGCTCTGGCTATGCTGTCTGCAGAGGAGGGGGAGCTGGGCTCTGCACTCCACTCCACTACAGCAGCTGCCACCTCCCGCAGGCAGCAGCCAGGGCTCGGGCAATGCTGTTGGGGGCAGGGACCTGCAGACCTAGGTCCTTGGCCCATAGCCTTGGCATCTGGGGCTGCCTTCTAGCATGGCTGGGGGTGGGGGCTGTAGCTTGGGAGTGAGGGCATGGACCTGCATTCTTGTGAGTTATGGGGGTAGGGGGAGCTCTGATTTTCCATGATAAGAAACCCCAAATTGAATATCAAAATGTATAAGTACTTAGAATTTATTTTATTCTAATGACTGAGGCACAGGCAGGTTTCCAAATTGCTTTAAAATGGTAAATATATCAATAAAAATTGTATTCATTTGATACCTATATAGCTATATAATGGTGTTTCATTTTAATTGAAGATTTGGGGGGGTTAATCAAAGAATTTGCAATTTTTATCAGAGAATTTCTGATTTTTTAAACAAAGAAAACCAGGATCCCTGCTTATAACTTGCCCTAACTTGAGTAGATTTTCCCTGACACAAAGACCTCCCTCCTACCAATATCTCTTTTCCAAATTATGGGAGAGGTACATCTTTTCTAAGAAAAGATCATCAGCATACTATAATAAGAACATGACCGAAACCAGTATATATACATATTGCATTCTCAGAAAAAGATGAGCTATTTTCATTGAGATGTTTGAAAAACATTAATCCTGATATAGAAACTTGTCATGGAAATGAGTAAAGATGGATAAGGTAATAAGCAACTGAAAATAGGGCTTTATTATAGGATAATTTGGGTGTCTACAATACAGGCATTGCTATCCACCTATCTTATGAAGAAAGGATTGTCAAAGTCCAAGGTCTAAATATAATCAGGAGAGATACAGCCTCTCTGTTTCTGTCTCCAAGTTTGTAGAGTCTATTCACTACCTCCACATTGTTGTCTGATGTATTTAATTGACCCACGTGGCCCCTCACTCTTCTCAGTAGAGATCCTCCTAACCAGTAAGCTGCATGGTTTTCAGTCATAGCATCAAGCGGACCACATTTCCAGCAGCAGTTTCAAGGTCATGTGACTACATAGGAGATGGTGTATGAATTCCAATCGTCCCATCATGCTGTGCTAAAAAGATAGCCCTCCTGTAGGGAACCAAACCTAGCCTTTCATAAGGCCACAAAACCAAGTTTTTCAGCTACAAGGTTGAAGTATCTATGGGTTTATTTTCCTGCCCAAATTAACAACTTCATTGTCATCCTACCCTCATAATCAATCCATGCAGTCACCTAATTTTGTCTGATCCTGACTGTGCAGATCAATAGAGCTGGAACAGCTGAATAATGCCTTTTAACTTAGTTACAACTGCAAACTTGTATGTTGGCACTTTAGAACATAGGGACATGATGAAAAAATCTAGCTATTTTTTACCAAAATGAGTGGGCTAATTGTCTTCAATCCCCTACACGGCACAAATTATTCTCACTAAATCTATTGTTTGTTTATTTGTTTGTTTGTTTATTGTTTTTGTCATTTGACTTCATAGAATAGTTAAAAAATGTGCTCTCAATGTCCATGCCACAGCATGAGACACATGCAATAATGCAAAATATCTTTCCATGAACATATAAATGCTCCAAAATACAGAGAAGTTTAATCCTGGCCCTGGTGGAACGAAGCAGAGAGTAACCTAATGACAACATACTCTCATCTCCATAAAGGAGTTGTAGTGTAGCCATGTAAGAGCTGTGTGCTCTGCTAGCCCCAGGTAACTTGAAATTATGCTGTAGCTTGTTCTGTAGACAATATAGGCAGACTTAAAAAGGAAAACAAAGGCTTCAGCTGCTGACCCTGTGTCATGGTCTGGACCTCATGGAGAACCCAGGCATCTGGGGCTGTGGGGAACAAGAGCTGCCAATTAAGGCTGAGCCATACCACTACAACCCCTTTGGATCTGTCCCAGGAGACAATATGGTAAATATTTATTTGTGAGTGGTTTATAACCGGATTAATATATTGTTGCTGAATTAAGATTGAGCTACTCAGCTGTTTGCTATGGCTTTTACTTCGGAAGGCGCTGCTGCTTCTTCACTCCTGGAGCACAGAAGCACTCCCACACAATCAATCAGAGAAGCAGATCAGAGAAATAAAAGCTGCAGCAAACAGCTGGAATACCTCAAAGGTCCTCCAACAATCTCTGCTGTAGGTCTGTGTCTTCCCAGTTAGTTCACAACCCCCCGTCTTCTGAGGAGTGTAAGAAGCCTCACCTAAAAAAGTGCCTGGGTTCTACTTCAGTGGCATTAATTGGTATGCAAGGGGACAAGCAGGCATCAGTAATATAACTTGGGGTGAGTGATCAGGGCACTAGTCTCGAGTGCCCATTTAGATGGCTCACTGAGAATGGATGCTTCCTGGGGAGCCCATGGTGCTGAGCTGTGGCTATAGTAGCAGGAACTGGGAACAGTGACTCTATCAATGCTATGGCATCAGCAACAACTGGACCAAGCAAAGTGCTCTGTGCTAGCATCAGACAGGGCATTTGAGTCCTTCGTGCAGATAAGACTGACCCCTCTCCAGTGCTTGGCACTTTGTCCCCCAAGCAGGGCTTTGTCCAGGGCACACAACAGTGGCACCTCTGCCGGGCACCAACATGGCGTGGGGTGGGGAAGGGAATAGCAGCCAATGCTGCTACCACCAGCAGCCTGACGACTGCAGCTGTGCCATACACTGCCACTCCCCAGGGTACACAACTGCCCAGCTATGCCTCTCATCTCAGGCCATTTATGACTGCCCAGTGCCCGTCCATTTGGTTGCTCTGACAAGTTATAATATTTTTCAGAAACTCAAGGAGGCCAGGCCACAAGATAAAGACATCATTCGCATAGTGACCCCAGGGCCACAGCAATATCAAATGCAAATAAGTACCATTCTGGGGCACTCTCACCACATGAAGCTGTGGGAATGAGCCATTTTTTTAAATACCTTGCCTTTCTTCTGTTGGAAGATAGCAGTTTTCTTTTTTTCATGCCATCTGAACAAAACCATACAAAGTAGAGCTCATAAAGAGAAACTTCAGGATCTGGGACTTTTGTGAGACGTATAGTCAAAGCATAAGAGCAGACAACACTGACAAGTTGTCCTCCCCTTACTTTGCACAGGGGTGCAGGGCTAGGTCACAATGTGGACAGCATGCCTGACAGCATGTTATATGTCTGTGTATTTCCAGTTAGTTCACAACCCCTCATCTTCTCAGGAGTGTAAAGTACCCTGCAAAGTACCTAGACCTAATTTTCATTTAGAATGAGGCTCCTTTGAGCTACTTTAACTAAATGCATTGACCTTTAAGGCCTCTTTTACGATTATAAATCAGCAATTTGGATGATGCAAAACCTTCAGACACTGTGGTGATGGACACCAATATAAAAATCTAGATTAACAGAGGGGCTGCATGACACATTGGAAGAACAAACAGTGTGTTGTATACAAAGAAGTAGTGAGGAATGCAATTTCTAGGATAAAGTTTCACTGAAAATTTGGTCTAAATAAAGGTACCACAGAACAGGAAAGTGACCCCAAATTTAGTAATGTTTTCTTGGAAATACAAAAACAAGTAAAGACTATTGAGTGTCAATTCTGCTGTTAGAAAGATGAAGGAAATGGGAAATATGTGCATGCAAATATGAAGATATCTAAAGGTACTGATATCTCGTATGGCCATTAACGTTAACTATATTAAAATCCCCCTAGGATGTCTATAATGTTCCTATGGCATGCTGTGTATCTAGTATCTGTAGTACTGAGCAAATTTAGCACTGGTATATCCCTAGCATGCAAGCTGAGGTTTCAAATTACTGATGAGGTCTTCTGCTTCTTTAAACTTGGTATTAAGAGTACCTCAGAGTTCTGAGCAATATCATCCCTTTTTTAGATCTGTCCATTCATCATAATATTGTGCCAGAGTTTGTTAGGTAAACATGATTGACAGACATGCATCTTTATCCTTTGCATGGCTGGAGGTCAGCACTGGTGGAAGGTAATGCTTTTTTAATTAGCTGTTAGGAGATTGAATTTCCTTTTGTGTGGAGTACGTGTTGCCTGCCTGCAAGTCAGGCTATGTCTTCTGCATTCACCGCTCAGTATAACATAGACAAATGCCGAAGAGTCATAAAAGATTCATATTGAAGATGTTTATAAAAAAGTCTTGTTATCTGACTAAAAAACAAATCTTTCATTAGTGACTGAGAGACACGGTAGACAAGAAATACAATGGTTTTAAAAGAAGACAATAGTTATGGAATCCAATTCAAAGGAAACACTTTATACTTTACAGTATAGCATTAACAGCAAAAAATAAACAACGGGTATAATTTTAGGGTGTAGACTTAAGAGACGTCTGAGGCACTGGTTTTACTAGTTAAAATCAACACAATCACCTCCCCCCCTAAGATTATCTTGGTTTGGCTCTGAGATACTAGCAACGCATCAGATGTTGTCTCTGACTAAAATAATTTTAGGATTCCATAATATACACTTGACTCTACACCTTTAATTATCCAGAATGTCCATTATATAAATAGTTCATGGCATATGTTTTAAAAATTGCCAATGAAGTTAGGGATATTTGTCTGAGAACATGTTAGAAACTCTAAAAGAAACAATATCATCTGCATAGAGGGCTTGCTTCTGATACAGTTATACCAGATTTGCAGGAAAGTAGAATTACAGCAACATTTGAACCACTGATTATATATGTGTGTGTATAAAAACTGATACTCCACTTCTTTAAACCTTACATTGTTATTTATAGCAATGTAAAGTGTAGGCTGTATAACGTAGTACTGAACAGAAAACTTTACGATGCTTAAAGGAACAGAGTAGGGTGGACTGATTCCAAACAAATATTGGCTGCTACTGAAATGTTTAGCAAGCTGCTGATCTGAGGATCTAAAACTGGACCACAAATGACAGGTGGTGCCAGAATGCAGACCCTCCCCAAAAATCATCTTGTGCAGGAAGTCTTTATCTTCCATCCAAATATATATGGGTACATTTTCAGAAGGACTGTGTATTTTGTTTCGTGGATGCAAGCTTCAACTGCAAAATTTAATTGTAATTAAATTCTTGCTCTTTCAGTTACCAGAATGAAAGTGAATATCAGGCAGAGAGGAATCAGAACTCATGGCAGAGGTGATATCTTTTATTAGACCAACTAGATTCTTGGAAAAAAAAATCTTTAATTGCAAGCTTTCAGGCACAAGTACCCTTCCTCAGGCATAGGTGAAAAGATTGTAAAAGTTCCCCCTGGTAGAAATGAAAGTTCATATTTCATATCAGGCAGAGAGAATCATAGAAAAAATTCAAATGATCTCTGCAATTCATTTTTCAGGTCTAAAGGGAGGACATAATTTTGGAGAGTCCAATATGTGTGCCCCAAAAAAGGAGACTGGTATGGCTGATGGTATACTTTGCACTCAGAGGTCTACACATGCCCCCTGATGCCATTGTTACTGCACTGTCATTTAGTACCTCCTTTAAAAGGAAGTCCAAAATGATAGCGCAAAAGCAGCCATTACTGTGCCATGCTGGCAGTGCATGGTTATTTTTAGCTGCTATGTCACTGTAGCAACGTACTATAGTGAGGGAGCACATAGCTATGGCATCACAGTTTGTTCCTACCAATGATATGTCATCATACAGCATTGTTATGGCGATGTAGCATCTCATGAGATGTGCCTACCATGTGCATATTGCTATGTGGGAATATACTGGGTTTTTTTCTTTTGTTTTGTTTTTATGGTTTTGCTTTGTTTTAAATCAGGTACCATAGATATTTCAGTTGAACAATGAAAAAGGTACTTGGGTAAGTAAACTTTTTTGTTTCTATGGTATTTGCTAAAATTAATGCCCCAGGTAAAAACAGGAACAGATATATGTTAAAGTTTCCTTTCCTTCTCCACACACAGATTAGCTTGTCCATAAGTGAAAAAAAAAAAGACTGAAAACTCCCTAGCCCACAACTGATTTTGTGTGGTCTTAGCTAACACGATCAGCATACAGAAAATTAAGCTAACATAAGAGTATCCAATAGTTAAGTGAAGCTGAAAATAGCTTAGTTCAAATCAAACCAACCAGCTTCTCAGAGGAGTTCACTTGAGTCTACAGCCATGCACAGGGATTCATTTTTAGTGAAAAGAATTTCGGTGAAGTTGGAGTGTATGTGGCTCCAGGCCCCTGGCTGGACAACTACACATGTGAACTCTCCAGCCAGGGGGCACTAGCAGGCTGTTCCTTGGGTCACCACTGCCCATAAGAGAGAGCTCACTGATCAACAGCCTAACCTCTCGCTTGGAAGAGAAGCGGGCAGGTTGTCAATAGGCAGTCCGGCAACTGGAGATGTGGGGAAGAGGGGCCAGGGAGACCCTCCCTAACCCCAATACCCAGCCTATTGGCTTCAGCTGTAACACGTGCATGTGTGAGAGAGAGACAGAGAGAGAGAGAGAAAAGTGATCATTGTGTATTATCTTTCATCTTTGGTGTATGCAGAATACATTGCTTTCAAAAGGAAACTTAGTCACTCATGAAGCAGCAAGGAACCAATTGACACAACTCCGCATAACCAGATATTTGTAGGTTTTATCAGCACCTTTTGGACCTTGAAGTATCTTTTGTGTTCATAAACCCTGTGAAATCTGGAGGGTTTAGAACAGTAAGGGGCAATCTTTTGGGTTGGCGTGCCCCAAATTAGCCTCAGATCATCAAAGAGTGCCATTCTCATCCCCTTCCCTTTCCTGATAGGCTTCCTGTCCTATCTGCTTCTCTTGTTTTCTACTCCCTGTCCTACATGCCCCTGTACTGCCTGCCTTCTTTCTGGTCTGCCACCTGCCATACACAGAGGCTGCCTGCGTCACTAGTGCCATGCATGCTGCAGGTTAGCCATCCCTGGTTTAGAAAATTCACAGCATTGATTGCTCTGCTGTTTGCATGTTTGTTTTTATCCAACAGTGCTGCTTCTATATAGCAGGATGTCAGGTATGTTGTATTGTTATGCATTGATTTCCAGACCATCAATGATCATCCATGTAATGTGTTTGCATTATTACTGAATGTGGTTTTTGCATCTGAAATATAAAATAAACATTTTCTCTCACAGTGAGCATCGATTCTGAGATTTCAGGCAGCATGCCAGTCTTGGGGAAAGAGTTTTGCTGGTTTTCTTACACTTATGCTCAGGGCTGTGATTTTAGGTCAGGGAGGGAAGGGGGAGGGAAAAAAAGGAAAGTTATCTTTAGCTTTCCATCACATTTAATTGGCCTGTGGAAAAAGCAGAGGTTTCGTTTAAGATTTATAAACAAATACACCATTATGTTTCTCATTAGTTGGAAGAATACCTGTATAAGTGGTAGCTGTCAGATACAATAAGCACCCCCTCCTTTTTTGCTTATATAATAATCCCAGCTTTCAAAAGACTAATCACTACACGCTGATCTACAAAGCATCTTATTTCCTCATCAAATTTCCTTGCTGGGCTTAGCCATGCTTGTCAACTTCCCAGGTCCCTTTTTCAATAACTGGTTTATTCTTAGCATCTTGCCAAGAAGCATTCCTAGGAGTAAACCACGGAAGAATGAAGTTCTAATTTCTTTATCTCACTAAAGGAGAGGTTTCTGCTCATGCTCATGGGAAAGGTCACAGGTAATTTTGGCTGCTAGTTCGCTTTAGAAGAGCAGGCATTTACAGCACATTGGGGTCCTTTGTCTGAGAATTCAGATGACCACCAAAGATGACAAGAAAGAGAAAGAGAGAGAAAGGAAGAGAGGAAGGAAGGAGTGAGCCGGCAAGTTAATGTGCAGTATAAGTAAGCAGGTTATTTTAATCCTAGAGTAAGCAGCCTTTGTTTGGTTTTAGCTTGGAGTCACAATTAAAAGATTCTTATTTTCTAAGCTTGTTTCCCTCAAAATCCCTGAGGTTAAAACTAAAGATGCCTGAATACAATGTTATTTTTTAAACTGCTTTCAATGCCTTTTCGATCAGGCCTTGTTTAAAAAAAATAAAAAATAAAAATGAGAGTTTAGTTCTTATACAAAGCCCCAATTTTATAACAAGTCTTCTCCTTTTCCTTATCAACATGCAACCAAACTTTTATGTAGGGCACTAATTGCAACATTTGCTTATAGGGTCAACGTAGAACTCAAAGATGAAAACTGATCTACTTTCTGACCTCTAGATGGGGTCTCTCTGGTGTAACTCTGCTGAGATCCTGAAAGAAGAACCAGGGCAAACCCCATACAATCCTCAGTCTGAACTCCACACTGCATAGAAATTAGGCACTAGGCATACTAACAAACAATGGTAATGAATCCATTCTAAAGACTACAGTTTCCAGTGCAGCCATTAAAGCACCATTCACTAGCACCACTTTCTTTATACATTTAAAAAGAAATACACTGGGTGGAAAAAATACATCACTAAAGATTTAGAGTGAAATGAAGTATTTCTTTTACATTCTCAGGAACAACTAAATAAATTCTTTGGGATAGAACCCTTCATCTGATTACTTATGAGATCCTTGTCATCCCTCTACTGTGAAGGGATGTGAAGATAAAAAGGTTTTGGAACTCCGCAGTGGCCATGTCTACATGAGACACTGATTACACAGATGTTAATGCACTTTCATTTAGTACTTATATAAACAGTAGTATCACCAAACAGCTTTTTTGTGATGCTGACTGTGCAGTAACCCAAGACTACCATGAAGTAGCATAGTATCACATGGCAGGAAGCATGACATGATACGACTACATGGTAGTCTCAGGCTACTGCGCAGTCAGCGTCACAAAAAAGCCATTTGGCAATGCTACTGTGTAGTAACTCTGGTCAGCGTCTCATATAGACACAGCCAGTATTCCCTATTCTGGGCTAGTCCATTATATTCATATTTATGTCCATATCATTTATATTCATATTTGTCCATAAAAATAATGCTAAAGTGGACATGTGACATACAGCCTTACACCAATATTAGCCAGTCCATTCCTGCGTAAAGTTGCCCTTCATAAAGTGAGGAGTAACTGTACAACGGGTAACTGAAAACAGTGCATTGGTTACATGTCTGCTCCCATAGTTGATTTCATCCCCAGAATTTGCTCAATAAAAAACAGATACCCAGGTACCTAGTGGCCAGACACTGTAATTTTGCCTACAATAAACAGACAGCTTGTAAGGGCTGTGTTCACTATGCAGTAAAATCTTGGGTATATCATGGGGTAAATCATGTTGTATGGCCACTGTCTGAGAAAGGATGAAAACACATGTTGGATTTCTCCCAGGAGAAAGCCTTCTGTCTTGGGATTCTACAGATGTACAAGCCCATTGTCCCACTTTAGATACCTGTGAGGTATACAAGACAAAATGAGCTAACACTTTTTCTTGGGACAATTATGGCTCACTTAAGTCAAACTGCCTTTCATTTTGGGGACAAGCTTCCTGTGTAAAGGACCATGTTGCTCTTTTTCTTCCCAAGTTTTGACTGGGATCAGCCAGAACTGCCTGAAATGCAAGGTTTGCTTTTAGCTAAAGACACGCATCCAAATGAAAGATTCCAAGTGACGGAGGGTAAACGCATGGCTCTGCTGAAGTTAACAACAAAACTAATTTCAATAGAACCAGAATTTTGCCCAGATAATTCATTCCCTCCTTCATGTAAGCTGATCCCATTACCCTCATTGTTAAAACCATGGATTTTATTTCTGGATGGAAATAAAACCAGAACTTTTATTTACTGCCTGTACCTTTCAGTCCTTAGATTGTTATTGGTTTTACTTTCAAGATTAAAGAGCCCCCTACTCCCCAATGTCTTCCTCCACAAATACTTCAAGAGGTTCTAATTCTAGGTTAAATACAGAAGCCAGGCTTTGCAAATTAATTTTGAATGTGGCCAACGAGTTCTGCCATCTTTACATAAAACCCTTGGCACGAAACCCTGTCATTCAGATGCTAGCAAGGTCACAGGAAAAGGAAAGTGATGTTTTAAATAGTTTGTTTTGGTTTTTTTACCACCTTTAAACTCTTTCACTGATCTTTCCCCAAATCCCTACACTAGCATCATACAAGAAAGTCCTATGCTATATTAAAAGCTGAGTGGCTAGCTGCATGCACCTATAACAAAATTTGCTACTTTCTATAGGCTGAGACTCATTGAAAGCACCAGATCCCTTTCTATTGTCTCCTATGGGCCTTTGGATTAATACTTACTACTTACCTATTTTATTGAGCACAAACGAAGAATATAGTCACTATCAGTTACCTGAGTATTAAGTAAAGGTGTTGGGCTGGCACACTTTTAATGGCTCCCTTTATAAAAAAAACAAGCCAGATGTATAAAAAAAAAATCACCATGTCTGCTTTTTTACTAGGATGGACCTAATGATATAGAAAGCCAGGAGGTGGAATAAATTTGTTCACGGAGCATACATGCATGTGTACATGGTATTTCACGTTTATTCTGGCTGTTGATTTATTCAAAAGGTAAAAAATGGTGTATACAGGTTGCTTTCCCCAGGGTGAGATCAGGAAAAAGAACAGTGGGGAGACAGAACATCTACTGCACAGCCAAAGAGCATTCTCACTGTTCTCTCTTGTTCTTATCTCCTTCTCAGGTTACTGTATTTTCTGTCCCACTCATGCCATCGCAGGAGTGCTGAAGAGTGGTGAGATAATACTTGGCTCAAATCCAGGCAATCATTTCTGAGTAATTAGTTTAGATACTGCACACCCAACCTGTACTTTTTTCAGGTAGGTATCAAGTGGGTCAGGTTACCTGATTACCTGTCTGTATTTGGATGGCTGTGCTGCAGGGTTCAGTAAAAGCTTGTCTCCAGCTGCGGACAGAGAACATAATTGAACATGTAGGTTTCTTCTGGGAAATCTGTTTTTGCTACAACTCTGTTGTTTCCTTCTGCCAGCTTTGCTATAGGTGGGACGTTTGTTATTTTTCCACTCCCTTACATGATCAACCATGACTTGAACAATTCCAGTCCAGGAGCAAAATATCCGATACACTCATCTCAAAAGCTAACAATAATTCTAAGGCTACAAATGTTTTCTTTAGTCATTTGTTTATTTGCAAAAAAGCAAAACAAAACCAAAAAAAACCCAGGTACAGAAAGGGATAAACTGAAAAGCACAAATAATCTAATGCATTTTTTAGATAGCCAATTAGGTTTTCAAAGGCACAAATGGTAATTAGGTACCTAATTCCCTTTGATATTTGTGCTTTGGAAAAATCTCCCTCTCTTAAAGTGAAATCCTTGAATCGCAAGTACAAAGCATAATTATTACTACAATATGCTATTCACAAGCAAGGGCCTTGACATGATCAAGTTTTCTTTGCACTGATATGCCCTTTCCCAGCACTTCCTGTCTTGACTTTACTGCTGCCCTAGTATCACTCTTTCCCACTTACCCATCTGGCCCATTGCCACTATGAAATTAATTCCTCAGTCAACAGCACAGGCATCACCTTACTCACTCTTCCCCACCCGTATGCCTCATCCTTGACCTGGAGAAACCACTTCTAACAGGTGGAAGGAGTGTGTAGTCATGTTGAATTTCTCCTTGGTTTTTCCGCTTAGACTGCAAACAAGGCTACTGCTAGGTGCCAATAATAAAGGTAGCTTCTGTGATAAGTATATGTATTCACCAGGAATTGAGCTGAAGTCACTCACTGTTTCACAAAGACCACAGAACAGCTGCTAGATGCTTGAGACTTTTAGCCAATACTAACCTGGATTGGATTCAGATGGGCAACCTCAAGGTGAGTGGCTTCAGTATCCCATTACCAATTTCCTTGAGCCACCCAGTGTCTTGTAGTGAATGATCCAACTTAGGGGAGATACCTTAGGTCTAGGTTTGTTTGTTTTCACATTTAGAGGCTGGTCCAGAAAGGCCTGTTAGTGCCAGATGCCCACTGACATTCAGTTGAATGTAAACAGACATTCTCAGACAAATTCAACGCAGGCAGTAATGTTGGATTTGCAGTTTGTATTGCTGGAAATGACAGAAAATACCAGTTACTCGTTTTCATTTCACCTAACCAATTAGCATTGTAATCAGTGCACAGAAGGATTTGAAAAACTTCAGCTACTCAGAAGCATAAAGCAGCTCTAATTCCAAATTTCAAACAACAATTTGAGACAACAATTGAAATGGAATTACATACAAAAAATCATTTCAAGGCAAAAACAATCTAATATGTTTGCAATTATAACATGATTCATGTTTGGGATATGAGGTATAAGTCACTCAGCAGAAAAGTAAACTGTGCTAATGCCATACCAATCAATAGGAATGTTAAGGATTTCAACACTACTTGATTTCTCCTGAATAAGGCTAGATTTCAAACTGGTATAAATTGGTGTAGTTCCCTTTGAAGTCAATCGAACAATGGTGATTAACAACAGCTGAAGTTTTTGCCCAGCCTAGATTCATCACTTTTCTTAATTGAATTTTAACTTCACGAAACCCAAATATTTGAATGTTCAAAAGACAAGAATAAAATCCCAAAATCCCAAAATTATTTTTAAACTAATGAGAATTCCTTAAAAAAAATTGTTTTTTCAATTTGCCCTTTTTTTCTTTATAGCCCTTAGGAGCTCTTAAGCCACATTTACAATCTTTTCTCAATAAGCAAACAGTCTAGAAATTTACCGTATCCCCTGCCCAAAGTAATCTGAGATTTTTGTGTAATCACTGGACTCCCTGAGTAAGGATTTAGGAGAAAACAAAAAAACCAAGAAGCATCATGAGACTGAGGATAACATTGAGACAGTTAACTCTGAACTCTCTCTCGAGGTCCAGAGATCTTTGACAGCTGTCTTGACATTCATTTATAGGAGATCATAAGGCTTAATTCTAGTCTGACATGCCTTCTGCAAACTCATTGGTGAGCTGCAAGTCCAGGCAGAATCAGCCTTTTTTGCATTAAGAAAACTGAAAAAAGGTAATTTTCAACAGGAAACAAAGTGAACACCTAGAATCCCTATAGCCTGGCACAATGTGTCAGAACAAAATATTCCTGTCCTCCTTGGATTAGGAATTTTCTAGCTTCGTCTTTTGATTGACACGATTCTGCTGTACAAGGAGATAGCCAACTTACTCTAATGTCAGGAAGCTGAAGCTTTCACAGGACATGGAGCCAGAAACCAATTTGAAGGAAATGAAAGAGGAGAGTGTGTTTTCTTAGTACTCATTTAATCTTTTTCTTCGGGTTCTCGGTGTGCTGGCTGCCAGTGTAATCAGAGCAAAGTGGAGAGGAAGAGAGAAGAAGAAAAAAGGAAGGGAAAGAAAAAGAAAGGAGGGGATTCCAGACAGACAGTAGAACCTAAGAAGAAAGCATAATTTGATTGGTGGAATATCAAGACATTAAAAGGAAGAGAAGGTCATTAACGCCGTGGAATTAAGAGTTTAGAAGGGATCAGGTACATTATAATGAGCCATGAAGTCAAATGACTCCCTCAGCACTCCCAGGCAGTTGGCTCTAAACTTTGAATGGAACAGGAATTTAAATCCACCCCTGATGCTACCACCAAATTGTACTGAAAGCAGAACAGAAATGAGTTTTGATCGAAGTGGTCACCTGCGGAATAGTAGGAAGATAAAAGCTTCTTAGTTGGTAAAGGGTGTTGCTGTACCTGACGTGCTGTACCTAAAGTGAAAAAATGAAACTTCAGGAGAAGATTGGACAACTTAATGGGAAAAAACTATGTTTAAATGCACTGAGATATGACAAAATATATCACTTTGTCATCTAACCAGGTAGACAAAATAGCGCAGCCAGCCACATTGACAAATTGTTAGAAAGCAAAGCCAGGATTTGCAGCCTGAACAAATGGATTTATCAGTGGACTATCCAAACCTGACCAGTGACATTATAAATAGCAGGAATAGAACTATCTTCTTTCTTCTTCTTTATGGAGCATTAGAAATTGGCCTAGACTATGGAAAAGAAATAGTTCATGCCAAAGAGTATAAAAGGACAAACAATAGTTATTAATTCAGTCGCCTAAGGCCTGTTAAAATCAATGGGAATTTTTCCACAACCTTAATGCTGTCTGGATCATGTCCTTAATGACCACTCAAGAAATTGCAAAGAGTACATCTTAATCATACAGCTGCTCCATCCAAAAGAATTAGCATCTGTAACAAGTTTATCCACATATAAAATGGCTGACTACATGTACTATTTTGCCATCCTGCTACAAGAAAACAAAAAGGGATGTAAAAACAATCAGATAGTCAGTCTAACAAACCATTCATTTTTACACCCTGTAAAAATATTTCTCAACCATCTAAGATGAGTATTGAAGAGGCTCTGTCATAATAAGCTAGCTGTAAAAAAATCACGTGAGAAAAACTGATTTCACATCCTGAAAAATGCAAAACAAATAGCTGGCTACTGAGAAAAAGAACAACGCATTATTTTAATCTCTCTACTGCCTCTAATAAAAATTAGTACTAGATACAAGTATCCATCAGATTGGATGGAAATAGTGTATAAAACCAAACTGAAGCTGATAAGCAAGTTAAACAAATGCTTTGGGGCTGACAAGGTTCTTTGGGTAAAAGTGATATATTTTATTAGACCAACTAAATAATTGGAAAATGTGTTCTTTGCAAAAAGTTTGGGGCACAAATACCCTTCTTCAGGCATAGGAAGAGTCTGCTGTTGTGTTTCTCCTGGATGGAATAGAAGCCAATATGCAAAATACAGGTCTGTGAAAATGCAAATGCCTGGTAGGGAGGATCAGAGACAATGGGAGACAATAGGTATGAGGAAGGGAGGAATGTTGATCTGGTGATAGAATGTTGCTGGTAAAATGTCGAGATGTTACTTGGGGTTACAAAAAGACTACAAAAGATTTTTTTACAACATCCATTCAACATAAAAAGAAGAAATGGAACCAATTACTACAGGAATGACTTTCCCAGCCACAAAACAACCATCAGAGAAACAACACCAATGCCTGACAACATTCCAACTTCATACTGGATGAAACTGAAATATCCAATCAAACCTCAAATAATATCAATCTCTCCATGCGCACACTTACCAAAGCTGAAAAATCTGTCCTTTCTAAAGGTCCTCATTTTTGTCTGGAAAGTACCCTAATAATATACTACAATGTGGAGAACTAGAAGAATTTTTCCAATGCCTCCATCTCAAGGAATATTTCCACAACCAAAATTAATCAAATTCCAATAAGACTTTATCTTTTGACACATTGGCAACATGTAGGGGGTGCACGTGGGTGCATGTGCACCCCTTGAGATCAGCTGTGTACCCCCTGGAAATGCCACATGTGAAACCAGAAGTGCATTTCCAGTTTCACCACTGGCTCAGCAATTGGTTACTGGGGGGACCTTCCCTCCCCCATCGGCAATCTGGTGCCTTTCCAGATTTGGGAGGCACCTGTCACCCATGTTTTGACAACGTTGAGGAAAAAATAAACCCACAAAAAAATTTTAAAAATCAGATTGGACAACTCACGGTGGACCAGATTCAAACCTTAACCACTATGTTGACTGCTCCACATTCACCCAAAGAACCTTGTTTGTCTATGTCCTTAGACTAACACAGCTACAACCAACACTCCCGACAAATGGTTTTGTGCATTTTTTTCCCTCGCTTGTACTTTACTTGTGTTCAAGACTCCGACTCTAGCTTAATGAATGGAGTTGCAAAGCACAAAATACAATTCATTCACATCATAGAAACACAGGATAAAAGTCTGGTCATATTGAAGTTATGGAACTTTTGCCATTGACTTCAACAGGAATTTCAACTATACAAATGTATAACCTCATCTGAATTTTTGCATGTATGCCAGAGAATTTCAATGAACAATTCTTGTACCAAGTCTGTCAAGAGGTCACCCTTTGACACATTTTTCTTAAAAAAAAATCAAGCTTCATGGTTTCAGGTTTCATAACATGAGAACTGTTTTAATTTTTGTTTCATGCACCATCAGTAATTGGCAAAATGGCATAAACATGTATTACCAAGTTGGAAAATACTGCAGAACCCTATAGTTTAAACTACCATATTTATTCAAATCTAAGATAACCCTGGATTTAAGATGACCCTCCAAAAAATAGATTCTATATGGAAAATGTATCATTTTAAAATAATTTTCCAGGTATTGAATCCAATTATTGGAGGGTTGTTTTAAATTCATTCCTCTGAATTGCTACAGCAGGGAAAGCAATGGCTGGAGGGAGGGGAGGAAGTCAGGTGGTTGGGGGGGGTCAGGCAGGCCTCTTGTCTTTTGTCTTCTCACTTCTCCCTGTAGCCTCCCTGCCCTTCTGTCATCTGCTCCTTCGCCCCACTCCTGACAATCTCTCTGCTTTTTCCCTCTACTTCTTACAATTTCTGGCCCTCACTCCCCTTCCCCCACTTCCCACAGTCTCTGTCCCTTCTCCCCACCACACTTTCCCAAAGTCTATGCCTCCCCCTGCTGCTGCTTCCCCCGTCACCTTCCTTACCCATCAGGTGCTGCTCAGAAGTATAGCACATTAAAGTGTAGCCCTTTCTGGGCCATGCAGCTGCAATGCCACTGCAGATTGGCCAGGCGGGGCACAGAGTTTCTTTGTGCTCCATGCCTGGGAGGGAATCTATAACCTGTGCCTGACAAGAAAGAGGAGGAAGGGGGCAGGGGAGGCAGAAGCTGTACAGCACAAGCAGAACAGGGCAGGAGGCTGCTGTAGGTCTGACTTTGGCTCTGACCCAGGCTGAGGGCCAGAGTCAGAGCCACAGCAGCTACCTGCCCCTTCCTCTGCTTTGTACACACATCTAAGACAAGGGACTTTTTTTCCCATGCTGGTGGAGGGAACACCTCACCTTAGATGAGTAAATGTGGCAGCCATTGGGTTTATATGAGAGAATTCTCTTCTGATATTGCTTTAAAATACTTAATAAGATGTTCTTAGGAAAAAAGTGACATTGCAGTAGGACTGAGGTTTCCAAAGGACTATTAGATCCCCAGCTTCAGATACTTGTAGACTCCCTTGAAAACTGCAGCTAAAATATATGAAAAAATGTTCTTCTTCCTTTCATAATATTTCTGAAAGGAGAAGGAACGAATGGAATATAAATCTTTTTTTGATGATCTTCTTTCATTTTCCCATAGTTTATGGAAAATATTTAAAATATACAGAAGACACTAAAACAGTTTATTAGAGATGTTGAGTTTTGCTATCTGGGGTTGCTACCAGGGAATTCCTTTTGTTTTGGCTGATGTTCTAGTTTTTTGAAGACTTCAATGAGAGTGAAGCACAACTTCAGTGTATTAACTTGCAAAAAATCCCAACAACAACCTGTCAGGGACTCTAGAGCATGGGCAGTCAGGCCTAGTAGTTAGTCATCTGTAATATGGGAGAAGTCCAGGCCAAGTTCCAGGAATCAAGAATGAAACAAAGAGTCAGGACTGAAATCAGCAGCCAAGACTCAAAGCTAGAGATCTGATAAAAGAATGCCAGTACCACAAGACAGTCAGGAATAAGCATCTCAGTCTTTGCCCAGACAAGGATACTGCATGTTGGGTCTGGCATTTAAGGGCTGGAGTGAGTGGGGCCTGTTGCCTGTGGCTTCAGGCAATGGTCTGCTCTGACTGCTTCACTCAGCCCACCTGTGACCAGGGACAGGGGTGGAACAGGGATGGAATAGGGGAACAAGTCCAGTAGCTGTAGCTGCATCTCATTTGATTCCTGCTCAACTCAAATTTTAAAAATAACTGCCTGGAAGGAACAGCAGCATTTCTACTCAGGCAGTGCCAAAGAGGGTCAGTTGCCTTCATGGTTCATTATAGTCTATCTAATTCCTGCTAATTTCTCTTCACTCCATTAAGCATGAATGGCACGTGCCCCCGGCGGCTGTGGGGGCCTGGCTAAACCAGCAGTGGCAAGAGTGCAGCCACAGAGGTAGGAGTGCAGCAGTGGGAGCCCAGCAGTGGTGAGCAGGGAGCACCTTTTTGCAGGGAGTGCACCACCACATGCAGGGGGTGCATGTGTATCCATATGCACCCCCTATGCGTCAACCCTGTCACTAATACTAATAACCCACTCTCCTTTTTAATGGTCTTGGTGTTCCATTAACCTAGCTTTCCTTTCTTCTTCAGTTTTGCTGTCTGTTAAGCATTCTTGGTTCTTCTATTTCCAGAACTGCAGACTTCTTTTTAGTTCTAGCTAAAAACTTTAATTCACGTATGGTAAATTTAACTCAAGTGAAGAAATGAGTAACAGTGAAGTTCTGGATTCACTATCAAGACACTCAAGAAGTCTAGATTTCATATTATGAATCTGAAGTGATGAATCTTCAACTATAATGACTACAAGATTAAATAAGCAATATATTTTTACTGGTTTTGCCTAGTGTGTTGTATTTTTAATATATAATTTAATAGATAATCTAGCAAACTGGTACACATTCCAATAAAGGTGCATTTAGTTTTGCCTTGATCTTAAACCAAATCATTGGACCCCAGCAGATGCCCTGCCCCTTGGGCAGGGGGCTGGACCTGATGATCTTAGGAGGTCCCTTCCAGCTGTAATATCTATGAAATCTACAAAAAAACCTATGCCATGAATAACAAAGCACTAAATTCCTATCATATTATTAAATCTTCTAGTTTCTCTTCCATTGTGAGAAAATATGTTGATGTTGATGTATGACACCATTTGCAACCCCTTTTTCAAAATCCTAGATCTGGCCTTGTAGCAGGTAATGCTTGTTCAGGGGATGAATTGCTCTGATTTTCAGTTGGCACTGCTTGGGTCCAGGGACCTGATCTGGCCTCCTTACAAAACCTGAATATTGTATATGCCACAAAAAAATATATGTTCTTGGCCTACGATGAAACATGGGGGGGAAAGAACTATGAACAGATACACTGATTATGAGAATTGAGCATTAGTTACTGGTATCCTCTTTTAACATTCAAATAAAGCTACAGTCCTAAGTCTGATTGTTGGCACTGGATTTATGACCCAGACACCTTGTTCCAGGTGGACCTAAACCCTCAGACTGACCAAAACCTCTCCATTCAATAACAGGCAAATTTTATTGATACACAGTGATAGCAGATAATAATAATGCAAACAATTATGTATCTACCAATCTTAGAGCTGTTACAGAGGGAATATACTTCTGGATAGCATGTGTTACCAAATTTGCCCATTATTTTGGGGTGTGCTCATTTATTAGGGATAGTTTCTAGGGTCTTGGTGATTCTGTCAATGTGCTGCTTGTGTTACTATACGGAGCTGTATCTCTCCCTTCT
>JAGPOW010003642.1:103411175-103441411 GCA_030014935.1 Caiman crocodilus | reverse complement strand
TTTATTAGGGATAGTTTCTAGGGTCTTGGTGATTCTGTCAATGTGCTGCTTGTGTTACTATACGGAGCTGTATCTCTCCCTTCTGCAAGCCCTCACCCCGAGTGGAGCTATCTTGCAGGACTCAGTCTCAATGGGACTGGGTTCCTCCAGTCACCAAATCAGTCATACACACAAACACACACAAATTAACGTGACACGTCTGACCTGGCCGGGCTGATCAGCATGGACAGGCTGACACCCTCATATGCCAAGAATCAGTTCATAAGAGCAACATTAAAATGCAGTCAGACACAAGTAAACAGAATCCCTCTGAATCCGGCTGGGTATCCAGCTCATGGGCCAGCATTCAGTTCATAAGGGCACGTTTGAGTCAAACTGGGTCAATCAGCCTGTACACGCTGATCTGATCCCCTTATGTGTTTCAAACTCAGCACGTCCCAATCTTTGGCCTCTTGATGAGCAGACCCCACAGTATTTTTGGGCTTCCCAGGGATCTTTAGCTTAGGTAAAAGAAACGTTGCTGCAGAGCACGGAAGGAAAGAGAAGCAGAGAAGGAAAAATATACCCAGTTACTACCAGTTGGACTATAAAAGTTATTTATTGCTAAGCATATGGAATATATAATGATACTAGTAGTAATAGATATGCAAAAGAAAAACAAACACAGACAATTACAGTACTACTCTGGTTTCACTAAGTATTTGGGGAAACTTAGCTCAAGCTTAACTGATACAGTTCAGGTTCAGAAGTGTATGCCTACAGAGAAAAGAGAGAGAGAGAGAGCACTGGCGTCTCACCACACAAGGTACTCAGGCGGCAGAGCTGATAGGGACAGTCCTTGAAGGGAATGATCTGTTCTTCCAGGGTCCCAAGAACAACAGGGGATGGTGTCAGCACAGGAGTTTTCTTCTTCTTTTTTCTTCTTTCCTTCCTTCTTCTTCCTTCTTCTTCTTTTTCTTCTTGAAGCGCACACACACTTTTTACAGATTTTTATACCCTCAGTTCAGCTGCTTCGAAGCATCCTTAATTGTGTAAATCATTGTCTTGTCTATTGACAAGGGGTTATCTGGTTTGGAACATCTCAAGAAACTGATTGATAATCAAGAAACACTTAAGATTAGGGGCCAGCTTGAGATTCCTATGAATGGCAGATATACTTATGGGATATCTCATCATTTCTTCAGAAACAATAGATAGCTTGCAGCATCAGGATTTTGGATTTTTACTTGTTATGCACAAACCTCAGCTTAGAATGACTTTTCCAGATCTTTTAACAGACTTAAGCAATTACTGGGGTGCTCATAACATTTGTGGAGAGGACTCCCACCAGTCTTCTCGGAAAAGGTACGACAACACATGTGATTAGGGTTCCAACGGGCTGGACGTTGTGATGAACCCTTAACCATTGTTCAAACGTTGCCCATACCCCCTCTGACTCAGTCTCTTGCCTCAGCATTCCCTAACCTGGCAACCAAGTTTTAGTCAATCAAGTTTAAATAGGCCTCCCATAGTGGAACCGGGGAATGTATAGCCTGAGATGCCTATTAAACTTAGAGGTGTGTGTGTCTGGGGGGAGGCGGGGAGTCCTTAGTAAATCCAGATTAGAACTGGTCTGATAAATGCTGAGCTGAGTCTGTATGAACATGGGTTGATTAACATTTGGAGCACATATTCCCCATCATGCAGTGCTCCCCTGCTTCTCTGGTTCCAGAATATACTGCAGTTTCTGCTTCAGGCTTTCTGTTCTCCATCTCTCATGTAAATGAATGGTCATCTGGTTCCATCTCGGATGTAAATCAGACCTAGGGCAGTTGGTTCACTCTTGTCACCCTTATCTTGAGGGTCTTAGGTGCATTTCTCACTGCATCTTAATCAATTTTGTTTAGGTAGAGGAGGGGAGGTGAGTCCTTTGTGAGTCAGACAGACTGCATCCTGTGCCAGGGTTGCCCAAGAACACACAGCTGATATGTAACACATGCAGCTTCACCCTGAGATTCTTTCTTGAATATCAGATGTCAGCAGCCTGGAAGTTGAAGGCTGAGACCCACCCCCTGCCAGTTGGGGTATGTGAGATGGGCTGGTGGTGTTCTCTCTGTCCATAGTGGCCTCAGGTTCTCTTCTTGGCCTTGGGTTTCCACCTTTACTACTCCAAAATCCTTTCTTTTGTATTCTTTCTCTCCCTACCTTTCATTTCTGGGCATCATTAATTGGTTTTCCTGTGGTCATCATACTGTTCATGTTCTGTTCTGTCAGCACGTTCCTTTATTTCACAAAGCCATCACATGCACACATTTCTTAATTTGGTTGTTTACCAAGCCTCCTAATTTAGTCTGTTCACCAAAGCCAGAAATCCCAATGGCTCTGCAGTTTGGCACTGTGACCTAATGCCATCTTATCTCATGTTAAGGAATAGTGCAGTACATGTCTTGAATTTCCCAGCCTGCATGTCTGATTGCTTCAGACACAGTGGGCCTTGAAGGAAACTTTGTCACAAACAGACTTTTAGAAAACAATTAACTCTTGCCATTCCCCTGGACCATTGTTCTAATGCATATCTACTTTACCAACAAGCCAATTCCCAAAAGTAAATCTCTAAATAACATTTTCTAGTCATCACTAATCAGGTGCTCCTTAGGAAAGAAACTATAAATCTAAGATACAGAATGCACTTTCTGCTTTTTTCTTGCTCTTGGAAGAAGAAAAGGGAGACAGAGTGGTAATTTGCCTCTGGATTATACTGGACAAGTGAGGTAGGAAAGGACTTTGCTGAGCATGGGAACTCCACTCACTCTCTGTCCAGTTTTCCACAAAGAAGTATCAGGTGCAAAATACCCACTTATTCCTTTGCAACCAGAACTGAGATAGCTTGTCCTTGCTTCCTTATAAGCCTCTGCATGAGATTCAGCATGAGACAGATCACATTTAGATTAAAGCTATATATTTTTATTCATGTATATACAGCACAGAGTTTTTCGTCTCCATTATGTTTTCAGCAGTTCAGAACTCTTTAGTGAACCAAGAAAGAAAAGAAACAGTAGTCATGTTTTGAATTACGACAGTCATCACTCTAACAAAAAACATTCATACTTTTGCAACTTCCTATTCCTGCTGTCCTGAGGATTTTGTCTATTGCCTTCTTCTCAAATAGGTCATCTCATTTAATCAACCCAGTATAAACATCAGCTCCTCACATTAGGTCAGAGAAAAGTATTCGACATGGCAAGAACTCACCAGCATTATTTATTTTTGACTTGCTGAATGAAAATTTGACAGTATGGACAAACAGAAGAACATAGTAAATTAGAACCGTTATGTAATACAGTTGATAATACTGGTTATTACCATTGTCAAAATTCTAGAAAAGCATCTAAAAAGCTTGGAACCTGTTCCTACAAACATTCCCATGAGGAACTTTACACAGCTGAGTAGTCTCACTGAGCTCAGTGTGAACACTTACATACTAAAACTGACTCCATGTTTCCTAGATCATAGCTGTTCTGCTATAGCCATATTGTTTATAGCAGTGTGACATGAAGAATAATGCTGAGTCTTTTCATCGCTTGTCATAGTTTTGTAAATTATTTCAAACATATGAAAGTTGTCATTATTCCAATAGTTACCATGTTTACACATACATATACTGGATAGGTCATGGTATTTGACTCTGGACTCCTTTTTTAATTAGTTTTGCTGACCAGGGACCCACTGTTGTTGAAACAGATGTTGCAGCCCAATAATAGCTCTCAGCTGCCAAAAGCAAGATATGGAATTCAGCCCTGACCATGCAGAACAAATGACTATAATGAGGGGCAAGTATAATCCAAACAATAGGGAAACTTGACATCATTGGAATTTATCTTATGCTTCATATTTTCATAAGTGCACTTTCAGATCTATTCTACAATATATAAAATACTATAATTGAGAAAATGCTTCTCTAAAAATATATCATGTAGTAAAATTATCTTAATTATTTATTATATTACTTGGTCTTATCTGTGAGGTGTCCACACTAAGTGTTGCTATTTAACTGAGCTTCTCTTGTTTCTTTCCAATGCCCTGGAAGGAATTTAGTTACTTAACTCCATTGATTTCAATAGGAGTTCAACACCTGAATACCTGTGAGCATCTGGACTAAAATCTTTTCTCCTTCCCTTTTACTAATGCAGCAGCTACCCCTTGACCAATACATCCTATGGTGACTGAAGGGAAATTTCCATACCTAACAGCAGGAATTGCTACAGCCTAATCTAAAGAGTCAAGACTTTGCAGATGAGACTTGTAACAGTTCATGTTCACTGTGCATTGACATGGAGAAGATCTGCAAACCTGTCAGTTGCTTGTATTAGCAAAACATTATGAACTTCTATATGAACATTAGTAGGCTCCTCTTCTGTAGGACTTCTAGTTTAAAGCTTAATGAAAGAATGAATTCAGTAGCCTTTGTGTCAGAAGCTATGGGAAGAGGCTTTTATATCATGTTGTGAAGCAGGCAAGATTTGGGTTATCCTGCTAATTGGTGGGCCGTTCCATAGGTAAGTAATCTGAGCTGAGAAACATTTTTTTTAATTGATTCCTAGTTTTCTGATCCTGAATGATCATCATTTTTGGCTATGAACATTCACAGGGCATGTTAAAGCAAAGTTTCACATAAAAAGGAAATTGGCTTTTAGTATCAATTGGTGCAGCGTTGGCATTGTCTTTGTTCTGAGGGAAACTGTCGAAGGTGTTTTTGTGAAATCAATTGAGCCATATTGAGTTACACTGCAGTTTTCCAGATGCATTATCATTATTGTTTTGAATATGACCTAAGACCAATTTGACATATGAAAAATGCCTTTGTGTATTCAATCCAAACTAAACCCTGATATTTTTTTTAGTCCCTGATTACAATTACAAGATCATATTCAATATGCTGTTCACAAGCAAAGGTGCAGTTTTCATTTATGCCTTTGCCATATACTGTTTCTGTTTGTGGACTTTTATAAGACTACTTTCTTACTTCTGATCCATTTTATTTCTCGCCTTTCTAGTTTCTGTATATTGTTACTATATCTTTATTAGTAAACAGTTTAGTATCATAAATGCACTTAATGACTATGCTGTGCATATCTAAATAAACATTTTATCAATAATAAAATATTAAATAAACCAGTCTAATGCTGATCCCTGGACATTTCTTTGCAATTCTTTGTTTATCAAAAAGGTCATGGATTAAACAAGTTTTTGCTAAAGTAGTCCCTTCAATCTACAGATAAGCATATAGATAATGTAGTTCTCTAATGACCTGAACCATGGTATTTAGTGGTAAATACACTAAATAGCATAGATATTTGATAAAGGAGGAAGGAATATACTTCAAAAATAAAAATGCCTGAAGTTGTACTAGTGGACAGCAAATTTAACATCAGTTAGTAGCCAAAGGCAAAACTGATATGTATTTAGACTCCTTTGTGGAGAGGTGATATCTCAGAAAACTGCAGTAGTCTTCCTAAATGGTAATAATAAGGCTGGACCTAGAATTCTTTGTTTATTTCTGACACTTTTATAGGAAGAATATTCCAAAAAATTACAAGTGTTTTCAAAAAAGTCTTGCTTGTAAGGCAATTATAAGTTGTTATTAATTATAAGGCAATTATAAGTCTTGCTTATAAGGCAACTAATGAGGCGGTATGTGGTGGATACATCTAGGAGAAGAATGAAAATTCTGATTGGAGAGAAGCCCAACATTTGTGAAAGAAAACTATGAAAAAAACTTTTTTTTCTGGTTGATCCAAACGTTGTGTTTAGACCATTCCATGGGTTTTGTTTCATATTTATAACATTATAATTATAGACAATTTAAAAAACAACAACAAAGAGACGTTCTGAAAGAAGGAGCTGAAATGTTTTACTCTGACAATATTCAAAAGTTCTTTTTAGTTGTTAAAAGCTTTTTCCTCCATTTCTCCCCAACCCAAATGAAATTTTGGTAAAACTGACACAGTTTCACAAAGCATCTTGATTTTGATTCAATTGTTTTCCAACAGAAAGCGTTTCTGTCATTCCAGCCCTAAGTACCTTAGAAGTTCAAATCCACTTTAATTCCTACATCAGTTAAGCCCTTTTAAAGTTGGCTCACTGCTCTTTGCATTTATTCATTGAATAAACAGCACTGGGATAGGGGGCAGGGGCACAAGTCACTGAGCCACATTTTCATCCTGCTTCGGACACTATATATTTTCCTTTCCTGACTGCCTTGAGAAGAAGATTCACATCCTCTCTGGGCCACACGGGCCTAGATTCCCTGCACCCTGGGAAAGTACCCTAGCCACAAAGCTATTGGAGTAAAAGGTAGGAGGTCTCTTCTCCAGTATCTAACATCTGCTACTTTTATGCTTAACTTTTATGCTTAAACTTTTGTGACTTGCCTCATGTGATGCATATACCTAGGCTAGTGTATTCTGCCCAAGCACTTATGCAGCCAGAGTGCAGCCTACTGAGCAGGCTCAGTGGAGAACTGCAGGATGAATGCAGCTATGCTGAATCCCAAATGGTGCATAAATATGTGCCAAATCTGCAGTTACACAGCTAAAGAATTTAGGCGTGCCACTGAGGCATATGAACAGAAAGTAAGGTTTAGCCTTTAGATGATGCTTAATCTGCCAATGAACTATAAATTATCATGATAATTTATTTCCACTGAAGAATGGTTAGACAAGTTTTCTAGCCACTTTTAACCAGCCCTGCCTCACTAACTCTCAACTCTGATTTGTCCCACATGACCACTTTCATCTCATACTTGTTAAATTTTCAAGCAACTATTTTTGTGCTTTTTTTAATGCTGTCCCTTATGCTTGGGAAGAGTCTCCCATAAACATATGAAAAGCTACTGGGCTATTCTTTGTTCCCTCCTTAAAACTCTCTTTTCCTCAATGCCTAATGTGCACTTGACAATAATTAGGCTGCTGCTGTGTTGACCCCTCTGCCTAAGGCAGTGTTGCCTTACATTATCTCATTGTTTCCTTCTGTCTGTGTTCATCTCTTGTCTTCAATTTTATATAGTTAGTGTAAAAGTTTTTTGGGGTAGGGTCATTGTTCTCCCTGTATTTGTACAACGCTCAGCACAACACGTTTCTGGTCCATGACAAAGGCCTCCTGGGTGGTATATTCATATTGATCAAGCAAAAAATCCTGCACTTCAGGATTTTGTATCTCTAAAATAGAGAATGTAGGGAATGACTTGGAATAATTGGGAAGACAGAGAAGGAAGGCACAAATGAAAACTGGCTGTGAAGCACTTATCTGATGGGTAAGTACAGATACTGTGTTAAATTTTGGGCCCCCCAATACAGAAAGGATGTGGAGATGCTGGGGAGAGTCCAGCGGAGGACAACAAAAATGGTGAGAGGGCTGGGGAATGTGATTTATGAGGAAAGACTGAGGGAACTGAGCTTACTTAGTCTATAAAAGAGTAGACGAGGAGACTGAGAGGGGACTTAATAGCAGCCTTCAACTACCTGAAGAGGGGTTCAAAAGAGGATGGATCTAGACTGTTCTCAGTCGTGGCAGATGATAGAAAAAAAGAACAAGGTCTCAAGTTGCAGCAAGGGAAGTGTAGGCTAGATATTAGAAATAATTTTCTCACTAGGAGGGCAGTAAAACACTGGAACATGTTACCTAGAGAGGTGGTAGAAGCTCCATCCTCTCAAGACCTGGCTAGACAAAACTTTGGCTGGGATGATATAGTTGAGGATGGTCCTGCTTTGAGCAAGGGGTTGGACTAGATGACTTCCTGAGGTCCCTTCCAACCCTAACTTTCTATAGGCATTTATACATGTGCTTGCCCTGCAGTGCCAGGCACTTTTAAAAGCACCTGGCACTGTGTCTCATGCAGTTGTATAACTGGCAAAATTCATGTCAGCACTGAGAAAATGGTGGTGGTGCATGTTTGAACTAAAAAACATTGGAAGTGTTTTAGTGCAAAAGTACTCCACTGACATTTTCTGCATGCTGATGAGCATTTCGCTGTTATACAACTGCATGCGACACAGCACAGTGCTCATCAGTTTGCATATGGAGCAGATTCAATTAATTAACCTGCCAGATCTCCAACATATTGTGGGATGAAAAGGTATGTGTATAAATGCCCTATGAGTCTATGATTATATACCATCCAAGTGAAGCCTTCACTGGTGTTTTTATCAAGAAAAGTCAATGGGACTATTTATAGTAATAACTGCTAAACAAGAAGTTATAAGTGTTGCATAATCCAGCCCCCATTTAGCTGAATTTTATTCAATTTTTTTAAAAGTGGCAATTGATTTGGGGGCTCCAACTGAGAAAACCTCAAAAGGACTGATTTTCTGCAAGTTAGCGGTCTTGAAAGTGTTTCAAATGGTAACCAAAACCAAGGCATTCTAAATTACAAAACCTTTTTGAAAATCTCAGCATTAAAAAATATTTCAGGACACTAAAGGTAGAAAGAATCAACACTAAATTAAATGGGAATAGGCAGCTTCCCTCTTGCATTACCTTTTCCAACTCTCCTTCAAAAAGACACAAATAGCATTGTGTGATAAGAATTGATTTACTAACCTTTTTTAGCTATAAGAAAGCATCTGGATCCTATCTCTAAAGGAGTGAATGAGGATCAAGTTTTCAGAGAAACACAAATGCTTTTTTTTTAAATACAATCAATTTGCACAATCAGATGCTTTTCTTGTGCTTCATTTAATTGGCTACTGCCAGAATGTATGAAAAGCTAGCTTCTTGTGAAGCTTTGTAGGCTGATTCCAGCACAATCACTTAGAGGAACACACTGTTGTCTACCATGGCTCAGTGATGGGTGTTTAGGTGCCTTGAATCCAATCCTTGAGCCACAGATATGTCTTCAGAAGTTGCAGGGTATTTTGCAGGGGAGAGTGACCATAGGCTGGGATTTCTCTCCTTTTCCTTCCTCCACTCTCTCTTCTTTGGTTCTAGGGCAAGATGTTTTACCTCAAAGTTAGGCTGCCACCTGATTGAGGTTGTGGCAACACTGGAGTCAGTTAGCAGCCAGCTCCTCCTGGTTCTTGATTCTGATTTCTGTTTTCTTAAGGCTTTCAGTGTGTCCTTGTAGCATTTCCTCTGGCTACCATAAGATCTCAGGCTACAACTAAGCTGGGAGTAGGAAACTTGTTTAGGAAGTCAAAAGTTGGACATCCACTCATGATGTCTAGTTCAGCAAAGTTGGTGCCAGAGAATCACCAACTCGATGTTAGTAGCATTAGCTTCAGCAAGGATGCAGGTGTTTGTGTGGTGATCTTCTCATTTGATGTAAAGGATTTTCCAGAGGCATCCTTGGTGATACCTCTCCAGCCTCTTGAGATGACAGTATTTCACCCATGTTTTACAGCTGTAGAAGAGAATGGGCTTGATGACTGCATTGTAGATCTGGATCTCAGTGTCTTTCTAGAGATTGTGATCAATAAGAACACATGGAAGCAATATCTGAAGGAGGTGTTTTCAACCAGATCCTATGCTGAATCTCCTCATCAACGTTTCCTCTCAGAGAGAGGTAGCTACGGAGGTCAGGGAAGTTCTTGACTACCTCTAGGGTCTTTCCCTCAATGATAATTTGAGAAGGAGTGTCCCATTCATGGTCTGGAGAAGGCTGATAAAACACTTCAGTCTTCTCGATGTTGAGAGAAAGGCCCAAAATTCAGTAGGCATCTACAAAGAGATCCGGCTTAATCTGGAGATTTTCCTCAGTGTGCACAAGGATGACACAGCCATCAGCATACTGAAGGTCAAAGATGGTTATTTTGAATACTTCACTTTTTGAGCAAAAAAATCCCAGACTGAAAAGCCCTCCATCCACTCAATATTCAATATATATTCCAAAAGGGAGGTGTGGTTAATGAGAACCAAGTAATGGACAAAAAAATGGAGAACAGAATTAGAGCAATGATAGATCCTTGCTTGACCCCAGTTGGATGGCAAATGGATCTCTCTCCAGTCTGCTACAAATCACAGTCTTAGTCATCTGCTCATGGAGAAGCCTCAGGGGCCTCATAACAGGCTCTAACAATAACATAGTTGAAGCGGTGCCAGTGTTTCAAGATTAGCTATTTGTATTAGCTTTTACGCACATGTGCACGCATGCACACACACACACACATTCACCTGTGTTAATTTTTAAACCTGTGTAATTATCTGAATGTAATATGTACACATGTCTGTAGGCATCTGTATCCAAAAACATCATGTAAAATTCCAGTGTTTATCTTTGTCTATATATAATGAAAACTACTTAGAAATTAGATAAGTCCTGATGCTTTGGGGGTGTAAGACAATAACTGATTGAAGAGAATTACAAAGTAGCTCTCCTTATTGCAGTGGTTCTCAACCTTGTTGGACTTGAGGTACCCCTCACTGGCCTCAAGGTACTTTTCACTGGACTCAAGGCACCCCTCCATAACTTATGTGAACTGAGTGGCACTCAATTTCAAAAACTAATTTTTATATTACAGTGCTTACCTCCTAGAAGAAGGGATGAGGAGAAGGGGGTGGGAAATCATACATCCAGGAGTAAATCTAAGTCTGTGTTTATTAGGGCTATGCAAAACAGCACCATTTCATTTTAACTTCTGTTTCACCATTTCAATGGAACAGTGTTTTATTTCGAGTTCCATTTTGTTTCATCAAAGCTGTTTCACTGTTTTGACACTGTTTCAACATTTTGCCCATAGGCTATAACAGGGAAGCACAAAAGTGTCTGTAACTTTGTATTTTTGGGCAGATTTGGATGAAAACAGAAGGGATGTCAGCCCTTTCTAAGGGCATGTAGCCTGCCAAGCTTCAAGGAAATAGGTACATAGGTTTCTGGGAAACTGCACCTCAAGCTGCTAACAAGCAAAACTCATGTTACATATATGTGTTAAGGCACAGTGGTATGAAAACTGCAGGCATGTTAGCCCCTCCTGAGGCCAGCCTTCAAGGAGATAGGTGCAGGGGTTTCTGGGAAACTGCACCTCAAGCTGCTGACAAACAAAACTTGTGATATGTGTGATTGTGTGTGTGTTAAGGAGCACCCAAACTGGCACTGGGGCCTGTACACAACACAGTAGTGTGCCCCAGTGAAGTCTCCTCCTCCTCTGCAGCCTCAGCCACGTTAAATAACAACATGTAAAATAATAACTTAGTGATCAGCAGCACAGTAGCACCAGCAGCATTTCAGGCAGCCAAACTGTGACAGAGCCTTTCTTTTCTCTCCTGCAGGAGCTTCTTCTCCACCATGTGTGTTAAGGTATGCCCTCAATGTGTTCTTCCTCTCTCTGCCCCTCCCCCTCCTTACTTTCTGCTTTCCTGCAGGCAAGCCCAGTTTCAGCTTTGAAACTAGAAACATTTCAAAACATTCAAAATGTTTTGATTGCCCTCGTTTCATTTCAAGGCTGTTTCAAAACCCTTTGTTTCATTTTGATTTCTCTGTTTCAAACTCGAAATAAGTCAAAACAGCATCAAAATGAAATAGCCAGTGACATTTCACACATCCCTAGTGCTTATCTGCTTAATAAATCTGCTCATCTCCTCACACCATGAGGCACCCTTCAAAGGATCTGGCATCACCCTGGCTGAGAAATTCTGTCTTATTGGCTGGTTATTCTTGCATCAGGTTTTTTTCATCATTTGCCCTGAAAATTAGGGTCAGGGCCATCATTCAAGTCAAAATTCTGGACTACACTGTTGTTTCTATCCACTATACTAATTCCTACGGTTTTAAGAGAGTTGCCCACACTGTACAGTTTTGATTACATTTCTGCTGTTTTAGAACTAAGTATACAGTTTCAGTAGTACTTCAGTAACCTCACATTTTTATGTTTTGAAATCTGCTCTGCTTTCATGGTACTGCTCCATTTTCAGTTGCTGGAATCATTAAATCCATGACTACATGTGACATACCCCCTGAAGTATTTTCAAGGACACTTGGTTGTCTTCCCTGAATTATGCTTTCCCAATTCTAAAAACATTCCATTCCCCTCCTAATATTACAGTGCCTTCATTATTCAAAGAAGAAATTAGATGTAAAAATGTGGTTCAGCAGTTTTCCTGCATTACAAATTGTTGCCTGCCAGCTCAGAATCCTGAATGTGTGAGCTAGTTCTATAAACCAAAGTTCCAGGCTTATTTCAGAGAACTGGGAAAGAGGAAAGTGATGGGAAATGTATCATATTTATTGAAACTGAAATCCCAAAATTAGGTTAGAGTGGCACTTGCTCAAGGAATTTTTTGGAAGGGTATCTTGTCAGCAGTAAAATTAGGAAATTAAATGGATCATCAAGAAAATTCTTTAAGGGTTTTTTCCCCCCTATGCCCATGGAGGAAATATTTCCCTTTTAGATCAACTCACTTTTTCTTACCAGAAATGATTTGATCTATGAAACAACAGGGCGGGGGTAATACAGAATCATGTGAAAGTTGATACTAAAAAGTGAGGGGAAAGAAGCAAGATGACGGGAGAAGATAGGATGCTAGTTGCTTTTGGAACATATGTGCTGTGCCCAATGAAAATGAAACTCTCTCTCAAGGTCTATCTAAGTTATGTTTACTGAAGGTTAGAATGAGATTAAGCAAGGTATTTTAAGGTATATGGAAAAACCCATTGGCTTTTCACCAATATTGCCAAAGCTAAGTACAACAGAATTCATCAAACACAAAATATCTATGCACATTATTATGGGAAAGATTTTCAGTCTTCACACATATAAATAAATAAGCTATAAACCACATTTTACTTATATCTTTTTGTTATATATTAACATAATACAGAAAATATATATGCAAGGGCATAGGTTTCCTCTTTTCCATGTATTTCATGCAAGGCAGTCTAAAAGTTACACAATAGTCATTTTACTTTTTTGTTATGAGGTTATGTCCATAAAGAGAACTGCAGTTGGGTATCATGTTGCATAAGCACACAGTGCTATGTGGAGAATAATGACATGAATCAATAATGCTGTCTGGGAAATGGCTTAGAATAAAATATTACAAGAGGGTACAAACATCACCCAGGAGGAGGTTTCGATGCTGATTAAATATGGCTGCCTCAGCTATCCTCAGTGCAATGACAGATGAGGCGTGCTAGCTTTGGCTTTTGCTGCTTATTCTGAACTAGGGTTACTCAGGTTGCAGCAAAACACATGTTGGTCTGCTCAGGCATGCAAGGACGGTCTACTGCCTTGGGCTGCCCTCTGAAGGCTAAAGTTGCATAAACAGCAAAGGATAAAACTCAGTCAATTTTCTGACTCCAAAATAAGCAAATGCAAAGAGGCTCCAGATCTCCTTAAGACATTTTAATAGCATACAAAAATGTTGAAAAAGCACTGGAGGAGGTCTTATTTTTAAAAATTAATAAACTAAAGGGGTACTTCAAAGAAGACCTAAGAAAAAAACCTTTAACTCATGCCCCAAAACAAAAATAGAACACACAGCAAAACAATATAGAAGGCAATTAAAAATACAGAAACCTATCTATTCAAAGAACTGTATTTACAAAATCATAGTGAAGAAGGCAAGAAAAAAATACTGTAAAACATACATACTTACTATATTAATAAACTAAACTGGGTCACACTTTTTTGAGCATAACTTGCTTGGTGCTTAAAATCCGTGGTGGTACTTGGCTAAAGAAATATAACCTATCTGCTTGCTATGACTGCAGATTTATTTATATATGACTGTAGAGTAGACAAATATGTATTGTTCATCTGTAAACAAAAATACAGATTTGATTACAACTACCCATAAACTTGTGGTATAATGCAGTATTTTTGTTCATTCTTAGTCTACCTGTAGGAATAAAATACATAAATGGCAAACAAATTGCCTATCATTGGAAAGAGAAACCAGCAGACTTATATGTCAGTAGGTACAATGCAGGTTTCTACAGGACCTGAGTTGCTGGCTAGCTATTCTGTTCTATTAGAAATTTGATTGAAACCATTAGTTGTATTTTAATGAACTCCATGTGTCACTTCAGGTCTAGTCCTGGCAAACAAAATCTATTATATGATTCTTGGCACAAGTAATTGAGATAAATCCCAATCTAGGTCATTTCTCATGTCTTTGGTTTAGATGAATTCCTTTTAAATGGATATTTTTAAGAAACAAACCTAATTACACATTGTCTATTGGCTTTGCTTCCTGCTTCTTCCAGACATTATGACATGTGTGTGTGTAGGTTTATATAGTAGATACACTTATATATTGTATGAATAGATACACTCATATAATTGTATAGTAGATACACTCATATATGTAAATATGACTTGTATATAGTGCTGAGAATGTAGAACTCTCAAACTGGTTTCTTTGCCTATATTTTCCCCCATCCTTTCCAATGATATGCTGTGTAATTTCAGATAAGTCATTCAAATGCATTCTTCATACAATATCCCCCTGTGAAAAATAGGGTTAATATATCTTACCCACATCTCCTTTATATTGTGTGCTAGATTAAGACTGTCACATAAATCCAAAGTATCACTAAGTCAGACCGTGCCCCAAAGAGGAACCGCTGGTGAGGTTCTCCTTAGAGTTTCCCTGCGTACTTCCATTGAGAACTGGAATCTTCCTGTAAGGAACTGGGCCAGAAACATCCTTGTCAGCCACTCAGGACCCACCGGCAGCTCTAGACTGGCTCTGGGTACCCCAGCTATCCCACTCAGCCTATTCCATTTTTCGGGAAGAGGGAGCATGCAGAACAGTCACATAATCTCTAGTCCTTCAGACTTTTTATTCATTTTACAACCCCTGTTACCTGCAACTAGCAAAATTGTTATGCTTTGCTAAACCACGGAAATGTGGCTTTTTATGGAAACTAACAGATAATATTTAGAGGGCTTTTTATTACCACCATTCTATTGAATGCATACAATGAACTCGTCAAATGGCTGTATTCTTGGGGTTGGTTTCTCCACAGTTTCTATTATCATCCATGCTTGTGAGTGTGGTAACTTTCCTCCCCTGTTCAGAAGTGAATGTTTTTAATGAAGGAATGCCTAGTCTCTTATGGAGCCTTAAAAGCCGTAGAACATCACATACTTTACAAAGGAGCTCACTATTATTATCTCCACGTTACAGATGGGGAAACCGAGGCATACAGAGGTGAAGCAAATTGTCCAAGGTTATCCAACCAATCAGTGGCTGAGTTTAGATGGAGTACAGTTCCACCTAGTCCCAGTCCTGTGCTCCCACCACCTGTCACTGTAGGCTGACCTGTGAGGAGTAACGTTCACATATCTGTACCCACAATCATTACACAAAAAGTGCCATCAAAAGCCACAAATGAAAATAAACTGCAAAACATTCTGCTTTTGCTTTGGATGTCTGTGTTGCCACCTCACATAGCTGTGCCCTGAGAGCAACTCCATTAACATCACCACCCATTTAAAATCACCTGAGGCACAAAGCAGAAGAAAAACAGGAACAGCTGTGTCTAGCTCCTGTGTAGAGTTCACAGGAGGGGGAAAGTTCCTGGTATTCGCCACCAGCCCTCATTTTGTGTACCTGTAAAAGTGTCAGCTACAAGCTAGCCCAAAGGATATGCATCCAAAACACTCAGGAAGACTAATGGATACTTGAGACTCAAATGTTACAGTGATTTGGTATCACTTCTCATGCAGATATGATGAGTATACCATAAATGTTAAAAAGAGTTTGGTGGTTAGTATAATATAAAGCTGACCCCCATTTCCCCCCAGTAATTAATGAAAGATGGCCAGGTGATAAAAATAAGTGGCATAAGAATGTCTTCTGGAACTGATTAACTTTCCCATTGAAAAGACATTCTGGGCTTTTGTAATCTGCCTGTTTCATTATGCAAATCTAGAGATTTCCTGACCACAAGTAACAGATGATGTAATGATCAATGAGGTATTTGCTTATTGCCCTATCCAAACCCAGAAAAAAGGAGATAAATGAGATTATCCTTCTATTGTCAGAACATTTTACAACTTGATCCCAAGGATTCCAAAATATCACCTCCGATAGTAAATGCATTCTCCCTTATGTGCCTGATATTGTGTTTTTTGCTTTATTTCATTTATCCTTAGTAAGGTAAATCTATAAAGATTCTGTTGCTGAGGCACAAAGATTCTGTTGCTGAGGTCTAACATCAAGATAAACACCCCACTGAAGTAAATGGAAAGATTTCTTTCAATAGATGTTTGGATCTGATTCTAAATATCTAAAGCAAGCAGACCTGGCTTTCTGTGAGTCTCCAATGGGAAATTCACTTTTCCAATCTTCATTACAGGCCTTATTTTTTTGGAAAAATGAGCATTTTAAAGAAGAGAATTCCCTTTAACAATAATGCCTTTACCATCAGCTAGGCTGTGGAGAAATTTCTTTCAGTCAATGGCCTAAGGGCATAATCTTTACTGTGAGAGGATTCAATTTCATATACTGATGAGAATGTATCTTCCCCATTACTTAATTTACTTTGTTTGTATAGTAGTAGTCAACCTCTATCTATAAAACTATGTCCTTTTCAGCTGCATTTATATTTACTTCACAACTTCAGCTTCTTGAATGAGATCTGCTAAAACCAGAATTTTAAACAGCAGAGGCAAGATCACAGGAAAATTATTACAATTCACTATTTGCTATTTTTAGCATTACCATTTTTTATTCTGCAGTAGTACCGACCAAGATCAGAGCTTAAATGCCAGACACTAAACAAACACATGAGAGACAGTTCCTATCTTGAACAGCTTATAATCCCTGACCCTTATCCTGCAAACACTTAAGTACGGACTACTCACACCGGTTAAACTAAATAGACTAGATCAATGAGAAACAGAGAGAATGAGGGTGTGGACATAGGGAAAAAGTTGCTGCAAGGGTATATGGGAGGGAGATTTGCAGGGTATTGGCTATAACACAGTACCTGCCCATGTGTGCACTCTTGCCCAGCAGTAAATGAGGGCCAATCAGTAATAGCTTCCCCTGCTTTCATTTGCTGACTTCCACTCAGTTGGGTTACTCACAGTCGCATGAAAAATCTCAAGGAGAAGCATCACTTAAACTTGGATCTGCTGGTGGCTGCTCCACCATGAGGCTATTCTCTTTCTTAAACAACTCCTTTCTCCCTAAAAAGTAATTCTCCCTCCAGGTCTGCTCCAGAAGTCAGATGGAAATTTTCTACCCAAAAGACCAAAAACAAAGAAAATCTGTTCTAACAGTTGAGCAATGAGGCTTCTGGGTTACTTAGAACTTTGTCCTGCAAAGTCCCAGGCATGCTTTTCTCCCACTGGGAGTTAAGTATGCCTACCTTCCTTCCCCCAGCCTCCTTCCCTCGAACAAAACTGTGCTATCTATTGGTTAGATCACAGGGGTTTACAGCAGTAGGACAGTAAGGAAGCAGGCAAGGGGAGAGAGTCTTTCTTACTCAGTTTGTGCTCAAAATCACAATATTTTAAATGACTAATATGGATTATCAGAGTGGAAGGGGAGCTTTCTATTTCTTATTGTTTTCATTTGCCTCTTTCCCTTCAAGTTACCCTCTAGTTTAGAGCCTCCCCCTCCTCCCCGCCATTCCAACCCCCCTTCTTTCACTCTCTCCCTTTTTAAAAATACAGTTTTCTTTCAAGTCCTCTACAGTTACAGTGTTTCGGCCATCAAAGTCCCCTCCCAGCCATTTTCATTTACCTTGTGACTCTGACCCTTTGTAAGGCTGAGCATTTTCAGAGTAAACTGATCCTGAAGGTCCCCAAGGATGTTATTCTCATTTATTCACTCAGCCCTTTGAATGGAACAGCCTACATTTGGCAGGGCTTCAGCAGCCTCAGATTCAAAGAGCACACAATCCTTTTTCTTCCAGGGGCCTTTCAAAATAAGGCCCAAGGTTTGTCAAGGAGCTTTAATGGATGTCAGTCATTTAGCATGTTACATTTCATTCATGGCTGCCAGTGGATGTGATGAGTAGAGAAGGAATAAAAGGAAAAAGCAGACAATAACTGCAAAGGATAATCTTCCAAGGCTTTTGTGATGTGACATTTTATGGAGCGGTGTCTTAGCCACTATTACTCATTTCAGGGAAGTTAACATCCTTCATGACTAAAGATCCACCTAACCCTGGTAAAGAACTTCGGACTTAGGACAAGTTTGTCACAGTACAGTCTGGTAAACAAACAGCTGTTTAATGGAAACCCATCTTTTTCAGGTGTACAATCGAGTGGCTGAGTACCTCTAGTGCCATCTGCATGTCCACAGGCAGTTATTACCTCTGACAGCTGTCCCTCCTTTTCAGAACTTCGAAATGTTTGGGGACAGTCCCTGGAGACTGATAAGACAGAAACGCTTCTATGAGTGTCCCTAAGGGAGAGAGAATGGAGGGAAAGGCTCATGGTTATGTACCACTGTACTTGCCAACTGGTGTGTCACAAAAGGGCTAAAATTACCAGCTGGTCAATTATCTGATTAAAAAGACCCTTTCATTTGAGATTTAAAAAAAATCCAAAAGATAAAGCAAAACCTCCAGTAGGTTACTAAGCCTACTAATTTTTTTTCCAGAAATGATCAACAGCAAAGTTTAGAGAAGAATTTAAAAAAAATGTAAACATAAACTTTTTGCATTAGTCAAATACTTTTGTAGGGTTTTTTTTCTTTAGCATAAAATTTAATCTCATTTATCTTATTTATAATTTAAAAAAGAAAAGGAAGGGGAAAAGCAACAGCTCACTGCACCATCTTTTTAACAGCTTAGTTCAACTGGTTAAATAAGGAACATTCTCCAAAAAAGCAATTCAGATTTCATTAGTTTACAGTTGCTTTGGAATCCCTTTGAATTACAAAGTGCATAAATTATCTTTCTGTCAGTTAACATCAGAAATGCCTCTTTATGGCTCCTGGACTCAACAACGGCTGCTAGGATTTGAGAATAAATGTATGATGTGCTGGGACTTCACCAGCCAGTTAATGACCTGCCACAGTAGTTATAGGGCCCAAGACGAAGCGGAGGAAGCTTAACTAATCTGGCTAGTTACTAGCTTGCTGGCTTGGAGCACAGAACAGCATGGAGTGCATGACTGTAAACTTTATTGTCCAATCCATTCTGAATTAAGTTTTTTGAAAGTTTTATTAATAATGTTTCCAATGTTTATACTTTCCTGCTTGAGTAACCAAGAAAGTAATTTCAAACTGGTGGAGTCAGCAGAGCTGCATTTCACTGAAAAAAGTTGTATTCTCAAAACACAGGTCAAACATGCTTCAGAGCTCTGAATTACTCACAATGGCAGGCAAAACTGGAGCAGAAAGTATACTCACTCCATTCATACATCTTCATCCTTTAATATCTAGAAATGAGCCCAAGCCAAAACTCTTGGTTTTGAACATTCCTCAACCTGAGAGTATAGTTTAAATGTAAAGAAGAAGTTCTCAAGTAGGATCCTTTCAAGGGGCTTGAACCAAAATCCTAGGTCCGAACACTGCCAGTTGTTGGAAAATTCCCAGAAGCTGGAACTTTGTGAATCAGACCTACCTCTATCACAATTTATTTGCTGTTTAGGCAATGCCAGAAGATTAACAACAAGGAGAGACTTTTTATATAAGATTGACATATTCAAAACAAAACTATGCAAATTATTATAGTCACTATGCACCAAAACTAAGGTCCATTCTAACACATCTTAAATCCATTGCATTTATGCAACTGTTTACTCTGCTAGTCAACCAACAATGTATAGAAAATATCTCCAAACTATCAAATATTTTTATAATGAAACACTCATCTTAGGTGTTTTTTTTCACATGTAATTAAAAAGATATATGATGCTAAACACGTTTTCCTACTTGGCTTCTATTCTGGACAAGGAAGAGGCACTGCCAGTAAATATATTACCTTTCTGATTTATTTTCAAACTCTTACAAAGCTCCTGACCATTCAGTTGGAACACAAGAATTGCTAAGTTGAAGAATTAGAGTATATGATGCTGTATCCTGTTGCTGACAGTGACCAATGCCAACTGCAGTAAGCATAGATGTGATAACCTGCCTCATAGAGCTTCCGGACAACTTCCAGTCAAAAGCTTGAGGTATTCAAAGTTCAAAGTTCAAAAGCTTGAAGCATTTCCAAAACTTCACTTTCTTTACTTTTGAAATATTCATTTGTTGACTTGGATGTTCCCATTATCCTTACAAATGTTTAATCCCCTCCTGAACGCTAGTAAGCCCCTGGCTCTGTGAACACAAGCTCTTGGCATGTACCTTGGAGTTCCATAGCCAAATTTGTCCATTTATGACTAGGTACACAAAGAAATTCAAATGCCTAATTGATGCTTGAAATGCCTAAATCTAAACTTAATCCTAGAAGGAGCCAAAGCCCCCCAGTTGCTCAAAATTTCTGCTGCTAGACATTAACTTCAGCCAAGTCCTGACAACATTGAGCTGACAGGCACTTCAACCCCAGAAGAATTCTCAGTAGAACACTCTTCCCTCTATGGAGCCCAGTCCAGTAGCCATTATCAGACCGAGCTTGATGAATCAGGCCTTGCACAACATGTAGCTAGGAGAAGGAGTTGGTGGCCCCTTTTACACACATGGGCTCTGTGCAGGCTATTTGCGATCTCACATGTTGAAGCTATTGCACATGGAAACTCAGAAGAGTGTTTTTGCCTCCAGGATACAGTCATTCTTATGCTTTCTTTGACCCATGAACATTTGGATATGTTATTATGGAACTGTTTCAACAGGAGAGAGATCAAAATACATCCACCTCAAAGTACCCTATAACCTAGCATTGGGCACTCTCCTTGGAGGTAGGAGATTTAAATTCAAGGAGGAATTTGAACCTGGGTGATACACATCCCAGCTGAATTCTTTAGCAGAGCGCTCTTGTGGGGGTACTGCCACTATGGCTGTGCAAAACAGCACTGTTTTGCTGTTTCAAAGGAACAGTGTTTTGTTTTGAGTTCCATTTTATTTTGTAAGCACTGTTCCACTTAGTTTCATAGAAAATGTTTTGCTGTTTTGACGCTGTTTCAATGCTTCACCCATAGGCTATAATGGGGAAGCACAAAACTGCCTATAACTTTGTCATTTCTTGCCTGATTTAGATTAAACTTATCAAGATGGTAGCCCCCTCTGAGGCCATGAAGCCTGCTAGGTTTCAAGGAGATAGGTTTCTGGGAAACTGCACCTCAAGCTGCTGACAAGCAAAGCTTGTGTCACATGTATGTGTTAAGGCACAGCAGGGTGAAAACTGGAGACATTGTAGCCCTTGCTGCAGTCATGAAGCCTGCTTAGGATGCTGGAAAGCAAAACTCATGACATGTGTGACTTTGTTTATGTGTTAAGGCGCGTCCTCACTGGTGCTGAGGCCTCTACACGACACGGTAGTGTGCCCAAATGAGGCCTCCTCCTCCCCTAAAACCCCATCTCAGTCCACAATTTTAAATAACAACAGGTAATAGTAACTTAGTAAGCAGCAGCACAGTGGCATCAGCAGCATCTCAGGCAGCCAAACTGTGACAGAGCCTTTCTCCTCTCCTGCAGGAGCTTTTTCTTCAGCTGCTGCCAGAGAACTCTCCCTGCCAACAGATAATGCCCTTTGGGTCAATCTAATCTGGTATCTTTTAGTAGACCAACTGAATAGTTACAGAAATATACCTTAGCAAGCTTTTGGGTTGAAAATCCCTTTGTTAGGCTGAGGAAGTACCTGCAATTGGTGTCTGTGTTGTTCCTGGAGGGAAGAAAAAGTAAAGAAGCCAGAGGCTGGCATGCAATGCCGGCAAGAAAGCCAGTCAGTGAAAATGGAAATGGAGGCATCACGGGGTGAGGGACAGGCTGAGGCAGTGTTGGGGGAAAGGGGATGTAGCAGTGCAGGTAAAAGTGCAGAGGTACCTAGGGAATCAGATGTCCGTCAGTTTTCAGTCTGTTGGAATTCCAATGTCTATATTGAATCTATGAGTTTCTGTACCTGGGAGGTTGATGCAGTGCAGTTCATAGGCTGATCTGTGAATGAGCCTACGAGTGGTTCGAACAAATGGTTTGTAAATTCAAACAAGCACTGAACCTTGCTAACCTCATCACCAGAAGCCAACTTCCTACAGTAGAAAACACACTGAATGGATCCAGGCCATGCCATGACAAGACATGCAAAACCTGCCAACAATGTCTCCAGTATGAAGATATCTTCACAATGCAATACATATCTCCATCAGGGTACCAAATGCCCTGGTGGAATATACATGGAGACCCCAAGCAACAACTGCACACCAGACTGAGTGCACACCGAAAATCTATCAAAGACAACAGCAGAACACCTCCTATCTCCAATCTCTCAGGCCTGATCCTCAAAGGAAATTTACAAACCACTTTTCACAGATGAATTCTATATTATAAATTCTATATTACAATATGCTGCAATGTATACATGTATAAAAATAAAAGTATATAGATGTATGTGCCTTCCTATATAAATTCTATAGTACAATATAATTTTAGTATAATGTAATTATGAAACTGAAAAGAATAAATCAATGAATAAAATAATAAAATAAAAGAGTCTAGAAAGAAAGCAAAAGGTATTGTGGAATCCCACTTGCTAGACTAGTGAGTAAGAAATCAAATCCATGGTACCAGTAGCTTTTGTTGTATAATGGTCCTGAGCTTCTGGAAGATAGCTTAGTATCTGTTAGATCCCAAGACAGAAACCAGGCCACTTCAAACAATGCTGCCTTTTATGATGTTTTTCCATCCCACCCCCAGAGCACTGGGATTGGAAGGGACCTCAGGGAAGGAATCACAGTCACTGGCCAGCTATACAGTCAATGTCAGAGCAGTCCTTCCCTGCTCTTCCCCATCCCTCTCCTTACTTTCTGTTTCCCTGCAGGCAAGCCCAGTTTCAGCTTCAAAACTCATGTTTTTGAAATGTTTCAAAACTTTCAAAATATTTTGACTGCCCTCACTTCGTTTTGAGCCTGTTTTGAAGCCCTTCATTTCATTTCAATTTCACTGTTTTGAGCTCAAAACGAGTAAAAACAGTGTCAAAACAAAATAGATGGCAAAATTTCAGACCCCTAACTGCTACTACCTCTTCATAATTTTTTTCTGTAAGAGAAACTGGCCTGGCGTAGGTGTCTAACACCAGGAGAAGATTCCTGACTATGAGTACCAAGCAGTGTCTAGTCCTCTAAAATGGCACATCTCTTTGCTTGGCTTTTCCTAGTGGATAACTTAGGCAGATCCACAACCAGCCTTCTGACTTGTGTGAATGCCAATTTTAGGTGTATAACTCTCTCTGTGTGACATAGAGACCTGTGCACCTAATTTAGGCACATTCTATTAGCATCTTAAAGTCAGACACTGAAACACTGAGCCTAATTATGCCTTTAGTTACTTAGACATGCTGCTCACAAGTCTTGATGCTATGAATGCTGCTTTATAGTCTGCATGATATGTAGGAAGGGAGCTCTGAGAATACTTTGTTACTTCTACCAAAGAACCAGCATAAGGTGCTGTAATTACACCATTAGCCAGAAGGAAAGAAAGTGCACGAGAAAGAGAGAGAGGTTATAAGCTGTGTCTAGCTATCACCTCCTTTTTGCACCTCAAATAAAAAAGATAACAGGTGAAGAAATACATCTGAGGCAGAATAGGCAACACAGTTGTGTGTATGTACACACAGTATCAGCTTTTTGAACCAGTGCTACAACCCCACAAATATTGCCAAACCAAAAATATTTTTAATGACAATTTGCAAGCTTTTAAACTAACAGCCAAACTTTTTTTACTAAGATTTTTTTTTACTGAAATATGTTTTACATATTTTAAATGTAACTCTTTTGCCAGGTCCCAACTTGCTACCAGGCCCCAGTTAGAAGGGCTGTATTCGAATCTGGGGGTTTAACATCATCATAGTAGAAAAAGGTTTTTTGTTGGTAAAATATTTGCAGTAATATATATGTATGTCCCAGGGGTACAAGCATTGACCCTATGTACCCCCAGAGGGGAAACCCTGAAAGTAAAGAGTACTTACCTACTTTAGGGCTCCAGATGCCAGACGACCACAGCTAACAAGGAAAACCCGCAGAATTCATCAGCCATGCGTATATACAGCTGGGGTCAGTGGGTGACATCATGGATGATCACCGCGATAAAAGCCGGCACCAGCTGGGAGCAGGGAAGAGTGGGAGAGACAGCGGAGGCTGTGGATACTCTCCATGCCAGCAGCAGTCAGTGCTGGCAAGACAAAGGAAACTCTGATAGGGAAGGGATGGCCAGGGAGCAACAGCTGTGAAAAATCCCCACTCCAGTCACGGACAGCAGCGGCGTGTGGGAAGAAACCCAGCTCTAAGAAGAGCAGAGAGAAGCACAGAGGATGGTAGACACTCCCCACACCAGATGTTTACAGACCAGGTCATGGGAGGAGAATTAATCTAGAGAAAGAGGTACGGTAAACCCTCAGAGCAGCGTCAGGGGACGTAGCAGGGCACAGGCTCTAGGGAAGAGCCAGTATAATAAGGCAGTTCAGCCTGATCATTTTTTCTGTGTACCTGTCTTTTTTCTTTCCTTGGCATCCTTCCCTTCTGTTTCCTTCTGGCCTGTGCCTATTCCTCAGTTGCCTTCTGTTTTATTTTGTTATCTCATTTTCATTTGCTGGTAACTCTCTGTTGAGGGGTCCGGGTGACACCGTACAACAAGGACCACTTGCAAGAGGCAACAGACAACTGGAAGAGAGCAAGAGAGACCTTCAGGAGAGGGGAACATCCAACAGACCCAAAGTCCATTAGGAAAAGAAGAAGAAGACCTGATATCTGAGATTGTGAAATGGGTAAGACTCATCACGATTGGAGGGCCAGCTGCATCAAGATCAGGTGGTGCATCAGAGGCTGGCATATGGAAGGGGTGTAGGGGAGGTGGAGCTCCATGAATATCTGTCAGAAGGAACAACCAGCCTCAAGGGACCGCCAATGGGAGACCCCACCACTGAAGAAACACTCAAAGTTGTGGCAGGTGAGTTCTGGGGTCCTCCCTGGGGTGATTGGAGCCCCTGTCAGAGATTGCACAATACCTCCCACCAGGCACCCACAACAAGGCAGCACATGAACAGATACTTGAAGCAAGATGGGCACTACACACACACACACACACACACACACACACACATATATCTTTGGTTGTCAACCATGCTTGACTGTAGTGATAGGTTTTCACGGTGCACCCTTGGTAAGGACCCTTCCTTACTCCGTACTCTGATGCCCCCAAGCGCACCCTCTACCATGTTCCCCTTTAGCCCACTGCCCAGCTTTACCCCTATGGGCCTCATTCCTCCTGTCCTGATACAAACCCCCAGAGAAGTATTGTGACTATCTGTGGCACAGAAGTATTACAGGCAGCAGCAACATATCACTGAGAAAACACTCCCTGCAGGGTGCTGTGCTCCTACTCAGACACAGGGCAGTGCTGCTTTGACAGAGTCCAACTCTTGTCAATGAAGCTGTGGCTGCTTAATTTTTTTACTGACTGATAATTTCTTTTATGGACTTTAATGACAACCATCTTTAGCCTGATTTTTTACTGACAGGTAGTAAATTTACTGACAGTTGGCAATGCTGATTCCCACTGTTTTTTGGTGGGTAGTGGTACTATAATCTCAAAATCTGCAAGACAGGACTGATTTTGATGGATCTGATATGAATAAGAATAGGCAATATTGTGTCATGCAGCAGGATGGCGTGCATTTTGCTTTCATTGCATGGATAAAATGATGGCTCTTGGAACATCATTTGTAAAACTTTTAAGACTCTCAAATGACTGGTAGTCACTGCTGTCTTTATAGGCTTAGCACAGTTAAGAAAAGCTTATATAAGTTAAATGGATTTACATTTATCCAGAGATAACTGATATTTTCTTCCCAGTTTTGATGACCATGCTTAAGGCCTAAACTAAACTACATATTTGAAGCAGACTTCAGTGTCTTATAACACCCCCTCAGTATCCATCTATTAATATTAATGGAAGTTGAATATGTGCAGAATATACTGCTTCAAAGGAGACCTACACTTGACCAGAATTTGTCCCCCTGGTTTCTGTTATGACCTCTTAATAGAAGTAATGTTTGAAAAATATTTTTGAAGGTAAGGAAAGTCTTCCTCTCCTTCCTGTATCAGAGTCCTATAAGCAGAATAACAGTGTTTTCCATATGGACCTTCCCTGGCAATATATATCAAAATGAACCTGGAAATTCATGCAGTGTTTGGCAGTAACTTTCAACAGAACATGACGTAAGCCTAAATACCTGTCAACCTGGAAATAGGTATGCAGTGCCAAAACACACCAGGTGAGAACTTTACCCTTGCTCCAGTCCTACTAGCTCAAGTAAGACTTTCCAGAAAAGTATAAAGGGAGTTTTAAAAGTCCTGGGTCCAGTGAGTGAGGTGGGAAAGAGGTGAGCAGTTCCTTCTCTTAAGCTAGGGACAGACATTCAAAAAGCCTGAGCCTGAATTGATTCAAACTTTGCAGGTTAGTCTAACCTGGCTAGGCTGAACCAGTTTGTAACTGTACAAACATACCCTCTGGACTGAGAAAATTCAGACACATGCCTGCAGTGGCTCAGGCTAGAAGCCAGGGAATACTACAGCAGACCTCCCTTCCCTTCCCTTCCACAATGTTGAGCTGAGGGGAGCAGGGCCAAGCCTCAACAGGATGCTTTGATTAGGGAGGGTTCCTCCCCCTTGATCACAGAGCATTTATCAGATCTGTTATCAACATTTAGCACTCTATCAGAAAAAAAAGCCACTCTAATTAGTTCAACCTCTTCTTAAACAACTTTTTCTAAGGAAGGGAACATTCCAAGGAGGGACATTACCAGCTACAAGTTTATTAGCTCCAAAAAGCTGTAAGCAGACACTGTCCTGCCTGCCTTTAACCTGTCTGCCTTACACAGACACCTCTCAGCATCAGCGTGGATACCACATACTGGCTATGCTCTTTGTGCAAGAAAGAAGGGAGGAATCCCTGCTGAGCAGCAAGCAGTGTGGGGGGATGGGGCAGGGGAAGCCCAGGAGATGCTTCTGTGCCTGAAAGTCTCTGACAGAGCTCCAGCCAGGGAGCAAAGGGAAGGGGCCAGCCCAGCTCTCTGAAGAAGAAAGTCCAGCCCAGAGAGTGTGCTGGGATGCTGGGGGATTCTGATTTAACTTAAACCAGGAAGGGATCTGAGATAGCTGATCAACAGCTGATCCCCAAAGGTGAGTGGGGCGGGGGGACCCAGCACAGCTGAGCCGGATCCGGATGGGAAGCCCCCTGGGTCCCTTATAGCTGAGCCGGTAGGGAGCCGCGTTCCCGAGGCACGCAGCACTAACAGAGCACACAAACAGGCGCGCTCTGTAAGAGCGCACCAGCGTTTGTGAAGGCGTTTGCACTGGTGGACAAGCATGAAGGGCCAGGATGAAGACTCCTGTATGGGTAGAGCATAGACACCACACAGATCTAACAAACAGCAGTTTTATACAATAGTGTCAACAAGGAGTGCTGCTAGGGCCTCTGCCCAGGGGGCCATGCCTGCCCAGGGCTGGTCTGAGGCCTCCACCCAGACTGAGCCCATGGGAGAGCTGGTGTCCCCCTACCTCCTGGCCTGCAAGGGATCCCCAGCAGGGCCAGGGGGGGCAGAGATTGGGGGTGCCCACACCTGTCCAGCAGGTGCCCATCTTAGGGCTCTGGAGGCACAGGTGAGAGAGCTCTGGGAGAAGGCTAGTAGGCTGAGGGGTAACAGGGAGGCAGAGGATGAAATTGACAAATATTTCCTTTCCCTGCAGGACCAGAAACCTAAGGAAAAAGCACCCTGGGGAGTGCCCTCTAAAGCAGAGTGGCAGACAGTCACATCCAGGACCAGAGCTGCTCGCAGTAAACCAGTACCAGTTCCTCCATTCCAACTGGTGAACAGGTACGAGGCCCTGGCAACCCTGCAGGAGATGGAAGGAGAAGAGGAAACCTCTGGGGCAGGAACCAAGGCCACATTCTCCACACTTCCAACAAGTCAAGAGATCCAAGCAGACCCAGAGGAGGAGGCGTTGAGTGATCATCATAGGTGACTCCATCCTGAGAGGTATGGAAGGACCCATCTGTCACCAGGACCCCTCAACACGAGAGTTCTACTGCCAGCCCAGAGCAAAGATTTGGAATGTGATGGGAATAATCCAGGCCAGGATTAAGCCCACTAATTACTACCCCAGGGTCCTAGTCCATGTGGGTACTAATGATGCGTCCAGGAGAAGCCCCAATCACCTGATGACAGACTACCATGCTCTGGGTGGCGTGCTGAGAGAGATTGGTGCACAGGTGGTATTCTCTTCTGTCCTACCAGTGAGTGGACGCAGAAGACGGCATGAGAACTGCATCAGAGAGACCAATTGGTGGCTTCAGCAATGGTGTCTCAAGGCAGGCTTCGGCTTCCTGTACAATGACCCACACATCATGATGAGGGACATGCTCAGTTGGGATGGGCTTCACCTGTCCCCCAAAGGTAAGTGTGTGTTCTCTTCTAGGTTGGCAGATCTCCTCCAGTGGGCTTTAAACTAGGCTCATCAGGGGGAGAGGAAGATGAGGGTGGGGGAAGCCATGGACCACCAAACCATGTGGCACCCACAAGGACAGCCCAGCCTGAAGAAGGAGAGCATCGGGAACCTGCAATCCATGGGGTGGCCAGCAATACAGCACAGGTAATCAATAATCAGGTAAGCAATAAGGGGCCCTTTGGGAATCAGAGCTGGGGAGCAAAAAAAGCACCAGTCACAGGGCTTAAGTGCCTATATACTAATGCTAGGAGCATGGGGAATAAGCAGGATGAACTAGCACTCCTGCTTCCAGAAAACACCTACGACTTAGTAGGGCTATCTGAAACCTGGTGGGATTCTTCCCATGACTGGGAGGTACATATTGAGGGTTATAGGCTGTGCAGAAAGGACAGGGTGGGGAAGAAAGGGAGAAGGGTTGCGCTCTATGTCATTGAGCAGTATACTTCGACCCTCATCAAGATGGAATCAAAGAAGGAGAAAGTAGAAGGATTGTGGGTTGTTACATGGGGGGCAAGGAGAAAGGGATTTGGTGGTAGGGGTCTGCTACAGACCCCCACATCAAGGGGAAGAACTAGACTCGGGGCTCTTGAGACAGCTTTCAGAGATCATAAAAACTAATGATGCAGTAGTCATGGGGGACCTAAACTACCCAGACAGCTGCTGGGAGACACAGACAGCAAAGTCCCACCTTTCATGCACATTCCTATTCTGCATACAGGACCTCCACCTGAAGCAGGAGGTACACGGTCCCACTAGGGGGAGTGCCTTACTGGACCTGGTATTGGCAATGGGGATGATATGGTAGGGGACCTACAGACTGGTATCACCTGGGGGACAGTGATCACCAAATAATAGAATTCACCATAAGACGTCGAGTGGTAACTAGTAGAGTGAAAGTGCTAGAATTTCGGAAAGCTGATTTCAGTGAACTCAGGTGATTAGTCAAGGATGCACTGCAGAGCAGGAGTTTTGAAGAGATGGGAGCCCAGGAAGCGTGGCTGTGCCTTAAGGACATGATCTTTTGGACACAGAGGGAGATGATCCTGATACAAGGAAAAAGAAGGGAAGGGGCCAGGAGGCTTCCTTGGCTGACCAGAGAAATCCAGGGCAGCCTGCAGACTAAAAGGGGAGCATATAAAAAGTGGAAACAGGAAGAGATTACCAAAGAGGAGTATACTTCCTCTGCTTCCACTTGTAGGGAGGCAGTTAGATGGGCCAAAGCTACCATGGAGCTGAGGATGGCATCCCAAATAAAGGATAACAAAAAATTGTTTTTTAGATATATAGGGAGTAAAATGAAGGCCCAAGGTAGAATAGGACACCTACTAAATGGACAAAAGCAATTTGTGATGGACAAGGCTGAACTCCTCAACGAGTTCTTTGCCTCAGCGTTCCTAAGTGAGGGGCAGGACAAGGCTCTCACTGGGATTGTAGAGAGGCAGCAGCAAGGTACCAGACTGCCATGCTTAGACCCTGAGATGGTGCAGAGTCACTTGGAAGAACTGGATGCCTTTAAGTTGGCAGGCCCAGATAAGCTGCATTGGAGGATACTGAAGGCACTGGCTGACATCATTGCACAGCCACTGGCGGTAATATTCAAATGCTCGTGGCACATGGGCCAGGTCCCGGAGGACTGGAAAAGGGCCAATGTGGTCCCCATTTTCAAGAAGGGGAGGAAGGAGGACCTGGGCAACTATAGGC
>JAGPOW010003642.1:103343725-103407019 GCA_030014935.1 Caiman crocodilus | reverse complement strand
ACCCCAGCACTTGTTTCCTGCCATTGGCAGGGGGTCAGACTAGATGGCCTGCTCTAGGCCCCTTCTGACCCTAGTTACTATGAAACTATGAAACAAGGTTCCACTTAAGGTATAATCTTAAATGGATTTGGTGGAACCTCATGAAAGATGTAGTTTGGATGGCACATCCCCTTTCTCTCTATAGGCTGTACTCACACACTGCACTAAAACTCTCATGACGCACTTCAGTCTCCACTCTGGTAGACCTGACTCTGCTTACCATACAGGTGTATGATCATGGTGCATCATGGGAAATGGAGTAATTTATCATTCTGTTAGGTGGTATTATCTCTAAGTAATTGCTAGGAGTCTGAATATTTTATGAGTCTGGAAAGGGTGCCTAATGATTCAGATGAATGTGTGGTTCAGGATAAATTTGAATTAAATATTTTTCCCCTAAATTTTCTGTCATTATCCTGCAATTTCAAGCCAGTCCTAGAGAAATAATGTATGTAACTGAATGTTTAAACCCCTTTATACATTAGCATTCACAAACCACTTCTATAACTAAAGGGTGATAGATTTAGTGTTCTTCCTAGATTACAGCTCAGGTAATTATGCTGCTTCTGCAGTTTCAAATGGATACTATCCTGTTCCTGCACCCTAACACACTGTGTTTTTATTCACTTTTAGAAGGCTGCCTTCCTCCATCCCAGAACCAGGGAAGTGAAATGATTCTAATACATGTAAAAGTTGGGAACTTGTTTTTTTGCATTAAAGGTGTTAAGCAAGTGTGAAAAATAAAATGTAAATAGAGTGACATATGCCTTTGGTAACAATTTGAAGTAGTGCAGTTTGACAGAAGTGATCCCATTCAGCTGGACCATGGCAATAATTGATTCTTTGGGTTTGAAACCTGAATGAAAGACTTGGAAAAATAGTTTGATTTGAACTGAAATTAACATTTTTCAGTTTCTCTCAACCAAAATTAAACCCCCAAAGTTTCAGTTCCATTGCAGAATCAAGGGTTTGTTTTGGGTTTGTTTTGTTTTTTTTCCTTTCTTGGTGATATCTTTTATTGGATGAACTTTATATATGGGAGAAATGTTACACAAGCTTTTAGGAAAAAGTGTCCTTCCTTGGGCCTGGAAAAGAAACAGGTAAAGTCTAAGTAACTTGCTCCTTTCCAAGACCAAAGGGAAAATACTTTTGCCTAAAAGGTTGTCTCACATCTCTCCCAATTATAAAATTGGTCCAATAAAAGATATCACCAAAGACCTGTTGCTTCCTGCATATTTCCTGGACCACCACTACTATACCAATAATTCAATTTTACTACAGTTCCATTTCAAGCAATTTTAGCAAAAGAACCACTTTGGAAATAAAGGCTCACCTACAGATATTACTTGCAAAGCCATCTATCCTACTAGTAGTTCCTTTTCTACTAAATATTCCAGGGCACTTGCTTACAATATGGGAGACCTGAGTTCTATTCACCCCTCTTCTTGAAGGGACCTCAATCCACATCTTGTACCTCTCAGGAAAGTGTGCTTACCACTAAACTATTGGCAAAAGGAAAACTCAAACATTCTCCATGTGAGTTTGAGAATTTTGCTATGAAAGTACTTTTTTCACCTGAAGATATTCAGCAAATTCTGGAGGAATTTGTGAATAGACTCAGGATGACCAAAACTACATTTTTTAGGAGAATAATTTTCATTGATAAAAATCCCCCAATCTTAGCTTACTATGGTTATTGGGATCTTCATGTGTATAAACTTCATGGCAGTTTTAAACATGACTAAACTGGACACGATTAAATACTAAATCTAGAGCATTTTTGCATGTGTTCTGGGGAGGAAGGGCTTTAATTAGAGCATCAGATGAGCTTTAGTTAAAGGCCTCTGCCCACTTTTTGAAGTGTGGGAAGTTGAATACATGAGATGCTGTGGGCACTTTAATTAAAGAAGCGCCGGAGAGCCACTCTAATTAAAGCACCCCTCCCACCCCTGGAGCATGTAAAGATGCCCTAAGGGTTCTGCTTACACTTATTGCAATTACACAACTTATATCCTCTCCCTAATTGCACCAACAAGCCAGAAAGGAATTGCTTGGTTAGAATTTATGGAACTTGTCTCTTGTATTCCACATATGAATAATGTTCTAGATCATCATGGCTGCAATATCTCTCTTACGCTACCATTCCAGATATTCCATATATACTGAGTGAATTCCTGTTCCCAAGAAGTCAGTGATAATTTTGCCGTTGATTGAAATAGTGCCAGTACTTAACCTATACTCTAAAACTCATGGTAAGCTTCTGCTCCACCATGACTGTGTGGTATCCTTACAAAACCGAAAGGTGACAACTCAGAATGTCCTTTCCTCAGGATTTTCTGACACAGACGTGTAAATTGTTCTGTTCAGCTAAAACCACTTTTGTTTTGAGAACATCAGCAATAGTTCACTCTTAGGCTAGAGACAGAAGTTATACATAAACCTGTATAAGTGATTGGGAACTGGTTCAAAACTAACAGAACAGAAGTTCAGCATACATAAAAGCTTTCAAAATGTCTGAAACCAGTTTAAGATAAACCAGGATGGATATAGTATCACACTTAAATGATTTAGGTTAAATCAGTTTATTGAACTTCTGTCCCAGATCCCCTCCTGATTCAAGTTAACTCATAGACCTCCAGCATCCCTGGATGCTTTGCGCCTCCCCACAAAATCCTCTCGAAACATGGGTGGGCTAGCCTTAGTCCAAGCTGTCTGCTCCAACTGAGCAGGGAGGCATGCCCTAGCACTCCTCTCCCCCTTCTCCCCCTCCCTCCCCAGTTTCTGGCCTGGGCCACTGTAAGCATGTAGCTGCATTTCTGGAATCAAAAGTAATGTCAGCTCACTTGCTTATTGGTTTAATCTATGTAACTTAGACTAACCTACCAAGATTAAATCCATTCACCCTTTTTGCATTATTTGACTGTCTGTACTTAGCCTTAAATATTCTGCTTAACATTAGACTCAAAACATAAGGCACCAGTGCACTTAACTTCAGTACTTACTCATTCCTGGGTACAAAGTCATTACATAGCAATGACATATCTGATTCCATAAACTTTCTTTTGGTACACATGCTATTTAGAAATGGCATGATCTTTTAGATAAGATTTCAGTTCTGCCTGTGAACTATTCAGTGATCTTTTACAATTCATTTCACCTATATGTCTCTGTTTCTCCTTCCTCCCTGTATTCTTGTATATTTAGATTGTAAAATCTTCAAGACAGAGATTGTCTTTTACTGTTTTTTGCACATTGATCCTTGGGACCCAGATGTGCTAATGCTATAACTAATTTAAAAAAAAAATCACATGCATTGAGAACAAAAGTGCTCACTCCACTTATTCTACCATAGAGGTCTTTCAACTATCGACCATGAACCACTGATGACTGCACAGTGCTTATATAACTTGGTGTCATCTCTCATCTTTGTTTCCACCTACTGAACTGCATCAGCTGACATTTAAATCATGAAATACTTTAATTTTACTTTTCTATATAGTCTATTGCTCCCTACTACAAAAGTGAGAGAGAAGCAGAAATAGGATCTGGCCCTCACTAATGTGAAAGAGATGGGAAGTGTGTGCAGTTGTGAAGGGGAGAGGTGAATAGATCAATGTGTCTCTACTAAGATGTAGCCTATGTTATGAAAAAATTTGAAAAATCTTGCCTCATAGGCTTCTACGTTCTCAAACCTCTGCAAAAATAGTAACACATTTTTAGGAGCTCTGCTAAGTTCAGAGGGCTCTTTTGTGCCTTGTTTCAATTAGCAGCAGCAAAGACTTCTGAAATTTCATCAAAGGGAATGATCCCTCACAGGTTCTTTTTTTTTTTTAATTCCTTTTTCCTTCTGATTCAACATGCATGAGAACTGGTCTATATACAGTTTGGCATTGATTAGTAAACTGATTTAGTCCCTAAGCATGGATACTTTTAAATTTCTTTAAAAAGATTTCAAATCTATTTAAGCTTAAGTCAAATTTAGTTAAATCCACTCAGAAGCTGCAGAGACCAGTCCTGTGGTGCTATTAAAGAAGGAGTGGGGAGGTGGAGGGAAGCGCCGAAACTGAAGTAAACTCACTAATGGTGCCCATTCTTCAGATGCGGGTATCCTATTGCTGATATCAGCATCATCCTTCGTCAAGTGCTGGCAGAATTCTGGAACCTTGCAGATAAGGAAGAAGAAATCAGTGGCATGGAGTCAGAGTACGTTCTAAAAGTAGCTTATTTCATTTGCACTTATATGAGTATCCTGAAATCAACACAATCACAAACACCTCTCATGCAATCTCTTCTCCCAGAGACCTCAACTGACACACCAATAACCCAGTTCTGAGAAAGATATATTGTTCCAGAATAGTCTCTAAACATAAGGCAGAGAGAGATCTGCCCCTTTCTCTTCAAAACATAATGGCCATGTCTACACATGCACTTACATGCAGAGTAGACTATTTAACTGTGGAGTAAACCATCACCATCTACATGTGTGATGTTATTAGCAAACAATTTAGGTAGTGAAATACTAGTCAACTAATTAATGCTGTGATAAGAGAATACTGTTCAGGACATTACTGTCTTAAACTGGGATAATTTACTGCAATTAAACATATATCTAGACACTGACCATGGGCAAAAATTGAGGCCAGTCAGTTCAGCCAGCCAGGGGCCAGGCTCTTGCCAGCCATCTAGCCACATGGCTCTACACTGTCAACACCCTCGTGCCCCAGCAAGACCCTTTGCCACCCAATGCTGCCACCTGGAGCCCGGGGCTGAGCAGCCCTGCTATAAACTGTTCCACCCTGGTTGAAATTGCTGCTGTCCCAGGCACGCGTGTAGATGCTGTACCCAGCAATCGTTTACTCTAACTCAAACTGCTCTGGAGTTTATTGTTTTGAATTAATTACACATGTAGATGCACCCAGTGTATAGCAAATACTACCAAAAACACAGTATGTCTTCAGAGGACTAAACATTTGCTCATACACTAAGGAAAACATCTTGCACGACTGTTACGCTACCATAATCTGGCCACTCCTGCCATAACACCGAGATAAAAATTGGACAGATTAAAATTTTTCATACATCCACATTTCTCCAGTTAGTGTCCAATAGGTAAATTTCCATTTCTGGTAAAACTTTGTACAACTGGCAAAGTGTACTTTGGAAGTTTACACCTTTACTTAAAGCATTCAGTATAATCCACTTTCACATATATAATATGGGACTAGACTATTTTTCTTGTCTTGTTTGGCAGTTATACAACACTCGAGTTACAAATTATAGGTGGCTCTTCTCTGAAAAACACATAGATCTTAGTCTCCTGAGATCAGTTGTTAATTACGTTATTTCTATATTCACAAAAAAACCCCAAAAACATTTAAAGTCAGGGTAAATGGGACAAATAGTCCAGATTTTGAAGATTTTCCAGCTAGACCAAAAAATGCTTCATTGCATGTGTGTTCAGCATTAGGAGGAAAATAAATGTGCTGTTTTCAGATTTTTGCTTCAGGGTCAGCCAACATCAGTCTACCATGTAAGAGCTTTGAGGGGGGAAAAAAACTTCATTTAAGGATTGATCTGCCAGAGTAAACAGTGCCTCAAACCGGGGAAATTTAAAGCACATGCTTTATTGTCAAGTTTGGTTTAACTTGTTTCACAAATCAAAACGTCAGCTCAGCTTTTAAAACCTATTTTTAAGTTCAATAGCATTTTACCAAGTAGGTAGAAGATGGACACTTATGCTTCACTCCCTAAATTGTGGGTAAAATATGATACACCAGCTTCTATGTGATGACTACATTTCCTATTTTGTACTATCATAGAGTTTCTTCCTTTCTCTTTGTCGTGTTTCTTAAATTGTAGGGTGGGACTCTGCCACTAATGGGGATGCGTCCCGTCCTCCACAAATAGCCTCCATTAAATCCCAGAGGTAATTTTGGCATAAGTCACACATTATTGTGAGGAAGGATGACCCTTAAGAAACAGCATGGACCTTCAAAATGTTGGTTTCTATGTTTTAAAAGAAAAAAGCTTGTGCTTAGATTATTATTTTAAGTAAAAGAACATTACAGAAAGGAACAGGGCCCATTCTACACTTAAGATATATGCACACAGCTTGTCTGATTTATGTGGGAGTTTTGCATGCATATCTGAGGGAAGAAGTTGGCTCTTTGCTATTTAAATAAAACACTGAAGAATATTTAAGGAGCAAACCCGAGCCCAGAATGTTTTGAAAACATTTCCAAGAAGCTTCAAGAAAGGAAAAAAAAGTTTTTGCCAAACATAGACAAACCTCATCAAACCAATAGCCCTCTTTCAACTTGAATTGTTTCCCTTTCTCTCATAGACATAATGCAATCCTCAGCAGGTAATTTGTCATAGCTGCTTTGCCTTTCATGGCGATGTGCTGATTTTGATCTTTTGTGGATATGGTTCAGAATTATAGCTGCTTTTAACATTGTTTTTTTTCCTTAAAAGTGAAAAATGTTATATTAAAAAAACCCTGAAAAACAAACAAAAAAGAAACTATTCCAACTGTATTAAACGTGTTCATTTTTCAAAAACTTTTTGTTAGTTTTGTATCAGATGTTATTTAAAAATATTGTCAAAACTATTCATTTACCAATCCCGCCCCCCAAAAAACAAAACAAAACAAAACCCAACCCCTTTTTTGCGCTTTTGTTTGGGAAGCAGAATAAACACATTTGTTAACAGTTTCCACAAAAAAAAATATTTTTTTCTGACAGGAAAAAAAGGCTGAACACAACATTTGTTAATATGTCTCCCATTAATATGCCTCTGTAAACTAATCAATCTCTAAAGTGTTGCCCTGCCTCGCCTTCTGCCTGACTTTAGAAACACATGCCACATTCACCTATCAACTGAAAGGCTGATGGTTTGTGCTCATCCAGGGACTGGGTGGATGCTTTTAGCTCAACCTTTCCATGCCTGACTTCAAGATAATGCAGAGGTGGGCAATTATTTTAGGTGGAGGGCTGCTTACTGAGTTTTGGCAAGCCATCAAGGGCTGCCTGACAGGCAGCCATGGACAGATACATATTAATTTTCTAAATTTTTTATGGGCTGCGCAGGCCAGACAGAATGGCCTGGCAGGCTACATCTGGCCCGTGGGCCACATTTTGCCCACCCCTGGGATAATGTGGACCTCTCCCTAATATTGCTGTGTTAACTATTTCTTTCTCATTACATAAATTATAATTATGGCCAAATTGTGATTCCTTTACTCAGATGTGTAAGCAAGTACTCCAGCAGCACTGTTTATGTAATAGTGTTCACTAAGGAGTAAGGGGCTAACTACCAGGCTCACATAAATTATGGATATAGTGTTACCAGTACAAAGCTGCACCAGTACAAAGCTGCACCAATACAAAGCTGGGGTAAATGAGATCAGAACCTGGCTAATTATATGCAGAACTTCAACAAGGGCTGTAATTAAATATTGGACTTGTAGCATTCAGTCATATGAAATGAACAGAAAAAAATAACCTTGGGGGTGCCTTCTTGATATAATTCAGCATAAATATTTTTCTAGATGTGCTCAAATAATCTCACAACAGAATTAAAGTCATTAGCTTGAGGGATCACTATTTGAATGATTCCAAGTATCTTCTGAAAGGATGAATGGTCCATATTCAAACACAATTCAGATGAGATCACTTGCAATCTATCTGTGCTGTTGTATGATATATGTAAATAAGACATCAAAAACTACTGGCTCTTTGCATAGGTCTGATGTTTGACTGCAGACTTGTCCTGTCACCATGTTTGGTAGGAAGGAGGTAGGCAAAGACATGGGAATCTCATGGAGTACTAGTGGTGAGAGGCCAACAGATTTGAATTAGCATTTAGAACTATGCCCTTTGTTCCTAAGAGATGTTTAGGCAAGACTTTAATTCTGCTTTGTGTTGAAATTTGGCATATAAGGTCTCTACTCAGAAGAAACCTTTTTTATTTCAGTTGGTCCTTTTAATTATAGAAAGAATATAAATAATCTTCTAATATTAGATCCTTTTCTCACAGTCATGTTACTGAAAATAATATCTTAGGGCCTTATCCAAAGCTCATTGAGTTGATGGAAAAACTCCTACTGGGGTTGGATCAGGGCCTTAGCCTCTTAAAATAAAATTTTACAATGTGTAGGCTAAGCTTATTGCACATATTTCTACTTGAATGGTTGAGGCTTTTTCACTGAGAAAAACAGCTAACAAATGCACATCCCAAAAACTACTTAGCATCAATTATGTTTTTAAGGAATTTAAATGTAAATTGATTTTTCTTAATGAATTCTTCAGACATGGGCTTGAAAGTAGGTCTGTGGGTCTGCAACGTACCAACCGCCACTTATAATATTTCTAGGCTAGAGAGCATTTCAATACCTCTCAAAGAATTCTGGGAAAGAGAACTCAAACTTGTTCACAGAAGAACAGGGATAGCCCTATGTGTCTACTGGACTTTTATAGATAGTCCCAAATTTTTACACGTTATTTTGTGTGTTATAAGGCTATGTACAGAACTAGAAACATGAAATATTACATGACAAAGTCCAACTGAGCTATATCCAGAAGCACTGAAACCAGGACGTAGTAGAAAGACTCTTGAGGAGGCCGGATACCATGGAGTTTCCAACCAATCTTCTAGACTACTGGCTAGAAGACTTGAATAAGTTATTGATTACAAAGTTTAGGTCCTTATCAAAAGTAATTCTTTTGGCTTTGCTTTTTGCTTTTCCAAAACCATTGGCACAAACTGAAAAGTAAATGCTTTGAAATAAATAGAGAAACTGAAAACCCAGTCATGGCAATTTTGCTAAAACAAGGCTACCTTTTATGAATGGAGAGGAAATCTATTTCTCAGGCCAATGCTACACAATATGGATATAGAACACAATAAACTGGTAATCACACAAATTTAGATCAGCCACATGTGCAAAGTAATTCTCACACGATAAAAATAACTATCCAGCTATAAAAGAGCCCACCAGTTATAACGTTAGTGCTTGAAAATGTGTAACAATTATATGACTCAGGGGTCAGCAACGTTTTTGAGCAGAGTGCCAAAAACAGCCCAACCTCAACTTCAAAGATGTTGGTGTGCCAGAGGCAGATGGTAGAGAAGCTGTGAGGGGCCCACTTCTTGTGGCAGCACAGCCCTGGCCCCTCCCATGCCATCCATCCAAAGGCATGTGCGTCCTCACTGCCAGCAATGAGCTGAGCCAGGGCTTCACAGACCTCAGCGCAATGACTTGCAGCCTCCCTGCCACCTGCTGTGAGCAGCCTGGGCTCCGTGACAGGCAGCAGGGACCTGCCCAGAGCCTGGGCTGACTGCAACAGGTGGCTGGGAGGTTGCAAGCCTCTTCATTGAGGTCTGCAGACCCCTGGCCCAGCTCATTGCTGGAGGTGGGTACACACAAGCCTCCGGGTAGATGGTGGTGGGTGCATATATGCCTCTGGACAGACAGCAGGGCAGTTGCAAGGGTCCCCATCCTTGTTGTGGCAGTGTAGCCCCAGACCCTTCCCCACCATCCAGCCCAAGGCACATGTGACAAGCAAAAAGCCTTGACCATGCCACATTCTAGCACACATGCTGGGGGTTGCAAACCCCTGATATAGCTGATTTCTATCCAGCTTTAAATGAATGTGTACCAGGACCCTCAGTGACTACTCCTGGCAATGTAAAGGGAGAAAATTATGGTGATAGAAAATTACATTTACAATCACTTTTCAGTCACTTTGCACTGCCTAGGTGGTCTAAGTGAGCTGTATTATAATCATAAATCAGGCCCAAAGAGCAAGATTGGGTTGAACATATGCATTCTGTTTAGTCCTCATCCAGTGCCTGCTGAAATAAATTAAAACAGTTCCTTTGATTTCAGGGACCTATGGATATGAGGAAAAAATAATTTGAGATATGTGTGTATGTGTGTGTGTGTGTGTGTAACTAAAATCTAGTGACATTTTGGCATAATGTAAGACATTTGTTTCAGACATAGGTATGAAGAAGTGAATTGTGGGTCTATAGCAAACCAAACTAGGTGAGAATAAGAAGCAAAAAAGTAGAGAAATTGAATCCCTAGGGGCATCTTCCTATTCCCCCCAGCTCAATTTTTTTTCTATTTATTCTGTGTTGATCTAGGATCTAAATTGTTTACAGATTTGTCATCGTAGTCCTTCATCCATGGGACACATTTGCATAAAGCATACCACTAGACGCAATTATTTACTTTTCCCCACCTACTGTGTCTGTCATATCATTAATTGGGATTTCTTTTTTTTGGATTAAATATCCAGACTACCCAGCAATTAAGATTAATACATGATTTGTTTGACTTCTGCAGTTCATGTTTACCCAGTGTTACACTCCCATGTCCTTCTATACACATGAACATATTTTAAAGCTGCCATCATTTCTTTCAATTCCATGTGAGCTTAATGTTCATGAGAGATGACCACCTAATATCCAGGAAATCGAAATGTTCTGCTTACTCACAGAATTGGTACAGCAGAGGGAGTGCAAGCTTTCCACATTTACCTAGTAGTGGGTCTCACCCTTAGCCCGGGGTAGCATTTCACACTTAATGGTGAAAAAGACTTATAGTAAGCATCATGGAGACAAGCCAGCTCAGCATGAATGCATAGTACAATACTGTGGCCGAAAGGGCTAATATGATCCTCATGTGTATATGCAAGGGACTACTAAATAGGAATGAAAAGGTTGTATTAATGCTGCACATGGTGTAGGTGAGATCATTACCGGAATACCACATGTAGTTCTGGTCTCAACACGTTAAAAAAGATGTTGAAAAACTGGGGTGCTTTCAAAAATGAACCACAAGAGTGATTCAAATGCTGGATAAAAACAGATCTTCCAATGACAGACAAGGTTCTTTGGGTAAATGTAGTATATTTTATTAGACCAAGTAAAAAGTTGAGAACATTTTTCTTTGCAAACTTTTGGGCCAAACACCCTTCAAGAATATTTAGATGACAAATTAATTGCTAGAGATATTCACAAAAAAGCAAATAAAATGCTTAGAAACCCACTAAGGTAACATTGCTTTTAGAAATCACTGAAATGTCAGTGATTTTTTTTTCTTACTGTTTATCAAGCTTTGTTCTCAACCACTTTAGTAATCTAAGGTGTGCAGCATCCAAAGTCAGCATAAACTGGCTTGTTTCCACTTCACTGGAATTGTAATACTTAACCCACTGGCAAACTTTGCATTGTGTTGGAATCTGCAGCAGATCATTTGTAGCTATATTCCAGGTAATTTTACCAACAATGTACAGTATCTGCTTTTAATACTGAGACTGAAAATACAGCCATCCATCCAGGCTTCACCGGTGAAAGGAAATAGCTCATAAAGCCAAATGCTATGTTAACAACCCTTTGAGTTTTACTTCTCCATTTATTTCTTTAAAGGTCATTGATTTCCTCTGTGCCTTGTTCTCATTCAACTCTCAGTAATACAACAGGTGTATTGTACTAGCCTTTTCCCCCAAAACAGATAAATAACAAGGATGAAAACAGCATTTTGAAGCAGCGTCTTGTTTATTGCATCTCTGTTACTCAAAAAACTTGGATAGATAAACAGATGCAGGTGATATGCAATATTAATGGTTGATACAGAAGATAATCAATGGTTGCTCATCACAAACCGGAGAAGGTGTGAGTGTGCTTGATTCTGCTGTCTTCACTGGGCCCTGGCCTGGAGGTGACCCTCCAGGAAGAGATTTTTTGGCAGGTCAGGAGACCAGAGCTAGTCCATGCTTGTTTCTGACCAGAAGCAAAGAATGCAGTGGGAAATGAGTAATGACATTCCTTCCTCAGTTCTCTTTGATATTATAGACTACAGTAATTCAAGTGGGAAAGGGTGGGACAGAAACAGCTGACAGCAAACAAACTGTGGATAGTCATTCTGGGTCACACGGGTTTGTCTCAGGACAAATCAATGACTTCCCTGTGTCTCTTTGTCTCTCCCTCTTTAAAAAAATAGCTTGTTTCTGTATTATTTTTCATGACCATGCAAGCTTCCACCACTTACAAAGATGGAGTTCATGTCCTTAGTGGTGTAATAATGTGGCTGTGCACCTGGGGCAGCTGCCACACACTGGAATAGCACTGACTTCTGGTTGCTGCTGCTGTGCATGCAATCATTTGACTGCACTACCCTCCCCCAAGTCAGCAACCAGGGCATCTCTCCCAGTCACCCCACCCTACTTATACCAATACATACTCTTTTGTCTTGCTTGAAGCTGACAAGAATGAAGCTGTCAGCCCACTTGATCGCAAGTCAATCCAGGCAGTTATACAGGCTTCAGCTTTATGCCTTTACATGTACTTGCTCCATTCCATTTGCTCATGTAACAGTAGTCATACCCATTCACTTCATCCATTCACTGACACCATTTTTCAGGCTGAGCACCCAGATAACTGAGCTTTAATTGTTATCACTGAAAATCCTTCTGAAGCAGAACATGGCAGCTTCCATTGTGAACACTAAGAATAGTTTGTGGGTGACCCCAGAATGAGTGGAAAGCAGAGAGGTAAAAGTGACAGGAATGTCCCAATTTTTTCTCCTCGTATCAAAGCCAGCTACAGCCACAGGCTGTAGCTCTTCTAGTCTTCTCCGTGCAAAGTCCAAACAGTGTCATATCACTGGAGGGATGGGAAAGAGACTGAATATGTTTCTCTGCCATGATCCATACAGCTAGCTAGCCACAGAGGTAAGTAAGCTCAGTGTCTTTAATAGGCATTGCAGCTGTTATGCTTCCCTTCTGATGTGGGTAGTTTGGAGAGGCGCTTCAAGTAAAACTGTCATAAGTGGCATACTAATACTAATTCAGTCTAATTTTCAAAAGCAGCTACAGGAACGGTACTTACAACATTTAGGTGCTTCCAAATACTGAGAAACATTGAGTGAGATTTTCAAAATCACCAATAGCTGTCAGACACCTAAGGTATTTTCAACACATTGTAATAAGCTTATGACACTCTAGCATTTGCTATGAAAACTTCTACTTATTTTCCTAAAACGTAATGTTGCTTCTTCACTTTGTGTCAATATATTGTCAAACCTGCAGACAGCGCTACGTGGAAGGAATTTTCCTGAAGCCCTCTTGAACCAGAGCACTCTAACTCCCTGCGCTTGTTTGTAGGGTTGATTTCAACACTAATAAAACAGCTGTTATTTTCTAATTTGCCTTCAAGATCTTCATAGTTATCACTTCAGATGTCAGGGAGAACAAGAACAAAAATGACAGGCACATCAAACTTCCAGGATCACATAACAGCCAACTTAAGGTGCACCTCTAACCATGTGGTACTTACGTGGATTGTCACAGGAATGTCAGAATTTACTGAGATTTATATAGGAATGGGCAAAACTGTCCCTTGGGTAGGGTGAATTGGGGTGACCTCCCTGGGGCCCGTGCTTTGGGGGGCCCCATAGAGCTGGGCAGAGTGACCACGGTTCCTCTTATGGGGCCTGCCTGGAGCTGACGGTTCAGCCCTGCGCTGTGGAAGAAGCATCCAGTTGCTCGCCTCCCAACTCCCACCCATGCACCGTCAACTTCGCATATGCTGAAGAGAGGCTTGTCTGGAGCATGTGGGATTCTTTTGGCTCCAGGAGTCCAGTTTCATTGCTATGGCACTTCTGTGCCCTGCCTTTGCAGGGGGTCCTGCAGCCCCACGCAGAATTAAAGGGGCTCTGCACAGGCTGATTTTCCCTACATCTCATACCCCTCTAGGTTGGCTCTAGAAATGGGAAAGCAAAGTGTGCCACAATGTGTAGCATCTGTGGGTAAAAGATGACTGTCAAATGATACTTAGTTTGTGGGATTTTGTGATTTTTGAAAACTGAGTGGAAGATACTTCACAACTACTGCTAAGAACTGACTGCTTGGGCTAGGTACAGATGTTCAAAATGCCCGAGGAGGAATTGCTCAAATCTATGTGTGGGTTTCTGTAAGTAGCTGAGGTTAGTTTGAGTGCAAACAGAACATATGTTCACCCTTTGTGGGGTGGGGGGGGCAGCACACAAGCTGCCTGTGCTGACTGAAGCTAGCAAGTTGGGGGCATTCCTGCACATCTCCCAGAATGCCCTGTGGGCTCCCTGGGATGCTGGGGAATCTAACACAGTGGTGTAACCTAAATCAATTAAGTGTGAGTGCACATTGATCCAGATGTGTCTCAGATAGAGTTCCACCTTTTTTAAACCAATCTACAGTACGTGGACCAAACTTCTGTACTGTTATGGGTTTAGACCAATTTCTGAGCACTTACACTAGTAGAAGTATAATATCTGTACCTGTCCATGGACATCAAGGAGCAATTCACTTAATGTAGATTCAATGCATTGTGCTTCATCTTTAAACTTTATGATGAGAACATGATAAATGACAGTAATTTAGAGATTCCTTAAAACTAAAAATGTTTGTAACATGGTTTTCCTATGATGAATTGGGCTAGGGACAGAAGTTACACATAAAGTGATCAGAAACTGGTTTAAATCTGTAGCACTACAGAAGTTCAGTGCACTTAAACCACTTTCAAAATGGCTGAAAGTGATTTAAAATAAACCTGGTTAGATGTAATATTAGACTGAAGTGATTTAGCTCAAACCAGTTTATGGAACTTCAGTCCCAGACCTTGGTGTTTACTTTATGGAAATTTAATATTAAACTTTCAAAAGACAGCCTGAAAAATCCATACCTCTAAAATTAAATGTATAGTAAGTGCAAATTGTAGTTGTACTAGTTGGAGGTTTAAAATGTAGGAACAAATCTTATACAAAAAGTGGTTTTCTTTTAAAAATGTCGACTTTATTCTTCAGAAGATCCTATATTGAATTTGGAAGCGTCTGGGATAACCATGTCTAAGAGCAGCAGATGCATTGGAAGTATAATTTTCATATTCCAATATGAACCCAAGATAGGGCTAGCATTTTACACATTAAGACCACCAAATTGGAGGGACACAAATTACTCCTTTGTCTTCAACTGAGGACGTTCACACAGGCTAAGAACAAAAGCCTTGTCCTGAGGAATGTTTCTTTTGCCTTAATCCCTTTGGCCTTGACTATACACTGCTAGGAAAGTTACTTATTTTTTTAAGGCCTACTTTACCCTTAAAAATTTTGCCACCATCATTACATCATTTAGGATTGTGAAACAATGGCAGTCCCAATCAACATAGTTATGCTGGCAAAATCTCCAGCACAGAAGTATAGCTTACATCAGTTGCTGAACTGGTATGAATAATAACAGCCAAATGATAGAATCTACTGTACCTCCATTATTCATCTCCACTTATTACTTACCTAACCTTATTGCAGAATACAGCCAAAACAAGCAATTGCAAATAGAATTAAAACTTAGTACCTAAAACTCAGTTTCTTCTAAGGTTTCAAAGCTCAGTGTCTTCATCTGTGAGCTTTGGTTATGCAAAATGTTTAAAGACTGTTAGCCCACAATCAATTTTGTGCTGGCCAGAGAAAATGTGACAGAAGTGATGAATTTCTTCAAGGGCTAATTTATTAATATTAAGCAATGTATCAGTGAAAAAATTTACCTGCAGACTCTCATAAAATTCCTTCCTTCCTCAATGACTATGTCCTCTGATTTGGGGGATAGGATCCTAGGGTGCTTGTAGACATGCAGGCAGGCTGATCCCATGTGCTGTAATTGAAGGGCATCAGAGCAGACTTGATTAATTGAGTCTGCTCGAGTCTGCTAATTAGCATGTTCCCACAGCCTCTCCATCTTGTGTATCGACATTCTTACAGTTCAAAATGGCAGTGAAGGTGCTTTAACTAAAGCTCATTTAACGAGCCTCTCTAATTAAAGTGCCACTCCCCCAGTCCCCAGAAGTGTAAAATTGTCCCTAAAGCTGTAGCCTACAAAAAAAGTGCAAATCAGTCTTGACTATGAAGTTCTGGGACACAGACCTTGAATAATAGCTTAACACATTAGGGAAAATAATCTCAACCAGTGCTCATTTGCACTGGATTATGATTACTGAATGGATGTATGGTACCATATTTAAACATAAAAGAATAAACCTTAGACATAAAAAGATGAATTTTTCAGGATGCAGCCACCAACAACACAAGACCATCCTTATTTACTGTATCAAGTTTTCCCTCATAAGTTGTCATATGATGAAATAGCTGTAAAGTATAAATATAAGCTTGGGACTTAAAATGTATTTATTTGTATACAGTAGCATATGTTTTTAGTATCCTACTTCTGTGTCTCTATGTAATAGTGCTAGTTGAGGAAATCCATTAATTATGAACTGGTTTGTTTCAGGTATTCTGCCCTCTAGCCAATACATAGTAGAAATCAAGTGTCATGAGCAGTTTATGAATGAGTGAACTGGAAGCAAAAGGTTCTTCACCGTCTTGCTAGTTCCCTGATCCAGCCCCCACAACCTTTGGTCTAACATTTAGTATTACAATTAGAACTATCTTCAAATTGGGAGAAGAGAGGCATGCGTATTGCAAATGTGACCTATTGCTGTTTTTACAGTATCTTTACAGTTCATTCTACTGGATGCCTCATCAAATGTTGAACACATAGCAGCGTATGAGTAACTTCTATATAATTAGTGAAATCTACAGAAACAGCTTGACACTAGCTTTATTAGTAGTAAAATGTTTGGAAATTTCCTTTAACCTTCTAATTAACAATTGTCAAAAGCTTTTTTTGTGACTAAGGTGACACAATCTCCTTAATTAAATGGCACTTTTTTGTTTGGCCAAATGTAAAAATATTTGTACTATATTTCCTGGGCTGTGATTTTTGCCATTTATTGTTATAAAATAAGATACCAACAGACAAACTGAAAAATTATCCTGGGCAAAGTTTGACAAAGTTTATAGAATGTTTAGATTTTCTGCCCCCCTCTCTCCCCCTAAACCCACAGGGATTTTACTTTTAGGAGTAAATTTCAGGTCACTGGGTTTTTTTTAGAAATGTGTGTGTGTGTGTGTGTGGTTACTGTATAGTAGGCCTTCAAGTTATCAAACTAGTAATTTTGCCATTAGTTTTTTACCTCACTTCTTGCATGCATATTTTGTGGTCAAATCCATTAGTAAGTTATAGCGAAAAACACCTGGAGTCTATCAAAAACAAAGAGAGTCTTATTCTGTAGGTACAGGCAGCCTGGTGAACATACCAAGCAGAAACTAACTACATAATATAGAACTTGAACAGGAATATGTTTTTTATGATGTGCCAGCTTAAAGGAGATCAAAGATGAAAGTCAAATAAATAGCAACTGGGTACCAGAAGAGGAAACATATTTAGACCTTAAAGTAATCAGAAACAACCCCACCACCAACTCCCTCTGAATTCAAAAGTAACGTTTTTCTAATCTCTGTTAATGGTTTAGAGTGCTGGCTGGCTTTGTTTCATTTCCAAACATACTGTTTTTGTGTTTGAAGCAGCGGTTAATTTTTCACAGATAATGGAACAAGCAAACACCAGAATCACCCCCTCACCGCTGGTATTCTTCTCCTTTCCCTTTCTCCATGATTTTAGAGAGTTACACCACCTACTGCTCCGTGACTGAATTTTCCTTGGCTGTGTGATGGAATTTGCCAGCTTATGTTAACCAATTGATTGAGCTTGACTCCTTCTTATCTGAAACATCGCCCGGCAAACTGAAACAATCTGTCTGGCATTCGTTGATTGGCAGAGCAAATTTTTCCAGGTGGTACAACCAGACACCCAGAATTACATGCCAACCCTATTTTGTCAGGCAGTTTGATCAAAAGGAAAAGGCACAAGTGACTAATGCTCAGTGTCATATTTAGTACCTGCAATGTATCTTCATAAACAGTTTTAAACAACTACTAGTACTGAGAAATGTTAAGGAGGAGAAAGATACAAGGGAGAGCAGTGAATTGACAGCCTGAGCCCTAAGGGCAAAGAGCTACATCTGTGCTTGATTTGTCAGGGATTTACATTAGTGAAACTTTAACTTTGCAGATGATACATAAGATTGCACTTACAGAACAAGTTTATGCAAATACAGCTTAAACTGCATAGTATGTGGGCCTAGATACAGTGGATATGGCAGGTTTCACTGAGTCCAGTGACAGGGTTTAATAAGTTCATTTACATGAAGGATTAGTGTCACATGCGGAGAAAGACTGAGGAAACCCCTGAGCTCAGAGAGAGCCCCAGAGCCAGAGACAGAGGGCAGAATGGAGGGAAAAGAAAAGGAAACAAACAAATTACTCACCGCAGGATGCGAGGAGGAACACGGATGGCTGGAGAAGCCCGTGCATGGCCGGGACGATATTTCAAGTCACCTGCAGATGGCGGGCAACGTCATCGCCAATTACCGGCCAGCAGGGATTAAAGAGCCAACTGCAGCGAGGAGTGGGGCGTGCACGTGGCTGCCAGGAGAAAGCCAGGCCGGGGAAGTTGGCTGGAGGCGTGAAACGCCTGAGCCGACTGCCAGCATGCAGAGCGGGAAAGTGAAAGAGCCCGGGGATGAACCAATGCCAGAGGACAGCTCGGCTGCTGCGAGTGAGCCGGGGAAGAGTGGGCTAAGAGCTTCGGTGGCGCGGAGGGGCCAAAGACCTGGAGAGAGGAGTGCAGGCCGGGGAAGACCTGGAGAGAGGACTGCGGTCTGGGGAGGACCCAGGAGGAAGGATGCAAGCCAGGACAGACCCAGAGAGGGAGCTGCAAGTCAGGGAAAACCAGAGAGGGGGTTGCTCCGGGATATACCAGGCAAAGAGTGTCAGGTAGCTGGCACATGAAGAGAGGGCTAGCATACCAGGTCACGGGCAGTGACCCGGTTGATAAGCTGAGGGGCGGCAAGGCTACAGACCCTACTAGGGAGTTTTACAGGGGCAGGGCATGTTCCCCATTAGGCTCAGTGAGCTGTAGTTAACTTTGAAGAAGTTTTGTTTCTTTTGTGTTACCCCGGGTCAGAAGGGGCTGAGGCATATCAATAGGGAGAGTGAGCAAAGGGTGAGCTCGTTAGTGGCGTGCTTGAGGGAGTATGCAAGCACCAACAGAAATACCCAAGATCCACCGGGCAGGGTAAGGGCGAGGTGTAAGGGAGGAGGAGCCTCGCAGAAGACACCTACGACACAGGTAGCTGAAGAGGGTAATCGCGCTACACAAAGCCCCACCCACTAAAAGATCAAAGTTGTGGCAAGCGAGAAAGGGATGGGCTGCAGCGTGTGGAGAGACCATCTGAAGGCTACCTGTGATGGCAAGCTGGATATCAGCAAACCCTCGGAGCAAGGAAGCCTAAAGTAAAATGTTTGAGGCCCAACAGTTACAATTAGGACATCTGGAAAAGTAGCATGGCAGTTTATTGAAACATAAATAATTTTAATTGAAAGGTTACAGGTATGCAAAACATTTCATACGTGCAATGGAAGCTCATGGGAAAAAAGTTACCTCCTTGCGAATAGGAAGGAGAAGCAGCAAACATCTTGCCATCTCTGACATCAAGTGAAACTGTAGTTATCAGAGGGTTGCTGCAGCCCAAAATACCAGCCCTGACATTAACCTTTGTTACAGTGCATCTTTCCATGAACAACTACAAATTCAAGATGTGAACCTGCAAATTGTATCCCTCCCACTTATGCCAATGAAGATGAGAACTCCTATCATTTGTATGATTACTATGGCCCAAAAACAGTGAGTTAAAGAAGCAGTAGAGTGAACAATCTGGCTGTAAGAACAGAAGCCTGGTACTGTGCTGCATTGATTACAGTGTCTTTTTTTAGTAATGCTGAAGTAATGCTGAAATTTGCAATCATTTCCTTTTCTGCTTTGGTTTTCTAGCTCTGTAATGCACACTTGCTAGTAATTTAGATTTGCAGGCTACCATTTTGGAGAACTGGTTAACATAGCATATGAGTAGAGATTGATGTATATCATATCAGATGATTTAATGGCTGTCGGAACATAGTTCAGGAGGTTTGCAATAACTGTAATACCTCAAAATTAATTTATAACTCAATAAGACATTCTAATTCACCTCCACTATTTTATGTAAGAAGGCAAGCTGGTAGAGTTTCTAAGCATAACCCAACAATTGAACCGTGCTTGGGAAAAACTTTTACAAAAGGTTTAATATCCAAAAGCTTAAATTGTAAGTGGTTTCCAGCAGAATTTTTTTTCTAAAGCAAAAAGGGGCCCATTCTAGGTAAAACTGTTCCTTAGGTTCCTTCACTTTGTTGCTATCTAACCACCAAGAGGTAGAGTTTTTATGTGTGTGCAGTCGGTATGCATATGTTCATATGCGTACTTATGAGTAAGTATATAATGAACAGATTTTAAACAACAGGACCATGTCTGATTACTACATGAAAGTCTTGGTTACTGAATCTTCCAGCTTTAGCTCTTACCAAAGTAATCAACAGTGCCTCATTACCTCAATTCCTTTTGTGATGTGGTAACAAACTTAGCTATGACCTACTTTTTCTAGCATAAGGCTCTGCACTCTGCCATCAGAATGTGCTGAAGAAATAAGTACCAACAAGTGAAAAGTACTTTGGCCATTGCACCTGCTTCAAGAAACTCACTGTGTAACTTAGACAAAAGATGTACATTGATAACATAATGAAATAATTACCACATGCAGATAAGGATGGAGAATGTATACAAAATCATGGGATAGAAAAACATATCTCATGAAGTTAGAGGTATGGTTGCAAGTGTTTAGAGTGCTCTGATCCCAAATCATTTAATATGTAAAAATAAAATCCAATCCTTAATAATGCAATATGTATACACAAAAAGCTATTTAAGAAAGGTTCTGTCTATTTAAAATAGTTGGATTAATAGTGTGGTACCTGTTGTATCTTGAATATAAGAGTAAAATGCTTCTCAGGTATGCTCAATACACTGGGCTAGCACTATTCAGAATCTTCCTTTACCCCAAAGATGAGATGCTAACACCCTCTACATATAAATGAAAGAATCTCAGGTGATGATTTGAAGTGGCTGTTAGTCATTGTTTCCAGTTCTCATGCTCAATTTTTGTTGGATATTTTTCCACTCATGGAGGCTAAGTACAGGCATTCAAGAAACCTATACCAGAAGTGCTCTGACTTTCAAGCTTTACTCTAAGCACCCCTGTCAGGAGGAAGCAGACCATGTTAGCCCTTGTGAAGGTGTGGCTCAGACCCTGCCTGCATGGCCTGAACACAGCAGATGGGAGAGTGGGAGGCTTGCACACCTCCCAGCATGCCTCATGGGCTCCTGGGTGCTGAAGACTCCCAAAAGGAGCTGAATAGTCAAGCCACCCCTGATTGGCTGGTGGGGACATGACAGTCACCCATCTAGACCAGATTCAGTGGCTTGTCATGGCATGGCCTCATGGACATGAGCCATTCACATGCCTACCAAGCATACGGGTGGTGGTGGGGGAACACTTAGGTTATGTGTGTGTGAGCGTGTATGTACCTCCCTCACACACATACAAAAACCCCTCATCATCCTGGACACTCACACACACACAGACACACACATAGAAAACCCAGGTGTCCAGGGCATGGGTGGGCCACCAACTTTTACATAGCCAATGAGCTATTACTTATTACTTAATGAGCAATGAGCTATTACTTACTACTTAAGTAATCATGCTATTACTTATCTTTTGTGTGCATAATAAAGAAAAGAAACATTGCCTGCTCTGGAACTTGGATTGGAGCCCAGTGGCCTGCCAGAGGTAGCACTGCTCCCCTGCAGTGGGATCCAAGCCTGAGTGGTCTAGCCTAATGGGTTGGTAGTCTAGTGTACTGCCTCCTCCCACTCTAGGTCTCTTTGGGGTCCTGCATCTATGCTGGCAACTGCCAGTGGCTGAGGGTAGTGAATTGACCCTGGAGAGTCAATGTCAGCCATGGTATCAGATCCTGGACAGACTAGCCTCTGTCCCCTCCTGCACTGCTGCTTCCAGGAGTGGGTCTTCCCAGACACTCTTCTGGCTCCTTGGACCATGGGCCAATGGCTCCCATGTGCCATATCTCTTATTCCAGCTTCCCAGCCCCACAGTATCTCCCAATCAATGCACAGCGTAGAGTGTTCCCCCGTGGCTGTTATTCAGGTGTCCTCCCCGTAGGACTCTTGGGCATGGCACCCTAGGGAGCAGTCCCTGGAGCAGGGTGGCAGCCTGCTCCACCACTCCAGTCCAAGAGGGCAACAGTCTTGTCATGAAAGGCAGCACTGACATCACACAGGGGTGTCATAGCAAGATCCCAATGGTCTTTGCCCCTGTGCATAAACTGCTTACCAGAATCCCATGGTCAAATGCAGAATCTGGAGACAAGGGAGACACCAAAAGCCTTCTGGTGAGTCCCCCATTCAGACCCCTTTTCCCCACCTGGGGGCAGAAGCTGAGGAGCTGCTCATGACCTGGTCCTGACTACAACACAGAATGCCTGTGTTCCTCCTCCGAGCTGGGAAAACCCAGGCGCCTGGGTTCCATCAACCTGCTGTGGGAGCTGGGAGGGCTGCAAAACCCAAGCATCATAAGGCACTTTTGATTCTCCAGGAGAAGATGAAGGAAGGGAGCAGGGATATAGTTGCTAAGGAGAATTCCCATTTTCCATTGCACCTTAACTGCAGCAGTGTTCATTCATACCAAACGGCACCTGGAAAATGGTCAGCAAAGATGCACAGATTCACCTGTTGGCTATACCCCAGCTGTTGGGCTTGAAAATATACACATTCAGTGTATATTGGGTCTGTCTGGCTTCGGGTCTGTGCCAGGTGGAATCAAGTAAACAAGCTAGCCTCTCTCAGGAAAGCAACCCAACATGGATGAATGGGCCAGTATGTTGATAATTACCCAGATTTATAGCCCCACTCAATGTAACACAGATAAGTAGTGGGGACTGAACATGGCACTGTACCCTCATTCCAGGCCAGTAGTGCAGATGTTATAGGGTAGGGGTTGTTTGAAAGACACATGGACGGTGAGGAGCAGTAAATCAGTATCATCTATCTTCCATGTGGATAATGGTCAAGCCAAGAGCCCACAGAATATCAGAGTAAGCAACCACAGCCTGCCTCATGAGCATACTCCTATTTACCATAGAGTCACATTAGACCATTCCTTCACCTACAAACATCATATTCAGAAGGTCAGCAGTAAAGTCTCTGCATGGGTAGCTGCCTTAAGATGTTTAGCCAGCGTGACATGGGGTGCCCAGAACAGGCATTCAAGAAACTTGGAGTACTCTGACTTTCAACATTTACTCTAAATGCCCCTGAAGCAGAACATGTTAGCCCTTGTGGAGGTGGGGCTCAGACCCTGGCTGCATGGCCTGAAAACAGCAGATGGGAGTGGGAGACTTGCAAACTTAGCATGCCTCATGGGCTCCTGGCTGCCAAAGGCTCCCAAAAGGAGCCACCCCTGATTGGCTGGCTTGGCCATCAGGATGCACAGAACCATGACACTTGAAATTTGATATGCCCCAGCATATTACAGTGTGCTCCTGTATGGTTCAGAAGTTATTGTTAAAGAGCTTGAGAGTGTACTTAACAGTGCACAGAGAATTATAACAGGCTGCATAACTTTCACACATACAAATGTATTCCCTGTACTCTTGGGCATTAGAACAAGTGACATTGGGCATGACCTTGACAGAGAAGCATTGGTAAAGCTGAATAGACTGAGATTTGGATACGGACACTACATAGGCATCAACTCCATGGGTACTCCTGGGTTCAAATACACACTGAAAAAAATTAGCAGTTGTTCAGCACCCATAAGCCATGGCTGAAAAAAGCAGCAAGAAAAAAAGTGTGCTGTATCAGAAGCAGCTGTGTGTTACTTTGACCCTGCCTCTGCAATGTCTGTAAAAATCAGGCACTTCAGCAAGGCTTTTTGGCACTTTTATCTAAAGTTGATTCAATCAGCTATTACATATAGGCGTCAAAAAAGCCCCACTAAAATGCCTGGTCTTTACATATGATGTAGAACCAAATTGAAGTAATGTGCTGCCTCTTTGGGGCATGTGCAGGGCTCAGCGCAGGAACATGGCAAGTTTAAATTAAAGCTCGGTGGTTTTTTCCTATGTCTGAAAGCACCCATCAGCAAAAACCAAAGATGGTGCCTACGACGGGTGCTTGAATACACTTCACAAAATGAACATCTTGGACAGGCCCCTGTATAAATGTGGTGTCCAACAAACAGCATGGCGTTTAATCAAAAGCTGCAGTCTCTATAAATGTGCAGATGGGGCAGATGGAATCAGCAGACCAGGTGATAATATCAGATGGTAGCTCATAAATGGCTGAGGGGAGTGAGGGGAAGTGGTTGGGAACAGGAGTTTTACTGACTTGTGTCAGTGACCGCTTGGAGGCAAGGCTGGCCCAGTGCTTGAGCAGACTGCACGAGCTCTGACTGGACCTAAAGTGCTGTCCTGGGAGGGGAGGGGAATAGGGTGCTAAGAAGCTCCATGGGTTGCTGGCAGAATGTGGCCTACCATGATTTACAATGGGATGTGGTACAGATGTTTGCTATAGTGCTCTAACCTACATATTTTAATGTTTAATATTTAAAAATACATCTCTAGGAAAAGATGTATATGATTCAGATGCAGAAAAGACCCTAGACCCAGTAGAAATGACTTGAGGTGGCACAGTCTTCATTCTGCCTATGCAATTCATGCTGTAGAAAAAATATGTGACTAAAGGTTGTTTTTTTTCCTGACCACAAATGCTTATAGTAAATAAATGCCAGCAGCCCTAAACTCATTCAGTTCTCTCTGTGGCTGCATTAGTCAGTTCCAGCTGGGATACTCTAACCTCGGTGGCTCTTGACTTGGTACTCCAGGCATTATCTTACTCCTGACTCAGCAGCCTCTGAGGTCAGGGTTCAGGATTTTCTTTTTTTAACTTCTTAGGAACACCTCAGCAATTATCTCAAAATTACTGTGAGTCTCTGCATTCAGTTTCACTTGTGTTTTATTAAACCTGTTTTTACATTTCACAACAAAAAATCTCTTTAACTATTTATACATTAACCAGTATCCTAGCTTGGTAGATTTTCATAAAAATAACTCTAACCCAGATCTAAAATATTAAAAAAATATTTAAGAGCACTGAACCCTTTGCAAAACAGTGAGTAATTTTGGTAAATTAGTGCACCCACAAAAAAACCCCCACTTTCTTCTAAACATAACTGTGCATCTCAAGCATTTCATCCCTGTGGAAACTCAAATGAAACAGTCCTCTTTTCTTTAAGACGGAAATGTCATGTTTGTCTAGCCCAGTAAACCACTGAAATACAAGTCATGTCTTCCTTGTACATAACCAAGTTGACTAGATGCTAAGTTCTGAGGTCTTTTCCCTGTCTAAATATTGACATGGATAGTCATGTCCACTTAACAAAAACAAGAAAAAGGAAGGAAAGAAGGATTTTTCACTTTCATCCAGTCCAGAGGCTAGAATCCCAGCAACACTGACATCAGTAAGAATTCCGACATTCTCTTCAATGAACTCAGAATTTCACCCTGATGACATAGGGCCCAAATTAAAGCCACTGAAACCAATATTTCTTTCTCCATAAATGCAATCTATGTAAATTAAGTACATTCTCATTAGCTCTGTTGATTGCTTCTGAAATGTCTTTAGAATGTTTTGTTAGACAAGTATCAGTAGGAGGGCTATGCTTAAACATATGAGTGAAGTCATGGAGGTGCATGTAAAGGTAAAAATCATATATGGTAAGCCAAACTTGCATGCTCTGCACTATCAACATCAGTGTAACCATAGTAACCAATAGCAGTTCCTAGGTCAGGGGTTAGCAATTATTTTGAGTGGAGGGCCGCTTACAGAGTTTTGGTGAACCATTGCATGACAGGCAGCCAGAGGCAGATGAACATTAATTTTCTAACTTTTTTTAAGGGATAGAATAGCTTAGTGGGCCACATCTGGCCTGCAGACTGCATTTTGCCTGCCCCTGTCCTAGGTACTCCTAGTTTACTTGCAGCAAGTAAGAGCACCAAAACTGAAGAAGATAAGTTCTCCAATAATAAAAACTTTCAAAATTTTTCATCACCTGAGAGTTTAAATGCATAAAAGTCATGAAATACAAAGCTATAGTTCTCACAGCAGCCATAAGTCCCTCATAGATATTAGGACATATATTTAACAACATATACTTAGTAATGCAAAATGTTATAGCTGCCCCATGGGTTATGGTTGGCCTGGGGAGCCATAACTTGGAGTTTCCTGACTTTTCTTGTTGTTTAAGACTTTGACTTTTGTGTTGTTTAAGATCTCAACTATAAATATTTTTCTAATGTTGCTTTGTAGGCCGAATTTTCATTGACACTGGGTAATGGTCAGAAAAGGAAGAGAATGAGTGTGGTATGCTTATTAAAAGAGCAACGCTCTCAGTGATTCCTGAGGTGAAACTGGCCCCAATGAAGTCCAGATTTTACCTGAAAGATCGTTGTCCTCTATATGAGAACAACAGAAGTCTTGGTGGGCTTGAAATTTTCTGAAGCAAGTTAGAAGTAGCTTAGAAGTTAAGATCCTTAAAAAGTCTGGATCTTAAGAAACCAGAGAAAACCTATTTTTACCACATGGTTGGGAAAAAATACTGATTTTTTCCCTGAAAAATAGAAGGTGAAATATGAAATAGAAAAGAAAAATATGCTGATTGTGAAGTGCTGCTGGACAGCCTCAAGGGGGTTACAGCTGTAGTTTTGTTCCCTCCCAAGTGAGACTATATCTTCCATGCTCCTGTTCCATGGCTGCCCCTTGGTGAAAACAGGCATTGTAACACATAGGGCAGGGGCAGGCAAATTACAACCCACAGGGTGGATCTGGCTCACCAGGCACTTCCATCTGGTGGGTACCCACCAATGAATTGTACCCTGCCCAGTCCTTCCACCCATGAGGATGGAAGCAAGGCACCTACCCTCCCAACATATCCTATTGTACCTCTCTCCTTCCCTTGTGGGTAGAAGGGCCTGGCCAGCCAACACACAGCTTTCTGGGCAGTGCTGCTACTGCAGCCACTGGGGGCCTGGCTTACTTGTTCCAGGAAACAGGTAGGGAAGTGATGGAGGCAAAGGCAGGGGCGGGGGGCAGCTGGGTGGGGTCAGGCATCATGGGGCTGGGGCTGGAGGCAGTGTGTACCCTACACCTTGAGGTTGGGGTGGGGGAGTGCAGTGCTTGGGTGGGCAGGGTGTTGGTATGAGGGAGGATGGGGATATGTAGGGACCCCAACACACTCCTCCTCATGGCACCCAGCCCCCACGGCTGGCAGCACCAGTAGGCAGGGGCGCTCAGCATGCTCATGCTCAGTGCAGGCATTGGTGCCTGTCAATGTATGGCTCTAACCAAGGGGGCAATGAGTGCAGGCTGCCCAGCCCACCTCTATTGCAGGGGCTCCACACAGCACAGCTCACCAAAACTCATTAAGCGGCCCTCCAGCCAAAATAATTGCCCACTCCCAATGCAGGGGCAAGTCCAATGCACAACAGAAGGTCACGTTTGGCTAGGAATACCCTCCCATAGAGGAAAATAGGACTATGAACCATCAGAACTACAATTCACATAAGGCCCTGTAGTAGGACTTCAGATTTAAAGTAGTTTCATTTTTAGCCAAAACATTTTGGTTTTCAGGTTTCTGGATTTTTTGGTCAAAAATGTCTATAGAAAGCCATTTTCTGGACACAAAGCTTTCTGGAATGAACTCTCTCTGTAGCCATACTTTTCTCCCTTTACTAACAGAATTTCAACCCATGAGGCTCACAAAAGAAAATACAAGTTGCCATTGAAAAATAGTTCTGGAAGGGGGAAAAAACAGTCCTGCTTTTTATTTCTATTCTTATTGTACACATTTATTTTGAAGAGGGAAGGGTTGTGTAGTTAGGTATATAGGTAGAGAACAATTTTCCTTGGAGTACTTTTTTCATGCCTTTTCTTCTATAAGAGAGGCTAGAAAGTAAGGTATTTTTCATTAAAGATGGTTGAATCACAGAAGGAGAGGGATTTTGCATTTTGCAATCTCTGAGCAGCAGAGGAATGCATAATCTATGCCAGTCTGCCTCATGTTTTCATCTGGGAAAGACACTATGCAAACTGATAGCAGATGGTGGAGCTGAAAATAGGTGCTTTAAATGTTTGGTTGGGAGCCAGTATTTTGTCATTTAGTTGTCTCACGTCATTGCACTGTGTTATGTTGTGCAATCGTGTGTGACATACCTAAATCAGCCTTTCTCGCATAGTATTTTCTGAAACAGAACTGTGTGTCATCCCAATGAGATGGTCAAGAACTTTGAATAAACTTTGAGTTTAATGTTCTTGGAAAGGTTCCTTCCTTTACTCCCAGTCCTCTTTCAAGAATTTCTGCTTGTTTACTTTTAGGGAAACTGGTGTTGATGGGATAACTTCTGTTCAACAAATTAATCGCAGAAGAAAAGAACCTTCGGGCAAAGAGCAAAGTAGGGTGGGAATTTATGCAGAGAATGGGGGAAATGTCCCTTCAGAGCCATGGCTGTTCATACAAATCCAGAACCATTGGCTGGCCTTGCAATATGAAAATGTTCCAGCTCCATGCCAAAAAATGTCATGTGGCAGCATACCCCTATTTTTAGCTGCAAAGGCAGCTATGAGTTCAGTTCTCATCTTCTTAGCTGAAGTAATGCCCTAAGGTTACTCTGCAGCAAGCATTAAATAATGGTTCATGCTGAATGCCTATGGTTGAGACTGAAAAGATGTCAGACTACTCAGGGGCTTGGATCCCTGGCCAAGCGCATGACAGCCCTATTTTAAGATGTTTTGTTTTTTTCTTGAATCTCTTCCATCAAGCTGACTCCCATTCAGAGAACACCTCCTCATCTCTATTACACTTTCTCTTCTGAGAAAGGAAAATGGATGGAAAAAAAATAGAAAGACTGTCTATTTTGATGCTTCTTAAGCATCCTTCATTTTGATGGAGGTCACTTATTGTAGTTTCAAGCTTGCCAACGTTTTGCACAAATTTGAATTCTCTACTTTTATTGTTGAAAGTCACATCATAACTAAGCAGCCAAGGTTCTTTGGGTAGATATATCTTTTATTAGACCAACTAAATAATTTTAAAAAATTGTTCTTTGAAAGCTACTAGGCACAAAGACCCTTCTTCAGACATAGGAAAAGTTTTCTGGTGTAATATGTGCTCTCCTGGGTGGCATAGAAGCCAATATGCCAAGTACAGGTCTGTAAAAATGTGTGGCAGTGAGGATCAGAGGGAATGGGGGACAATAGATGTGAGAAAGGTATGGAGGGGGTGGATGTTGAACTGGTGATAGAATGTGGCTGATAAAATGCAGACGGGTTACCTGGGGTTAGCAGATGTCAGGAAGATTTATGAAATGAAATTCATAGGCTCATCTATGAAAGGTGTTTTGTAAATTCCCTTCGAGACTTAGAATTGAAAAACTGGAGAGTGGCTGTCTTGTGAGAAGTGTGTACCCATAGGTAATTGGGTATTTTTGACTTTGGTGGATTTCAAGTGTGCATTCATTCTGGTACACAGTTGTTGTTTGCAAAGAACAATATTTTCCAACTGTTTAGTTAGTCTAATAAAAGATATCACATCATAAATAAGGAGTTATAAAGTTGAAATTGTGTAAAGAATTCGTTAGACTAAAGAAGAAATCCCATGGTATTTTAAGTTTCTTCCATAAATAGCTTCTTACATGCCTTGACCAGTGTCGTTGTCATATGACATCATATGTTTAGACTGTATGATGTGGAGATATACATTTATCCTGTGTGATAACAAAGATCTAGGCTCTGATATGATTTCCAGGGAGGTCAGTGTCAAAGACAAAATATCCATTAAGTGTCATGCCACCAATATAGTGTATATCCAGAAAATGCAACATTAAAAAGGAATCTAACACTGTATCAAAATCTGTAAGCATAGCAATAAAGAAAATTTCCTTTCAGGTTGTTTTATAGAGTTTTGTACAAGTAAATCTTGGTCCCCTTCCCCCCCTCCACCCCAAACGATGACAAATTAAAATAAGTTAAAAGGTTTAATTTTTGTTTGAAGATTTTCGGTGGAAAATGTCCATGTCTTAAAAGAATACCTATTGAGACTATGCTAATTGAGAGCAACTGAGGGTAATTCCCCCATAATAGAATCTGTCTGTAGGTACAAATGCTGAGGAAGATGTCCTTAGACCAACCCGGCTACAACCAAAAACCAAGGAAGAAGAAAGAAATATGTTTTGTTAGTCTTTCTTTGTAGGACAAATATATTGCCATTCCTGGTCACCCTCTTTACAGAAATGAGATCCTAAATAGTTCACAAATCCTGTGTTTCTTGTGCATACAGTACTTCCATGAACCTCAAAGGCAGCTCTACTAAGACAGCTTATCACATCACTTATTTGGACAAAACCTCAAAGATATGTTGGCTACTAATTACCATTAAATTCAAAGGGAACTGGGTGCTTAAATACTACTGGGCTTTTGAATCTAAGTGTTGCAGGAGGCACAAGGATATTTCTATTTATATGAAATAATAAAGATAAGAAAAGTAACTTATTGGTTTAATATGTAGTACAGGTGAAACATATTTAAAAGTTAGGTGGGATTTTTGATGGAGTCTGAAGAAAATAATTGTTGAACTCCCACAGGGCATCTACATGTGCATTAACATGTCATATTTACTGTAATAACAGGTACCAACTCAATGTGCAGTAACTGGCACTACTGCACAGTAATGCTGGTGCATGCCTTTTTAGTAACACTAATGCACAGTAGAGTATTCTACTGTGCATTAGCACGGCTTTTGCCATGACGCACTAACACACAGCAGAATTAGTCTGCTGCACATTTAGTGTCTCATGTAGACATACTCCCTGAGCCTAAATTGGAATCGAATGCTTAACTCTATGACAAATCTCAGTCATTCATGTTTTTAAAAGGAAGACATGAGAAGCAACTACTTTTTTTACAATTTCAGCTAGAAGATGCATGCATTTTCTTTAAAAGAGACACAGCTTAAAAAAGGAAAGCCCTACTTATGTTTATATTTATGGTTTAGTTTCCCCAAAAGTCATCACTATAAAATTGGGGCTTATATCTTAAGGAAGGAAGCAGACCAGAAGCATGTAATAACTGCCATGAAATGGCTTCTAGTAATGGTTTACCTGGGCTATGCTTCTCTCCCATCCCAGTAGGGAGAAGTGGTGTGCACCCTTTCAGGGTCACAGTTAGTTTTAACCTTGGCTACTATATTTCTGAAGTTGCTGCTAAAGATAAAGTGGTGCTGAGGAGTGAGCTCTACTCCTCCTGCCTGAGACCAGCAGCCAGTTATGAAGTAGTAGTTAAGAGTCTGGAAATATCTTTTTTTTAAATACATTTCTCCTTCCCAAAACAAGGTGTGTGTATCATTTGAGAGCATGTGGTATGCAAATAAATGTGGTAACTGATACTTTAAAAAGCAAAACACTGTGGTTTACAATTCATGCTTGAAGTTGTTCAGGGTTTTTTGATCAGTGAATGCTTTGGCTGCTGGAAGCTGTAGATTCTAATGAACCTTAACATAGGCTTTTAAGAATATGGGTTTGGGATATTTTTAATTATATATCATGTATTTGTTCCTGATAGAACATAAAAGCAAAATGAAAACAGGTATAAAAAAATCCATTGAAATGTTAATAATTTTTAAGTGATAAAATTAACATTTAAAATCTTTAATTAACATAATTATTAATGTGGTACACATTAAAGAAAGCATTTGTCTTCTTTATAGCATTTAAGCATAAAGTTCCAAAAGTTGTTTTTTTTAAATTCCCCCCTCGACTACTTTTTCCCTGTCAATTGTATCCACTATGTCATTAGTATCAGTTAGAGTTTGATTCATCATTGCCCAATATGCATTTTTCCATTTGGAGAATTCATTCAGGCACTCTAATACATAAATGGGAATAGAGATGTCTGTTTTCTACTAATAGCAGCTTCAACTACATGAAACGGGTTCCAAAGAGGATGGAACTGGACTGTTCTCAGTGGGGACAGATGATAGAACAAGGAACAAAGATCTCAAGTTGTAGCAAGGTAGGTTTAGATTATATATTAGGAAAAACTCTCTCATGAGAAGTGCAGTGAAAGTTCTAGAACAGGCTACCCAGAGAGGCTATGGTATCTCCATCCTTGGAGGTTTTTAAAACCTGGCTAGACAAAGACTTGACTAGGATGATCTAGCTGGGGATAGTCCTGTTTTGAGCCAGAAGTTGGACTAGATGACCTCCTGAGGTCCCTTCCAAACCTAATTTTCTGGGACTCTATGATTCTATCAATCAGATTTCTAACAAAGCAAACACTTGGTACTGAATCCCATTTTTGTATATACTGGACATATTACTTGTCCAATAACCTTAAGTCATATAGAACTACTTTGTATTAAATGAGGACATATCTTCAGAAACTCCATTGAAGACAATGGAGTTACTTCAGACTTATCCAGATTTAAAGATAGCTACACAGTTTTCACAGTGGGTGCATTTACACATGTGCTTTACTGCAGAGTTGACTAATTAGTTCCATAGTAAAACATCACCATCTATACATGTGCCCATATTTAGGGTACAGTAAATTATTTAATTCTGACATAGGATAATACTGTCTGAGTCAAGTACCATCCTACGGTAGACTAATTTATGCTGTTACAAGGTATGTGTAGATGGTGTCCAGGGATGTCTAGAGCATGAGTGCAGGAGCTGCCTGCCAGCTATCCCCACACTGTAGCACCCTCATGTTCAAGCCAGTCCCTCTGCCACCTGAAGCCACCACCCAGAGCCTGGAGCTGACTCCCTTGGCCCCCTGCCAGCCTAGGGATCTCTGCCCCAGTTCAATGTGCTGCAGTTTCAGGTGCACATGGAAACACTGTGCCCTGGAGAAACAAACCCCAGCATGAGCTGCACCAGAGTTTATTTCATCACCCTAACTGCACATCTAGATGCACCCAGTGTTCACAGGGAAAGAAGTTTCTTGAGCTGGCCTGGCCCATCTGCTCCTGGCAATATGGCAGGAATGAAACTGTTCTAGGGGCACCCACCATGGCTACTCTTGAGATCTCTGTGTAGCAGGGGACTGAGATGTGCCTACTGCTTGCAGGTGGCAAAGGAGAGCTAATGAGGGGAGCAAAGGAGAATTAACTCCTTACCTAGAGTTCTGGGGCCCTCCTGGGGCTCCAGCAATGGTGATTCAGCAGCAGGGAGCAAGGCAGGTAGTTGGAATGTGACTCCAGCAGGCCAGGCTCTAGTTTCAGGAGGCACAGGCTGCCACCACGTGCACTGCCCCACTGTATTCTAGTGCAGGATTTTTTGACATTGAGATCTCCCTGTATCAAACTCCCTTCTCCACATCCCCCACACTGCATATTAGCAGCATAGGGAATGCCTGCATGTGCAGTGTGCGTCATGTACAGCATCACATATCATACATTCATTCTTGTCTGGACGCACCCATAGAGTTTTGATGAAGTAGAGCTGGAAGGGACCTCCAGAGGTCATCTAGTTCAACCTGCTACCCACGGCAGAATCATCCCTATCCAAACCATCCCATACATAGGGTCATTATATATCCCAATTTAGTGAGGATAGTTCTGGATTTCAAAGGTTGGCCCCAGCCAGCTGCTGAGAACTATAATAGGCACCCTGGAAATTCAGAGGTGCAGGACATATTCTGGTCAGGAACTTGACCAATGTGGAAGGCCTTGCAGGCAGGCAGACAGGCACTGCTTCCTGCACAGCATGTTGCCCTGTCTCCACCAACTTAGAGGGGAGGCAGTAGGGAAGCAGTGTCCTGAATTTCCCAGATGATGTCCCAGATTTCTGGGATTTCCATATGGTCAGCCTACCCATACAAACCATAATCTAGACTCTGCATAAGCCTGCCATCAACCCAATAACAATGCAAACCTAATACCCTAATCTGCCACAGGTAAAGCAGGGGAACTATGGCAGCCAATGTCCTGCTTCTATAAAATGTTGTCAATATATTCTCAACTGTTGTCAATATATATGCTAGGTAGAAAGCCACAGAGGAAGGTAAAAACTTCCACAGTCCATACCAATGTAATCATGAGATAAAATTCCTTCCTGCCCCCAAATATGGTGATTGGGCTGACCCTGAATGGACAGGCAAGACCCTATAACCAGGAACCTCTGGCTTTGTCTCAACAGGAGCATTGGCACACCACAAAGTTTCCAGCTGTAGCCAATATCCAATGTCTCTGTGAAGGCTTAAAAACACCCTGATGTTTAATGTAGCAAAAGCAGGGGAGGGGGAGAAAAGGGAAGTGGGGAACCACAAAACCCCAGAAGCATGGAAAATACCCATGGCAGAATATAGGCATAGCTATGTCTAGATCATTCCTGACCAGTGGCTGTCCAAACTCTTCTTGAACCCTTTCAGTGATGAAAAGTCCACAACTTCTTGAGGCAGTATATTTCACAGCCTCACTATTCTCACAGTGAAGAATTTTTTTTCTGGATATCCAATCTAAACTTACCTTGCTGCATCTTCCAGCCATTAGTCTGCATCCTCCTCTGCAGCAAGAGAAAAAAGGTGCTTTTCCTCTTGATTATGGTAGCCCTTCAAGTATTTGAAGGCTATTATCATGTCTCCTCTTAAGCATTTCTTCTGCAAGCTGAATGTGCCTAGCTTCTTCAGCTAGTTTGCTTTTCAAGCTCATTATCATCTTTGGTGCCCACCTTTGAACCCTCTCTAGCTTCTACACACCCTTCTTAATATGTGGAGTCCATAACTGCACACAGTACTCAGACAAGGCTTAACCAGTGCCAAGCAGAGGCACTATCACCTCCTGCGTCTTGCACTTAATGCTTCTATTGATGCATTCCAAAACTGCACTTGCTTTTTGGGCATCTGCACCACACTGCAGGCTCATATTGAGTCTGTGGTCTACCAAGGTTCCCCAGTCCTTTTTCATAGTGCTGCCATCCAGACAGGTATCACCCATTTTATCTTTGGGTTTTTGATTATTCCTCCTGAGTTGCAACTGTCTGCATTGAACTTCATCCTTTTAGATCTAGCTCAATTTTTCAATCTGTTAAGACCTTTCTGAATTGTATTCACATCCTCCAATGTATTTGCAGTCCTTCCCATTTTTGTCATCTGCAGACTTTCTCGAGAAGTTTTCTATGCTAGCATCTGTGCTAGTGTTCATAAATGCATTGAACAGCATTGGGCCTGGGACTGACCCCTGTGGGACTCCACTCAAAACCTCCTGCCATTCTGACATGGACCTATGAATAATTATCATTTGCTTATATTGAGCCAGTTACCTAGCCACCTTTCAGTTTAATTTTATCCAGCTCACATTTCTCCTATTTGTTTATGAGAAGGTCTTCTGGGACCTTGTCAAAAGCCTTGGTGGCTGTGAGCAGTTGTAGTTGGGTTGGGCAGCCTCAAGTGCATTCCCCCCATAAGCACACTGGGGACAAACATGAGATAAGAATCTGGACCATATTTTGTGTATGAGAATTTTATTGCTGAAGTCTCCTTTGCTGTTGATCTTTTGCTGAAGACACTAATTTAGCATATACTTTTCCCATTTGGGGGCATTTTTTTCATGATGGAGAGACATTTAGCAGAGAGTGGTGCTATCTTTTGCTTTCTTCTTTTTGAAATGTGTTGAAAACACAGGAATCTTGCATTTGGACATCTCTGAATATCTGATTCAAATGGTATCAAAATTGGAAAATATAGTCTTAAAAATGAGGACATTCACACATTTTTATTAAGCCAATTTTCATTCTTAAGAATTAGTACTTCAATACTTAACTGAAATTCTCAGTAGGTTATTTACAGGGAGTTTTCTCATTGTATATAAAAAGACAGGAGCAGTCTTTTAAGATTAATACTATACCAAAACAATATTTTTTAAAACAGGGGTGGGCAATTATTTCAGCAGGAGGACCACTTAATGGGTTCTGGTGAGCCACCAAGGGCCACAAGGGTAGCCCTGCCCCCTGACACATGCCTCACCCCCTGGTTGCCATCCTGAAACCAGAAGTCCTGCCCCTAACCCCTGACCTTTCCTACCAGAAGTCCCTTTCCTTGCCCCCAGAAGTACTCCTTTCAGGAAGGGGATTTCCCATCTTGGAACTAGAAAAAATAATTTGTATACTAAAAATCAAGCATCTACAATAACATATTTTAATTTTGTTTTAAAAAATATTTTCATCCTGATTTCTGTATATTTCTATTATGTCTATAGAAATGTTGTATAATAACTCAAAATGAAGTTTTATTCTTGTATGTTGTGGGGAGGGTGTGGGGGGCTGTGGGTGTATGTGTGTGTACATGTGGGGTGTGAGGGAAAGTGTAGATGTGTATGTTTGTGGGTAGAGTGCAGGGGCTGTGTGTAGGTACTGGGGTGTGGTTATGTGGGGGTGCAGGGTTTGTGTTTGTGGGGATGTGTGTGTGGGTGGGTTTGGGATTTCTGCAGGGCTGTAGGTGTGGGGTGTGTGTGGGTCCTTCCCTACAAACACATTGCCCCATTGTGTATACCCCTTGCAGCCAGTGGCAGCAGTAGGCAGAGCCCCCTGGGGGCATGCAGTCCTGGCACATCCCAGGACTACATGTGGGTGGGCCTCTGCTTCATCACACAGGACACACATGCCCAAGCCCTGTGCCAATGGGGGGAGCCCCTCATGATGAGATCAGTAGTGCAGGTCATGGGGCTTGGCTGGGATGGCCAGAAGAGGGGCAGAGCCAGCCTGGCTCCAAAGAATGGAGTCCTGCACTGCTCCCCATGACGTGCACATAGCAGTGAGTGGGACCAGAATTCCAGCTCTGTTGAGTGGAGCTCCTCCCAGAGGCATGCTGGGGTGGAGAACCTGGGAGCTGCATGTGAGCCCCATGTGATGGATCCAGGTGGGTTCTGTGCCAGTGCCAGCCTAGGCTCTGTGATCCTGCCACCTCAGACTGGGCCCCCACTGGCCCCAGCTCTGAGGCATGAGCACAGGCCCCACTCTCCCACCCACCTGCCAGTGTTCCTGCCTGCCTGCCACTGCCACTGCCACCGCTCCCAAGCCCTGCCAAAACCACTTCCCTCACTCCCACATTCCACTGATGCTGCCCTTTCCTTGCCACTTACCTACCTTCCCACTCTGCCCACTACCCCTCTGCCCTCCCCTCCCTGCCTTTCTCTTCCCTCTCCCCTCCACTCACCTGCCTACCCACCTACTGCCACTGTCACTCTCCCCCACTCCCTACCACCACTTCTCTGCCTGCTGCCACTGCTACTATGCCTCCCTCACCTACTAGCCCTTCTTCCTTTGGGGCCGGAATCAGGGCCACCCCATGGGTGAGAATTGAGCGGGGCTTGGACCTATGCAAGTACAGTGGGGCATCCTGGAGCCAAGGCAGATACAGGGAATGGGTAAGCACCCACCCGCAGGCTGCATGAAATCTCTTTGTGAGCCAGATTTGGCCAGTGGGCCATATTTTGCCTGCCCCTGCTTTAAAATTTAGCTGAGAAATTAAATATACCATGCATCAGCTGAAGAATAAAACTCAAGTTCTACATTGTGAGGGTGGATTTTTCCTTAGCATAGATCTAATTGTAACAGGTCCCTTTTCCAGTCCTACCAACTTTAGTAGCAAGAGAAGCATGTAAAATAAATCTAGTAGATAAGGGATCTTTAATCTCCGAAAGGCAAACTAGTATGAAAACTGGATTATTATTGATGTGGATATGAAGAGTTGATTGTATGGTTCATAATGCCTTTCAGCCAAAAGACTGGTGTCTAGAAATCAAGTCACTGCTATGAAAGACACAGCTCCAGTCACCCACCTTCACCACCCACCTCACCACCAGCCTATGCTGGAATTGCTGCCACTGTATGCCTCATGTCAGAGCTGAAGTTGCCTTTGCTGCATGCCCCATGGTGAAGCCAGCCCTGCCACCACTGAAGTCACTAAGTCACTGCATGTTCTGGGCTGGGATGAGAACAGAAATGAACCTAGGCAACAGAAGTGAACCTAGTTTCTTACAGTCTAAAGTGATTGAGTCATGAAACTATTGGGTAAAAGGGGCCACCACCATCTGTGGTTGTGTTTTGCAAAGGGCTCAGATATGATGGTCATGGGATTCATAAAATAGATATTGTAGTTAATTAGTTTGAAAGCCATTGTACAAAACATAAAACAGTAGTGGACACATGTATAGTTGAACTGTTGCAGGGCATTCATAGACCCCAATCAATACCCATAAGATCCAATTAAGTATTTTCTTGTGGCTCCACTGCATCATATGGGCTTGCAAAAGGGCCATATGGCAGATTTGAGCACCTCTGGGAAATACCCTGGCACAGGAGACAGAGCCAGATCCACAAACTTTGCAATGACTCCACAGAAGCCCATAACAGAAAGGGTTCTGCAGTGAGACTGAGGGTAGATGGGGGCATTGTCCTTGGCAGTTCCCAAATACAGAAAAGTAAAACTACTTGCCTTCTGTTCTTGCACCAACACTGAATCGGGCCCATACGAACTTGCAACGGCCAACATTTCAATAACACTTGAGCTGAATCTGAGACTCATCCAACATTAATAATAACTTCTATTTATTTCATGTCACATGAAATAAATGTCATATATAGCTGCTGGTTTTAACTAACCATGGGAATTACTAATACCATGTTTGTAATGATCTTTTTCAACCCATTCCAAATTGGGGCATTTCAGCACCCCAGGGATTGAGGACAGGTGGAGGGAGCAGATCAGCTGCTGCTGCCTCCTTTAAATCAGCAAGTGCCCCCTATGCTCCACCCTAGTTAGATTACTGCCAGACAGCAACTTACTTTTTATAAAAGCCCTCTTTTGCAATAATCTCACAATTTCCTTCCAGATTAAAACAAAACAGAAAAAAATTGGAGAAGTGTATTCAAACAATTTTCATATTTTCTGAGGTCACTCATTACTAACAGTAACAAGAATAAATCATGCATACCATCTAGATACAGCCTTCTCTCTCTTTACATTATAATATTCATTCCTTTTTTTGCTTATTTAACTCACTGTTGTCATATTTATATTTGCAGTTTCTGTTAGTGGCCTGTCCCACATACTGGTGACAAAAAGGTCAATATTAGTTTCCTGTGGGCAAGTCTACATGTGCAGTAATGTGCCTTTTCTAATGCGCATTAAATTTAGTACCTCCAATGTGAGGTACTAAATTAATGCATATCAAGCTGCACAAATGTGCAGTAGCGCATTTGCATACTTTTTAGTAACAATGCATAGTAGACTATTTTACTGTGAATCAGTGTAATGTAAAAAACTGACATGATATCTACTACACATTAAAAATTCACATAAAATAGTCTACTGCACATTAAAACATATGTATAGATATGCCCTGTATTTATCACAGAACTACTAGTGTGCATACTGCTTCTAAAACATGGAAGAGAGAAAAAGGTAAGGCCTGTAGTCTAAAAACATATTATTAAACTTGACATTTAAGTCTTAGATCATATGCAAAAACAAAATAAAACTGGGTGAAGCTGCGCATCATAGAATCATAGAGAAGAAGGGCTAGAAGAGACCTCAAGAGGTCATCTAGTCCAACCCCCAACCTGAGGCAAGATCATCACTATCCAACCATCCCATACAAACCATAATCTAAACACAACGTAAGACTACTATTAAGTTCAACACACCACAGACCTAACACCCTAACCTGCACAACTAAAGCAGAGGAACCATGACAGCCGATGTCCCGCTTCTGTGAAATGTCAATATATGCTCAAGAGATCCCAGACAGAAGGCAACACCCCCACTACAGAGCAAAAACTCCCACACTGCAAACCAATCTGACCATGGGGTAAAATTCTTTCCTGAACTCAAATCAGTCTGACCCTGAGCACATGGGCAAGACCCTCTAGTCAGGAACCTCTAGCTTTGTCCCAGCAGCAACACCGGCACAGCCCAGTCAAAATCCCCATCCTTGGCTGAAACCAACACCTAATGCTTCTGGAAAGGCTTAAAAAGTCCTTGACACATAACAGAAAGGGAGGAAGGATGGGGTAACCAGCAAAGCCCAGAGACAAGAGAAATACCAGTAGTAGAACATAGGGAGTGCATCTACACACGCATTTACTCTAGACTAGATTTACTGCATAGTAAAATACTGCACAGCGGGCATGTCTACATAAGATGCATTACTGAGCCATTGCCTAATTTACTGAGCAGTAAGCATGCACATCTACATGTGTGGGCACTTACTTCCCAGCCATTAGAGGGCCAGCCTGAGGCCAGCCCCCGGGCTCCTGACTGAGAGCGTCACCTGCTCCAGGGCTGGGCTGACTTACTAGCATCCCCTGCATTCAGGCTATAAAAGCCTAAAGCCATTTTGTGTCCTGGGGTACACAACAGGCAGCCTGAGTGCAGTGCAGGCCCTGTGTTCTCCCCAGGCAGGCCACAGCTGAGCTGAGCTGTGCCTGAGCTGTGGAGCCCTTTGCTTCTGCATGGCCCTGCACAGCCTTGCAGCTTCCAGAACACTGTCCTTCAGCAGATGGTTGCAAATCAGTTGCTAAAAACTGCTGCAGTCCCTGGCCAGCCTGTCAGCAACCTGCCTGAGCCCCCACCCTGCAAAGACCCCTCCGGTGATAAGGCTATGCCCCACAGCAGCTGCAGGTGCAGGGTAGGGCTACTGAAGGTGGGCATCAGGAGGTGGCCCTGGTTCTGCTGCCAGAAGGAACCTGTAGGGAGCCCTGAGGAACTGACAGGGCTGGCAAGGGACTGCAGTAGCCTGCTGACCTGCTTAGCAACCTGCTGGCCCGATAGCAGTGCCTTGGCTGTGCAGGGCCAAGCAGCAGTGCAGAGCTCAAGACAGGCAGGCACAGCTTGGGGAGACACACAGGGCCTCCAGAGCCCTCAGGATGCCTTTGGTGTGTGCCTGAGGGCACAAATTGGCTGCTGACTTTTATAGGCTGCAGGTACAGGCTGCAAGGGAGGCAGCCCAGCCCTGGAGCAGAAGATGCTCCCAGTCAGGAGCCTTGAAGCTGGCCTCAGACTGGCCCCCTAATAGCTGGGCAAACCTAGCAGCAAATTTGCTCCAGGTTGCATCTACACATGCATTACTGTGCAGTTACTAATTGCAATTAAATTTACTTGCTACATTTGCATGTAGCAAATTTGATTGTGATTAAGGGTTTTTACTGTGCAGTAAACTAGACAGCTTTACAGCAATGTGTCTCATAGTGACACACCCAGGCACAACTATGCCTAGATCATCCCTGACTAGTGGCTGTCCAACCCCTTTCTTGAACATCTTCAGCAATGGACAGTCCACATGTTACCATGATGTTGTGCCATGAGAGAAACATTACAGCAGCAGAAGAGATAAACAGAGCACAGACACATACCAGAACAAAGAATAACCAAACCCAGTATTTCCATTCACATGTAGATGAAGAACCTTAACAAATAAGGAGCAAAGTTTAGCCACTATAAGTCTTTTTTAAATAACATTTAAGTTGGTATCCATGGTTCTCAGGACAGAAGGAAAAATATCAAGGTCTGCACATTTAGGAGATGGGGCAACCTTAAGGCAACTCAGAAGGCTTAGTCTTTAAAATTTAGTCTTAAATTTGGACTTACCCAGAAGACTTCATCCAGGTTCTCTTTCTTGATTAGCCAGAGAGAGTCTTAAAGTTGAAAAACAAGTGAACTTGTAAAACAAAATACGAGAGGAAAAAACCCAATTAATGATGGTAGTTTTGGCTCTATAAGAAAACAATCTGATTGATTTGGAAGGCAGATCAGAAAGCCAGCTCCAAAGAAATGTTATTTCAGCCCTAGGAGGCCCAAAATCCACTTCTTAAAATGAATAACATGATGCCAGTTGATAAGTGCCATATCTGAATTTTTCAGGACACTAGGCAAAGATAGACATTTGGAGCAGGGCTCATTTCTAGGGGTTAAGGGAAGCTGACTTTCTAAGTAACAGCTGCAATCCTTGGGGCTGCAAAATTCCACAGAGGAGCTTTGGTGCATGGAGTTTCTCTGAAACAAGTCTTAGTTGCAATAGTGTAACTTCAAAAACAATCTTTCACCTGATAGTTAAATCTAGTGCTTTATAAAATGCAGTTGTTCAATTCATCTCTGCACCTCTGACAGTCATTACTACAAACAATCAAGCTCCAAAGTGCTATACAGTTCCAAACATTTTCACATCCCCAGTGCCTGCAGTCACTTCATGGCTGTAATCCTACAAACTGTTTTAACTGCTTGCATTGGGACAATGTAGGAAGGAAAGAAAATAAACTGAGAAATTTATTTAGGAATTAATGAGCTAAATTCCAGTCCGTTTACTAGCCCTGACAAAAAGGTCTAACAGAATGGAAGGTCCATAAAAGAACAGCAACTGTCTAGGGAAGAAGTCTTGCAATGAAGGACCTATATAGGGCCAGTATTTTACACCACCCCCTTTTGCATTTACTAGGATAGAGAACACTGCAGAGTTGGAGAAGGGGCTGGCAACAAAAAATCTAGATTGTAGAATAGCTCATAGGAATCATGGAGGTGACAAAGCAGCTTTAGTCCCCTCAACAGCCAGAAAATATGGGTATCCTAAAGAAACTTTTCTAAGTCCCCACTTTTTAAGTGCACTTTTACTGCTGCATCTTTCAAGATACACAGTACAGAGACTAACCCATTGTTTTTTATTATGACTCTCAGGGCCTTGTTACACATTAATTTTAGGCAGCTTCTAGAACTCTTAACCCATGGACTGTCCACACATTAACACCTGAGACTAGTTTTCAGCACACATTAAGTGACTTAAAGCTACACCACTCTAGGAAAGGTTTATGTTATCCAGCTTGTGTTCCATTAATGTATAACCTCTCCCACAGATGAGTCACTAAAGTTGCAGTCCTCTGGTATCCCAGGATGCAGTGTCCCCTCCTCTACCCTCCTGTTCTGTGTGGACAACTTTCCACCCCCTGAACTCTACTGCCCAGGGAGTGGTTCTGGCACCAAGCCAACCCTCCCCCCTGCCACCCCACAGGTGTGACCTTCCCACTAGGAGTGTAAACCCAAGAAAACAGCTGGCAGAGCACATTCCAGCTAGCCAGGTCACAGGACGTGGATGCGTTCAATGAGTGGGGATGAATGGGGTGTGGGGGAGGGAACAAAGTAAGAAGTTAGATAGTGGTCCCCATGAGCTGAGGCTTTCTTCCCAGGACAGGAGCAGCAGGTCCCTGAAAAGTGCCTTCTTCACCGCCCCACCCCCCACCCCCCAGGAAGCATGACCACTAGGGCTATGCAAAGCTTCAGCAGCCAATTCAATTCAGAGGAGATTCGGCCCTATTCGGCAACTGAATCTTCGAATCCAAATTTAATCAGGAAACCTATTAAAAGGTCTGAATCAATTCAGAAGCCTCCAAACCAATTCAGAAAGATTCAGAGATTCAGAAAGCAGACATGTAGGAAGCAGAAGCTTAGGGAGGAGGAAGGGGAAGACTGCTCTGATATTGACATCTGTAGCTGGCCAATGACTGTGATCTTTTCTTGAGGTCCCTTCCAATCACAGTGCTCTCAGGGAGTGACATTGAAACAACATATAAGGCTGCATCTGAAGTGATCTGTGCCTTTGGTGAGCTACCTCTCTTGGACCAGCAGTGTTTGAAAGGCTCTGGCTTGCTATCTGCTCTCTTGGTAGCTACTAGTAGCTAGCTAGTCTCTCTCTTATTCTGTGTCTTCCCTGACAGTGTCATCACTGTGCACTGCAGGAAAGCACAACATATATTACAGACACATACACATTTTGCAGCACACCAAGTATTATATAGCGTGCTGGAAAGGCAGGTGCCAGGTCTTCTAGCAGGGGAGGGAAAGTGAGTAGAGAGAGAGCTGCAAGTCCCCCACCACCACCACCAAACATAGATGCATCCTCTTTCCTAGCAGTGATGAGTCTTCTGCTGCTGGTAGAAAAAAGGAGGTGGGGCCAGCGTCTGCACCTGCACGACCTTCACTAACACCAGCAATAACCAGTATGACAGTCTCCACCCCAATTTCAGTTCCCAGCATGAGCCTTCCATTGCCAGAAGAGGAGCTGGATCTGGAAGCAGTGGAGCTGAGTGCTATAGCAATTCTGGGGAAGGAGGGGGAATCTGAGTTTGTGCTCCACACCCCTTGAGGCAGATCTCTTCTAAAATGCACTTCATTTGGGAGGGCAGGTGGCTCAGCTCCTCCTGTTGTGCCTCTGCCTGGTAAGGAGGCAGATAAGGCAGGATTGCCCACCTACAACCCAGAAGTGAGTAGGTAGTGTAGGGTGAAATCATTTTGAGGTGGCAGATGATCCCAGGTATGCTACTTGCCAGCACTGCCAAAAGTGGATCAGCTGGGGCAAAGATGAGAAACATTTCACCACCACAGTGATGCTGCTGCATGTCAGGAGGCAGCACTCCTTTGTCCTTGTTCTTCCTCAGCCTAGCACCAATGGGAGTGTTCCCAAACAGAAGCCCCTGTCCTCCAAAGAAGAAGCAGGCCACCCTGGAGCAGTGGGGAAAAGCCCCAGGCCAAGGGAGTGCATTCTGAAGGTGAGTGAGGTCACTCAAAGCTTTGGGGAGATGCTTGCTCTGGATGGCCAGCCCTTCTCCTTTGTTGAGCGTCCAGGGTTCAGGCAGCTCATGGCATTTGTGACCCCATAATTCCAAGTGCCTTCACACACCACCTTTCGCAGGACAATGGTGTCCTCCCTCTATGAGCAACATAGGGAGTACTTGAAGGAGGAGCTGTGGAAGGCAGTGCCGCAGGTAGCTTTGCACTTCACCTTGGACATGTGGAGCAGCTGGGGTGGAGATCATGCCTACCTTTCCCTCACAAGGCAGTGGTGCGATCAGTCAGGGAGTCGATGGACTCTCCTTCAAGTGGAGGTGATGGATGAGTCCCACATGGCAAGGGAGATCATGGTAGTCATGAACCACATAGTGCAGGGTTACCTCATTGGGCAGGGCAAGCTCACCCAGGGGTACATGTTCATCAACAACAGAACCAATATGGTCAAGGTGGTGTATAATGCCAACTTTGTTGGCATCCTCTATGTGGCACACAAGTTCTACCTTGTGGTCAAGGATGCCTTGGAGGGGTACAGGGATCCTGGTGATGGTGCCATCACTACCACTAACAGCCAGATCATTTAAAAATGCAGGAAGGTAGCAGGCTACTTCCACTGGAGCATCAAGGGTGTGGGGAGGGGAGATGCTGTGGGACAAACAGGCAGAGCTGAGCATCCCACAGCACAAAATTCATGCAGAATGTGGAGACTTGGTGGAAATCCACATACCTAATGCTTGGAAAGTTGGTCGAACAACAGAAGGCCATCCATGAGATGGCCTTGGTTGGGGAGATTGGACCCCTTAACAAAACAGAGTAGGATACCATCTCCCAGATCTTGGTGGTCCTCATACCATTCCTCAAGGCCACCAAGAACCTTAGTGCTGGCAACGCCTTCCTTAACCAGGTGATCCCCATAGTGAAGGAGCTTGAGAATCAAATGGAGAAGTTCCAGGGAATCAATGTTCCCAGCTGTGGCAAGCCCCTCAAGGGGAATTTACAAAACGCCTTGTGTAGACAAGCCTGCAAACTTCACTTCATAAATCTACCAGATATAAAAACTCATGGACTCAGTAGAACCTGCCTGACATCTGACTCCCCAGGTACATCTTCCCTTTTACCTGCTACATGCCTCTTCCCACCCCGCAACTTGTCTCTCACCCACTGATGCCTCAATTTACATTTTCACTGACTGGCTTTCTTGCATGCAGCCCAGCCTCTGGCTTCCTTCCAGTTATTCCATCCAGGAAGAGTACATACACCAACTGCAGCCTGACAAAAGGTTTTTAACCCCGAAAGCATGCTAAGATATATTTCTCCAACTATTCAGTTGGTCTAATAAAAGATATCATATTGATCCAAAGGTCCTTGTCTGCCTATGCCCTTAGACCAACACAGCTACAACCTATACCCCTTAACACACATAAGTGTGTTTTGCTTTCAACAGTTTGGGAGGCACTTTCACAGAAATCCCTGCACTTATCTCCTTGAAATTTGGTAGACTTCATGCTCTCAGAAGCGGATATCGTTCTTGCTGTTTTCATCAGAACTGGCAAAAAAATGACAAATAATAGATATTTTAGTGATTCCCTATTATAGTCTATGACTGAATCTCCGAATCGGTGCTGAATCTCCAAATCCAATATGGCCAAACCGAATTGGGACATTGACTTGAATCACCAAATAGAATCACTGTTCTTCCAAATTGGCTGAATCCAAATTGAAAACTTGCTGCTTTCCACAGGCCTAATGACCATCCCAATCCTAAATCCAAATATATTAAAATATAAGACTTTCTTTAATTTACTTCTTATTTCTTTTAAATCTTTTTTACTTTTATTTATTTTATAGTTCAGTGGCTGACTTCACCACCACCCTTCCCCTACCCCCATTTCTTTTTCGCCTCCCATTTTATTACCCACCCATGTTAAATTAACTTTCTGCTTCCCAGCTTCATGTTCCCTCTCACTCATTCCCACTCCTCCTACTATGTTCCCACCCATGTCTAACACACCTCCACTTAAAGCAGGGATAGAAGTCTGTCCTGGCTCACCAGATCTCTAGTGGCAAGTCAGTGCAGCTGGGAGAAAGTCAGAGAAGGTTTTTAGACTTTAAGGGTGACTACTCCAAACTCAAGCTAGCATTAATACCAATCAACATTTGAGCAGCTCACAGCACAGTATGTAACAAGGCCCTCAGTAGGGCTGTGTGAATCACTGAACTTTTGGCTTCAAAGCCAAACCATAAATAAGTTATACATGCACGTATACATATTAAGGCTGTGCAAAATTTCTCTGGCTGTTTAGTTTTGACACTGTTTTGACTCATTTCGAGCTTGAAACAGTGAAATCAAAATGAAACGAAGGGCTTTGAAACAGCCTAAAAACAAAACGAGGCTAGTCGAAATGTTCTGAAACTTTCAAAATGTTGAGTTTTGAAGCAGCCAGTGGCCAGGTGATGGGAGATAGGGGAGAACCAGGGCTGCACTCCCAGTGGCTCCAGGCTCAGCCAGGTAGGGAGCCCAGCCCTGGCTCTCCCTGCCTCCCACCACCAGGCTGTGGAAAGCCAGATAGGAGCACTGAGGAAAGGAACTCAGCCCAGCTGAGCTAAGTTCCCCTCCCTGGCATGACCATTGGGTATGTAAAAAAAAAAAACCAACTTTGAATGTTGGCTGATCAGCACTACAAAAATGTAACATCTCAGGGGCTAGTTAAAATTAGATCTCTGCAGATGTAAGTTAGAGTGGCTCAAATAAAGATGCTGCTGAATTTGATTAATGGAAGATTTCTGTTGGGTTACATCATAATGTCCTGACTTCATTTCAACTGTTTCACACAGCTCTGGGACTTTGGTACTTAACTAGCAGTGAAAGTAGTTATTAAAATATAACAATCAGTTTATTTCTTTCCTTATTTTTTAAAAATGATTTGCTGAACTGTTGAATTCATCCTCTTACTAGTTTCACTTCTGGATTGTATATCAAAGTCACAATTTTTAGTGAAAAATTTTGATTGAAGAAAATCAAGAGATTTTTCTTCATAGAATCATAGAAAATTCAGGTTGGAAGAGACCTAAGGAGATCATCTAGTCCCACCCTCTGTTCAAAGTAGGACCATCCCCAATGGTCTTGGTTTTTCTCTTACCCTGATTCCCTCTCCCTCTCCCTCCCCCCCGCCCCAAAAGCATCTCCTTTCTCCAAATAATTTTATTTCAGAAAACCAAAATATTCCAGGTTTCATATCTTTTGCTTTTCAACAAAAAAATTAAAATAATCTATGCCAAAAAAATAATTTTTTCAGCCAGCTTTGAAGATAATGCTCAGGAAGTTTGAAAACTAAGAACGCATCTGAAAGATAGGCATTATCCAACTCAACATGTAAAATCTAGCCCAGATTTTCTAAAAATAGTTTTGTCAACAAAACCTTGTTACTCTGAGGTTAAACTGAATCTATGCACAGAAATTATTTCCTGTGTAATGGGTTAGAATACAGTTTGCCTTTACAATTCCCATTGGAACAATAGTCTAATACAGTGCTTCCCAAACTTTTCTAGCCCAAGGCACACTTACATTAATAAAATTTTTCCCTGGCACACCTGTTAAGGCATTTTCCATCCTCATACCTATTATAGCTCATTGCCAGGGCAAAATTGTGTGACACACTTGTTCATTTCTACTGGCATGCTTTTGTGCCACAGCACACTGGTTGAGAAACACTGGTCTAGTACAGTGATTCTCAACCTGGGTACCACAGCACCCTGGAGTGCAACAAGATTTTTTAAAGGGTGCTGCCAGTTTAACAATGAAATATTAGCACTGTTAGGAGGGCAAACACCTCCACATGATTCACAAATTAAAGAGATTTCAAATAGGAATCCATAGCATCAAAAACATTCCTATTGTGGGATAAGTTCCTTACAACAGAAGAATGGATCTACTATCTTTCTATAATAAAAAAAAAAATGTCAAAGCCAAGAGGTAGCTTTTCCCAGTTGTATGAGTGAAGACATTAGCGCTAGCTGGTTGGTTAGATAAACTCAAATCTTCTGCACAATGCACATCATAACACCATTTTATTTTAATCTGTGCCAAGCATCCACAGATGTGAGTTGTGTTTCTGCTGCAATTAATGAGGGTTACCTTAGTAATTTATATAATGCACCTGCAATACATAATGGACAAGTTAGTTACACCAAGATCTAGAAGTTTCAGAGTACAATTGGGTGAGAAACCCATTTACTGAAACTTCAAGAATATGGGGACAGAGGCTAAGTATAAACACACAAGAAACCCGAGGCATAAGCACTCTAAATTTTGAGCTTTAAACTCACCAATGGTTAGATCGGGTGGAAGCAGAACATGTTAGCCCTTGGTGTGAGGATGGAAGTGGGAGCCTGCCTTCACTGCCCGAGCCCAGCTGCTACTGTGAGGATCTGTGAGGTAATTTGCATCATCACAGATCCTCACAGGATGTGAGAAGCTTCATACCAGCTATGAACTGACAGCCCAGAGGAGTCTTCCATCTATTGATGCCTCTGTGAAATCTTATGAAATATGAACTTTAATTTCTACCCAGGACAACTTTTGCAACCTTTTCCCCAATGCCTAATGAAGGGTGTTTGTGCCCCAAAACTTGCAATTAAAGACCTTTTTTTTGCAAAAATCTTGTTGGTCTACTAAAAGATATCATCTCTACTACGAGTTCTGAGTGCCTTTTCCTCTAGACCAATATGGCTACAACCTAGATACCTTCACTAATAAAGTATTTGAAATAAATCCCTAGGGAGATTTTGCCATTTGTGATCCAAGTTATATACAGGTTAGAGAGCAGCCTCCATTAGACAAAATATATCACATGACAAATGTGGGCCTTTGACTCTCTCCCAGTAAGGTTTTGCAGAGCTTGGGACAGAAGTTACACATAAACTGGTTTAAGTGATCAGAAACTGATTTATTAAACTTTTAACAGAACAGAAGTTTAATGCACACAAACTAGTTTCAAAATGGCTGAAACTAGGTTAAGATAAACCTGGTTGAATGTAGAATCAGACTTAACTGATTTAGGACAAACCAGTTTATATAACTTCCATCCCAGAGCCCTTCTGGTTCAAGTTAAATCACAGCATGATCTGGGCTGGGCTGGCCTGTCTGCTCAGCAGAGCAGGGTTGCCTCCACCCCTGCGCTCTCTAGCCAGAGCAGTGAGGGCTGGCTGACAAAGGGGTGGGAGTGGGAAACCCGGCTGGGGATGCTGCCCGGTCTGCCTGGCAGAGACAGAGTAGCCCGTGCCAAACTTTTCCCTGCTGGAATGGAGGAGGCAGAGGCATGGGACACCAGGCTCAGGTGGAGGGAAGGGAGGGGGATTAACCACCTCCCACACTGCCTCCTCTCTCCCACTGCCACAGGACCCCAGCTGGGCTCTGCTGGCTTTATCCACACACCCCCAACACATGCACACACACTGGCAAATCAAATGGTGGGGGGCATGGCCAGCTGGCAGCATGAGCAGCACTGCAGGCTTGGGCGAATGGGGGAAGGAAGAAGAAATAAACAAACCCCTCTGCCTCCCCTCTCCCACTTGCATGGGACCCCAGCTGGGGTCTACTGGCTTTTCCCCAGCAGGGGAGGAAAGCCGGCAGACCCCAACTAGGGTCCCATGCTGGTAGGAGGAGGGGAGGCAAGGGGGTTAATCTCCCTCTCTTCCCTCCACCTGAACCTTAGTCACTGTCCAAGCTACCAGCTGGCCACATCCTCCACCAGTCAGGGACAAAACTGGCAAGGGCTGCTTTCCCCTTCTGGCATACCCTGGATAGGGTCACTGCAGGCCAGGGTGGGGGTTTAAACCCCTCCCCAATCATACTCAGTGGCCTACCAGGACCTGGACACCGCCCCCCCAACCCGCCTCAGCTTCCTTTCAGCCTCCCAGCCACTGCCGAAGGGAAGGGAAGGCTCACTCTAGCACCCCCTGGCTTCTAGCCTGAGCCGCATCTCTGGAATCAAAAGAGACTGTCTATTCATGTGCTTCTTGGTTTGATCTATGCAGGTTAGTTTAACCTGCGAAGACTGAATCAGTTCAGGCTTGGGATTTTTGAGTGTCTGTACTTAGCCCAAATGGTCAAGGATCATATTACGATTATCTGAATTACAAAACAGGATTTGAATTATTTCTTAATCCATGAAGCTATATACTGCTTTCCCTGTCATTGTGGTGAAACCATCATCTATCCCGATAGCCTTGAGGGAAGCTGATCAATTTGTGATCACAATCAGGGGGTGGGACAAACTGGGGCAACCCCCCCAGGCCCTGCACTTTGGGGGGCCCCTGTGGAGTCGGGCAGAGCAGAGCAGAAAGTCCACACTGCCACTGGCTTTGTCACTCCCTCTACCCCTCTGCTGAATCCCCTGCTTGCTTCCTTGTGTCTGGGGGTGGGGCCCCAGACAGGCTGATTTGCCCTGGGCCCTGCACTCTGTCTCAGGTCATTTTTGATCACAGTAGATGCTGAATTCCATAAACACTCTCTTTTCAGTGCATTCAGGTATGCTTAATGATAGCTACAATTTACCAATTCCTTAAGCATTCCTAATTAATCACTTAGCCTATTACAATTTTTGTAACAATACTATTTATTCATGAGACACAGCAAAAGAGGATAATGTTTCTCATCTATGAAGAAATTTGTGGCAAGTTGTTGGGACTTCAAGAAATCATACTAGCTGACTGTTTAACTTTAATACAAATCATTCATATGTCTGTTCTGGATTTGAATGGGAACATTTTTCAGGAAATCTGAATGCCTGTGTAAAAGCCCTATTTCCTTCTTTTTAAGCAACTAGACATTAAATCTTTTATGTCTTCTCCTTCTCTGAGTGGGGAAAAAAACAACTGTGCTTTAAATTCCTATAGGAACTTTTGACTTTATGAAAGATTATGATAAGGTAAAACAATAATTTTCTTATGAAAGGAAAAATAAAAAAAAAATCTGCTAGGTTAATCTACTGTATAGATTAGATGTTGTCACAGGGTGCTATTGGTACTGGCATCTCTTCATTCTCAGACCTTAAATTTTCCTCTGCCACTGTGTCTTTACTGCCATGTCTTGATGATTCTTACAGGAGGCTGAAGAAAGGCTACATCTCAGAAGGCATGATCAGGTGTGTTGCATGCAGTGCTGGCCACACCCAGGGGTTCTCCACCCCTACACATGATCCATCTCTCACCCATTGATCTTAATGATATTGGCCATCAAACAGAGCATTCACTGCTCACTCTCATACCCAATCTGTCACAACCCAGACTGAATTACAACTAATGGCAGTTCATTTGCTCACCACCCAAAAACATACAAACTGAGAAAATAAACATAACTCAAGGTTGGCGAGTTGGTATTCTGAGTCTCTTCCCTTTTTAGGGCTTTCTAACCTCAGTAGACTCTCATTACACTGTCCACAGGGTCCTCTGGCCCTCTATTTACAAAATAAATTACTGTAAACAAAAACAGGCATGACTACACCAGTTCCTGAGGGTCTCAGGATGCTTCTGCCATAGAGGGGGTAGGTCTTTACCCACTTCTAGAGGAGTCAAGTTTTCCCCAGTGCTCTTATCAGATAAAAGTCCTCTTGGCTAACAGTGGCCACAGCTTATGACCAGGCACAGCCTCCCTCTGAACTCAGGCCACTTCCTAGCTTGTGCCTGGCTTCCAGCTGAGAACTCTAATTCTCTTAGCACTCCCCATCTGTGTCTCTTCCTCACGTCCAGAGCTTGGCTCCTTACTCACAGTTTGCCTGTGTCTAGAGTCTTTCTCCTTCTTTCTCTTGCAGGTCACAGGATTCTACAGACTTCTGCATTCCCAGCGAAGATGACAAGATTTCTTCCTTCCTCTTGCTGCCATTCTTCCAGGAGGCTCTGTCTGATTGTTTTCCCGCATATCTGCCCCAGCACCAGGTAAGTTCCTCGTGGCTTTTTCCCCTTTTCAGGGGACACCCACTTGTCCTTACTCTATGCAGTCTGGGGCTTCTTGCCCCAGGATGGTAAAGTCTTTTTAACTTCTGCTTTCCCCCTTCCACTCAGCGAACCTGTTACAGCTGTAAACATTATCTTCTCAAGTATATGGTGCAAGTACCATAGCCATTGAGGCAGTTCAAACACTATGACATCTCCAAATGCATTCTTGAAATTGCAAACATTCAATTATTCCTTGCCACATTCACTCTCTTCATAATGTTTTAACAAGATACAGAACAAAACCTGAAGTTATTATAATATTGACCTAGTTCCAAAAGACAAGATCTATTATACACAGTCCAGTGCTAGGGGTGAGGTATTCTGAAATCTGTATTCAGAATTAGAGCTCCCATATGAAGTCTCTCATAGCAACTTAAAGCAGCCTCAAGGGGCGCATCCCCATGCATGGGAATGTGCATTCTCTGGGGGAAATGGCAGTGTTCACCAGGCCTGTGCAAATAGGGAAGTATTCAATTCAGATTTGGACAATTTGGAGGACGGTGATTCGATTCAGAGATTTGAATCACGGTCCTGAATCAATTCAGCTGGATCAGCTTCAGAAGATTCAGTGCCAATTTGGAGAGATTCAGTGATCTGGATTGGCTGGGGAGAGGCAGGCACAGCTGAATGGATTCAGGTTCTCCTGTGGCTCCTCTGGCTGTGCCTGCCTCTCCCTGGGTGGGAGGGAGGAGGAAGTCACAAAAGACGCCCCCATGGCTTCCCTGCCCAGCCCCATCCTCCACCCAGCCTCAGTCTAGTCCCAGCACTTTAAAAAAAAGCCCCACACTCACTGGATGCAGCAGGGGCTGTGAAGGCTCTGGGGTCTCCTGGCAGAGTCCCCCTGTGCAGCCTCTGCCCCCCAATTGTCCCCCTCCCCCACAGCCCCAGGAGTCTGGGACTCGAACTCCACCCCTCACCAAAAAAAGAGAGTCCTTCACTCACTGGCAGTAGCAGCAGCTGTGGAGGCTCTGGGGCCACATGGCAGAACCCCTGCATGCAGCCCCCACTCCCTGATCTCCACCCCCCCACCCAGACCCAGCCCCAGCATCTCAGCAATTTTAAAAAAGCCCTGTACTCACGAGCTGCAGCAGCAGGAATCAGGGCCTCCAAGAGCTCGTGGCAGAGTCCTCCCATGCACTGCTGAGTGGTGGGGGCAGCAGGGATCACCCCTCCGCCTGTCACTTGCATGCCAGCTGCCCCATGGTGCAGGTGCAGCCCCTGCAGCTCAGCAGGGTGCCATGCAATGCCTGGGAGCTGGGGCTGCTGAGGCTGAACACTGCTGGACTCTGGGTAACTGCTGGAGCTACCCCAGCTCCCAGACAGCACACAGCACCATGCCAAGTTGCACTGCACCCACACCATGGGGCAGCTGCCACGCAGATGCCAGGTTGTGGGGCAAGCTCCGCTGTCCCTCCACTGCCCCCTGCTGCATGGTGAAGCTCTGCTATGAGCCCTCAGAGGACCTGATCCCTACTGCTGTAGCCTGTAAATGCAGGGCTTTTTTTTTTTATTGCCAGAGGGCTGGGCTGGGCAGGGAATGCAGCCAGGCAGGGCAGCTATGGGGGTTTTGCCCTGTTGCTGTTTGCCCAGCTGGCACGGAGAGGGGGCACAATGCAGGTATGGCTTGCTCTGGATAGCAGCAGGGCATTGCCTCCACTCCTAGCACTGCCATGCCCTCATCCTGTGCCCTCCCCCATGCTCCCCTCCCTGAGTAATGTGTACCCCCCCTGCCCTAGCAGCCTGCTGGGCAGTTTGTCCCAGCCCCAATCCCTCCCTCCCCCACACTCCTTCCCTCCCCCCAACCTCAATAGATTTACCAGCTAGAGGCAGCTGTCAGCTGCCTGTTTAGTCTATGGCTGAATCTCTGAATTAGCTGAATCTTTTCTGAATAGATCTGGATGCTTCAAATTGATTCAGAGCTTTAACTTGGTCTCCTGATTCAATTTGGATTTGGAGATTCAGTCCCCAAATCAGAACAAATCTCCTCTGAATCAAATCAGCTAACAAAGCTTTGCACACCCCAAAGTGCATGAATATGTGCCACTTCTATTTGTCCCCAGGGAACACATGTTCCCACTTGGGGGGACAAGCCGAAGATATTCTAAATTCAGATTACTGCAGTGACATGTCCTGCTCTGGAAGCCAAAGGTTTGATCGAGTCCAGTGTTACTCTGATCTTTCTCTTGATCACTCTTCCCAGGTTGAATGTTGGGAAGCATGGGGCTGACTCTACAATATCTAGGAATTCAGTACCTAGTGACTGTAAGTCAGCTTTTGTTCTTACTCTTATGGCCAGAGTGGCAGACAGAGAGCATTTTTAAACAAAGTTCTAAAGTTTGGGAGAAAATAATGCACCTCTTCTTTACTGTGCAACAGGTAGAGAGTGTCTCCTCACCTTCCTGGCATGTGTTTTATCTTCCTATGCTAAGTATAATGATAGCACCGATTACTGCCTTTGAGAGCTAAACATAAAAGATTAGACTAAAAACAAGAATCAGTTGAATTCATTTTTTCAGTATTTGTAACAAGTCATCAAGACCAGTAACTTACTGAATGGTATTTTGGGGCATGTACTTCCTTTCCAAGGAAAGATATTAGCAGCTGAAGGAAAATAAAACAGAGACAGTTTGCCACATTTTTGAACCTCAAAAAATCCCTAAACCACAAACTTTATTTTACCAGATGCAGGACATCCCTAAAGCCTATTTTAATGAGAGTCGAAGACAGCCTTGGCTGTTCAGTTTCATTATAAAGGGTCATACCCTAAATAAATTATAGAAAGATTGATATAAACTATTTAATGCATTGTTCAAACCATTACATTTTAGTAATGCACTGTGAGCCAAGCCAATTTAGTTATGTGACACTAGCTGATTTCTTTTCTAGCCAGAACCTCATGCCAAAGAAGGATTATAGCAATAGCAATTTGTTTCAGATTTACTCTGTCAGATCAGCTGCTGATAGGTTCAGACCACCCTAATCTGAGGAAGAAAATGAAGCTTTCTGTTGATAGAAAGGCTGTTTATTATTTTTCTAAAGCATTTCATTGTTTACTGTAAAAAAACTCTAAGGAAGGTTGATGAGATACCAGTCAAATGCTGTATTTTTAAAGCATCTTACACAAGAAAGATCTCAGTTCTCCTCAGAGTAGTTCAACTTCACTGAAATAAATATATATTATAAAAAATAACATGTAACTAGGAAAATATTTGGTTCCTTGGAGCTAAAATTTTCAGAGTTATCTAAGGAATTTGAAAGCTCATTTCCCATTGATTTTAGTAGGCATCTACACCCAAATGCTTTAGGTGGCTTTGAAAAAAATCTCACCAGAGGTTCCTATGGCATAATCCAAATTTACTAAAGTCACTGAAGAGGTTCATATTGATTTAAGGGGGTTTCACTCAGTCCTCTTATCTTCCCTAAAAGCCTAAATGTGATTTCCCAGGGAGATAAGGGTTGCTTAAATGAAACTCAGTTTTAGACCAGAATGTGTAAACCAAACAGATCTACCATCTTGGATAAAATATATATATATATATATACACTCATATTACGTACTGTGTATAATAAATAGGATTCTGGTATTCCTGTTAGCTGATCTATTCACATTTTGTTTTGATCAATGGGATCTTTGTCCGAGAGATAAGTTTAGGGGCAAGCCTAGCATGATAAAACTACGGGTGAGCTAAAATTAATTTAATCATTTCCATGGATCATGATTACAGTCACTCACAATGGATTAGTTCTTCAGCATTTTGGGACATGATTCAATCCTAAAAGCTCCCCCATATGTTTTAAGAACTGAAGTAGGGTGGCTAGACCTCACTAATGAGGGGACAGAGGTCCAATACCACAGGGGTGTAACTCAAAATGTCTCCACAATATTCATTATGAAATCCATAATTGTGGTTTCTTTCAATGCCAAGTTGCACGTATAAATTGAAAAAAATATTTTTCCAAGACAAGAAGAATCTGACAATTTATTTGACCACTCCTGTTATTACCATAATAAAAGAGGACTATAAACTAACAAATGTTATGAAGATTGTTGAGTTTTGCTCAGTTCAAGAAGAAATAGCTGCTATTGGCTCATTTGCATACTTTGCAATTAACGTTAGGGAGAAAAAAAAAACCAAGTAGATTGCATCAGAGAGTTGTTTATATACCACAGGGAATAATTCTGATAACGGCTCATGCATTGTTAGAGGATGCATAAAGAAGGTACTGTCGAATACAATGACTGTTGGAATATTTTTAGGTTTAAATCAAAATGGGGCCCAAAACTGAAAGCATAGCAGTAAAAATCCTGACTCATAAAGTCAATGACAAAATTCTGTTGATTACAGTGGGGTTTGGATTTCACCCTAGATTTGAACTCTCCTGAACAATAGAGAAGTTTGGATCTGGTTGCCAATTCATGACATAACTCCCCTTTCTCCCCCTTCCCATTCCAAACCACCTTACAGCTGGATCAAAACTTTACAGCTTCAGTCTACATCCTATTGTTAAAGAACACAGCCACAGAAGATGAAAAGTGCCCTCAACTCCCACAGAAGTCAATAGTCCCCTCAGGACCCAGCCCTTGCTGAATAGCCTATTTGTTTCCTTTGGCATCATTTTGCAGATAGAATTTATTCTCCATTCTGGCAAAATAACCTAAATAATCTTTTCTAAAGAATGATTTAATTTGTACTAGAGAGTCTTCATTGTTGGGACTATATTCAAGCTGGAGTCTCTTTTGTACCCAAAACTCCCTATACAGATTTCCCCCCCCCACAAACAATTCTGTTCAACAGTACAGATGATATAATACTACATTTTGCTAAGACAATAAAATAGCTACAGGTAATATTAAGCCAAACTAAAAAATATATATTAGTTGTGCTAGAATAAAAAGCCAAATTTTGGATTAGGTCTCCCTTTATTGGCAATTCTCGGAAAAGGTTTCAGTATAATCCCCAGTTAATGAAACCTTTGCTAGTGAATTTCCTTTGTCAACACTGCATTTAATGTGAGAAGTGCTTATACCTGCTAGATCATCAAAACCTGCAAAGCTAATAGACTCAACTGGAACATAAAAACAGGGGGAATTTTCATAAAACTTTAATAAAACATTTTGGCTTAGAGTGGTATAGGGTGATTCCTTTAAAAACAACTCGGCTATTACTATTCTCTAGCTTCCAAATACTTTTATGAAAAATGAAAGGCAGCTATGCTGAAAAAAATAGAGTATTTCTTGGAAATGTTGCAAAAATAAATTAGAAAAAAAAATCAGTTGCAAAATTCCTAGAACACCAAAGTCAAATCTCAGTTTTTGATCCTAGTCTTTTGCAACAATTCTAAAGCTCAGACACATGCCAAACACCAAAGAAACTGGTAAGAGGAAAAGGTAACCTGGACCACTGATACCAATAAGAAAACTGAAGTTTTCTTATTGAAGTTTGAGCAGACCCCTTTTTTTGCTCAAATGACAAATATCCCAGGTCCCCTGCCAATGCATATACATACAGTGACTGACAGGTCCATGACAGAAAAGAGGCCTAATCTGATCTAATTCCAGCAAATCCATTCCATCTTGCCACAGAGCTAAGCACAGGTGCAGTTGATGTCCAGCTAGGCATGGATATCTGCATCCAAGGTATTTTATCAAACCCACCTTTAATGAAGGACACTGCGGGTTGTTTTCCCGCACGGTTTTTTGGTGAGACTTCTCTCTAAAGATAAAGCTCTCAATTCCATTCTTGTGTCAACCATTGAGAAAAATATTAAATCAATACATAGCTGTTTGATGCCAGTATTGTCAATTACATTATTGAAAAAAGTGTTTCCTCTCTGATAATATAAGAGTGGTGTTATTGCCATGATAGTTCAGAAATTATGGTAAGAGGCAAAGATTTCTTAGGGATGTCCATAGTTCAGCTAGACAAGCAGATGAAAAATGTCTTGCATTCAAAAAAGTTTGTCTAACTCTATCCCAGCTACATAGTTGGTCCAATAAAACATATCACCTTAGGAAATCTTTGATTCCTGTATTTCCTCTTTGGGGAACTGCAGGGAGAAAATACTTTTAATACAGCCATGTGTTTCTGTTTCCTACAGTTTTTTAAACAATTCAGTTTGATATCAGGGTTGGAGTGTCATGGTAGCTATGATAGTCCAGGAAATGTATTAATTAGGCCCAATTAATTTTTTGTGATATCTATTCTTGGACCAGCAACATCTTTCCCAGCTACACAATTTGTCCAAAAAAAGATATCACAAAATGACACAAAAATAAACAAGGTGCAAGGGACATTTAACAAATGACAAATCCTTTCTTGCTTACTATGTCTATGGGGTATACTTTGTCCAGTGCAGTATACTTCCCTCAGTATTATAAACACCATTCTTGGGTTGTCAAATTCAGTCCTGTAAAATAGTTGTCCAAAGGGCCTCAAGAACAGTCATTTGGCCTCCCTTGCACACTGAATCCACAATGCACCACATAGCACACTGAGGACTTTTACTCCAAATTCCTAATCAAGATAACAGAAAATGAAAAAAGATCTTTTTAGAGATTCCTTCCCACTGCACCAAGCACATTCTAAGTAAGTTTCAAGGTATTCAGTTAGTGATTCTGTGAATACACATGAAGTGTGAGTGTGTTTGCATTTATGAACCTGACTATCAAATGTCAGCCATTTGAGTCCAATTGGGTGAGTACTTTAAAAAGTGTAACAGTTCTTCTAAGTTTTAAACAACTTCATTTTGACTCTGCTGGTTTTATGTTTATTATTTCCACAAATATTTAACATATGTGAGTTGTTTACAGAAGCACAAGTTTTAGCAAATGTTTGTGGAAAGCTGACATTGATATTATATGCATGAATATTTACAACAGAAATGTTAGTCTGTTCATCCAATCAGGATGCAGAAAACAGAACACATGATATGTGCATCAAAAAGTCAAAATTTTTACTTGTATACACTTGGGTTGGAACGTTGATAGTCTAGCAAATATATGAGAATTAAAAGTGGTTTTGGTGATATCTTATTAGGCAGTGCTTTATGCACAAAAGCTGCTCTAATCTCTTCCCCAACTATACACTAGGTCTAAGTAATGTCATCGTTAAAAAAAAATAATAATCTTGCCTCTTGTAACAAACTGCTCACAGATAAACTGCAGACTTAGAATTATGAAAATAATTTTGATCGATGATTCAATTTGAAAAAAGACATAATGTACAGAATTTGTTGAAAAATGCTTTAGTGAAAACTACATACCCAATTCTCCCACTCAGTTACCTGGACCATAGAAGTTTGTTCTGCCAAATCCATCCCTAATGACTGGTAAAACATATACTTTATTTTTCTTACCTCTTTTTGCTTCTTTTCTGGCTGAATGTCTCATGAAAGTGCTGACAGTGAAATGTATTAGATTGTGTAACAAAGTCCCTAAGGTAAAAGGTGGAAATACACTGCATTAAAAATATATGTTATAGATTATAATCCTATGCAGCAGGGGTGGCCAACCTGTGGCATGTATGCCATAAAGGGGCCTGGGCAGCCTGTGTGTGGTATACAGAAGATCAGGTAGAGAAAAAGCAGAGCAATGGCAGATAGGGTAAGGAACAGAAAAAGCAGCAGATGGGGCAGGGAGCACAGATCAGGAAACAGAAAATAGAGCAGCAGATCAGACAGGAGGAAAGGATCAGAGCAGCATTTGGGGAAGGTGTGGGGCTAATTTGTGGTATGTCTGCTAAAAGTATTGGCCCCCACTGCTATGCAGCAGAAGTGCTCAGCCCCTGACCTATGGACCAAATCTAGTTCATGAAGCCATGGCATTTGGCCTGTGGGGTTTTCTACAGGTCAAAACATTTGGTGGCAGGGGAGTGCTGGCAATTACAACTGCCACCCCTCTACTACTGCCAAATTTTTAAGCCCCACACAACCAGGATGGGCTTGGGTTGTTGGTGCGTGGTCAGATTGAGCCAGATCCAGGCTGCTGCCATGTGGCTGGATCAGGCTCAGGCCATTGCCACTTGGCTAGATTGGGTCTTGGCTAGGCCAGCTCCACATGCCTGGATTAGAGAAACAGCAGACGACAACAGATTTGCACAATACATAATAGTGCCAACTATACTCCATAGTCGTGTAACAAAGCAGCTAAGCCTTCTAAGAGGGGCAGGTAGCCTTAGTGCAGTAGCCCAGCTGTGGGGATATAGGTAATGAAAGTATCCCTCTTGGAGTTAAACATCCCAGAGAAAAAAAGCAAGATGTAGCAAACTGGGAGAGGGGTTAATTTGCTGGCAGGAATCCAGATGTATTTGCTACCTGGAAGAGGCTATATTGCTACCACAGGCTAGAGCCAAAGGTTTTTTCATCACTAGCTGTTATCATATTAATGGGAAACAATGGATCATTGCCACTACCATATTTCCCAAGAACCTGGGCCAAACTCTCCATCTTCCCAAAGACGTGAATGATCCTCTAAACCAAATGAATTTGAAGATCCATTTCTCTGGCCAATGCTGTAACCATCCTCTGATTTCTTAGCCAAAGGCCTAACACTCCAACTCCTCTAACTGAATGTTATGGAACTCTTGTCTGCGAAAAGAAGCATTACCTGCACTCATCCAGCATCATTTATCTCCATAAGACCACACAATACTTAGCGTTTTCCAAAAAAGTATTGGAACATTTGATCTTCTAACAGATCTTGCCAGGGGTGGAAAGCCTTCCAGTCATTGAACAAGCTCTTGTTATGGTCACTGTTCTTGTGATTGAGCTTGTCTGCTGACAACCTGCATCAAGATGGTGATCAACAAAGGCTAGAGAGATGTGCCAAGTTCCTAGGTTGGACTTTTAAGTATGAACCATTATGGTATATTGGTCACATCTGGAACACTTCCAAGCTGGTCTCTCCAATTTATGGACTTCTCATCTGCTCTCAGAACTGGTGCTTGCAGAAGAATGCTTTAAAAAAAAATCAGTTTCACATGTTTTCAATCTCCGTTATGCCTCTACAACTCAGGAAAGATCTGATTCCCCTAACAAGCACTTCTTCACAATTCACATCCAATCTATCTCAGCATTACTCTTAATAGATCCCTGACTTACCATAACCATCTCATAATTCATGAATATGGGTCTTGATTATGGCAAGTTTGTTTGATCTGTCTGGGGATCTAATATTCACACTCTTTGAGAATCTACCCTAACTCCCTGCTGATCAGTAACCGAATGCTGTGTTTGTGTCTAAATGAGCTCATGCCATGCTACATTTGATGATATATACAGGGTCTTCATAAAGTCCTTGTGCACTTTTAAAAGTTAATAACTTAGGCTGTAGGCATTATAGAAACTGTTTGTCAATGGCATTTAAAAGCAAATTTATTAAAATTTTAGGACAACTAGAGTACACAATGCTAGACTTCAACATAATTACCATCCATCATGTTACAGTTGTTCAGTCAGATCTTCCAAGTCTTTGAAAACATTTTCCAGTTGCTCTTGAGTTACTGCACGAATTGCATTGGTGATCCTAGCCCTAAGTTCCACCAAAGAGCATGGTTTTGACAAGTAAACTACACTTTTAGCATATCCCCGTAAAAAGAAGCCCAACAGTGACAAGTCAGGTGAGCGAGGTGGCCAAGCAACTGGTCTGCCTCTGCCTATCCACTTCTCTGGGAAAACGGCATTTAGGAACTGTCGTACATTCAGAGTGTAGTGGCACGGAGATCCATCTTATTTAAGAATAAATTCATTATTACTTATAAAGTCTAGCATTGTGGACTCCAGTTGTCCTAAAACTTTAATAAATTTGCTTTTAAATGCTGTTTACAGATAGGTTGCAGGAATGATAGAAACACAGTTATTAGCGTTTAAAAGTGCACAAGGACTTTACAAAGACCCTCTATATTGTAACAAGGATTCTGTGGCCCATAACTTTACTCCAGCTGTGTAACAGGTGCTCATCCCAGAGGTGGTCATGGCACCCCCTGGTGGCTGCTTAGCTCTTGCTGCCCTGACTGCTGCTCTCCTTCTCACCTGCCACATCTTGATGTTATTATCTTTAGGAAAGGGAAGCTACCCTAGTGATTCCCTAAGCCTGATCTTGTTCTTATGACTAAAGGTATCCCTTGTCATTGCCTTAAAGTCCAATTATGTGGGCTCCATCCTCCCCAGTACCCATAGCCATGCCTCACTGCCCTTTTGGGCCATGGTCTCAGTGCCAATGACCTGGCCTCCTTGCCCAGCCACGTCACTTACCTCAGCTACTCCCCAATTTGTTTTCTAGACTTGCCTACTTCCCCTGGGTGCTTCACTTCTCAGAGCTACTCCTGGAAGCAGCCCAGTACTTTGCACCAGGCAAGCTGGTCCCAGGCACTGTGTCTTGCCCTAGCAAGCTTCTGCTTCTGCCCCTCTCTGGGCTTCAGACCCTCAGCCCCACAATCTCTGGGCTGCTTTGCCTCAATCCCCAGGCTGCTGTGTCCCTGTGGCAGAATTGCCACCCTGGGCGCCCTCCTGCACAAGCGTCTCTCTGTGCCAGCCTGAGAGGCTGCTGGTAAACCCCCCAGGGCAGGGATTTCAACCCGGGTCACATGACCGAAGCCCGGAAGAGGATGCTGTCCTCACCTGGGGGGAAACTACGCGACCCAGAGGGCCGCGC
>JAGPOW010003642.1:103333381-103343625 GCA_030014935.1 Caiman crocodilus | reverse complement strand
GGCACCCCAAGGGAGGCACTCGGAGCCTGGAAGGTGGTCGGGCGCAGGGAGGTGGGCGGCTCAAAACGGGAGCGCCCCCTACTGGCCCGCCACAGTCCCAACCCTAGATTACTGTATCCTGCCTCTGCCCCTCTCTGGGCTATGGGCCCTCTAGACTGCTTTGCTCTGATCCCTGGGCTACTGCACCCTGCCCCTCTCTGGGCTTTGGGCACACCTACCCCGATTCCCAGGCCTGCCCTGTTTCTAGACTCTATGTTGCTTACCCAGCTCAGTGGTTATCTCAGGAACCCTGGTGCCAGGAGCTTCTGTCCCAGTGTCACCCATGGCTCATCTCCCTGACCAGCTCAAGCCCTGGTTTTATATGCCTTAAGCCCTGCCACCTTCTGGACAGGTATCTACTTATTGGCCCCTGCTACACCTGCAGGTTGCTTTTCAGGCTGTCTGACTTGTTAAGGTGACAAGCAGGCTAAGCATCCTGTCACTGGCTGCCAGTGCTGAGTAATACTGTTCCACTGCACGTAAGGATGCTTCACTCATAAAGGAACCAAAAATGGAAAAGGTACCCAACATCCTGTAGCACTAGGATTTCTCTCACTGTCCCCCAACTCATGTGAGTTCTGATGCTCCTACTGTTCATATTTGCTACGCAATGACTTTTTAGTGGTATCTTTCGGAGAGAGAGATTGGGGTCTTGTCAGCAGTAACAAACCACTACCTTGTCAGAAATTCTAACCATTTGACCAACAGGTTTCAATGTATTGCATCATCTCAGAAACACCCTGAATCGCTCTAAGGTCGCAAGACAATCTATCCAGTGTAAACTCTGATCCATGTCATAGAAGACCATTCCCTAACTAGACTGGAGCCTGTCAAGGAATTCTGTCACTATGAATGCTAGGTCTTGACTTGGCCGTGTGTATGTATGTTAATAGCAATACCATATAATTATTATGGTACTGTATTTTCATGTATCTTATTTATTCCCATATCACTCTTCTGTTCCCAAAAATTATCAATTGAAAATTAAGATGCGCATCTTAAATGAGGAAACTAACTCCATATGGTTTGGTTAAGTGGAGAATTTTTTTTTCTTTATTCTGCCTTACCAAAACATGATACATACTTTATCTGAGGGCACGTGGTATGCAAATAAATGCAGCAGCTTTGGAAGTAATCATAGCATGCCTATACATGTCCAGCTCAATTAATCAAGTCTGCTGGAGCATGGTAATTATCATGTTCCGGCAGACTCCAGTGTCATATGTATCAGTGTCCCCATACTGAAAAATGGTGCCAGGGTGACTTTAACTAAAATTCATCTAATGAGCTTTAGTTAAGGCACCCCCACTGCCGTTTTTCAGCATGGGGACACTGATACATGTGATACTCCAGGGTCTTTAATCAAAGCAGCTCTTAGAGCCACTCTAATTAAAGCGCACCTCACTACACTCCCAGAGCGCATGTATAAATGCCCAGTCAGTATTCCAACACCAAATTCTGAAGGGGAAAAAATTAGGTTAGACTAACTTAATACAGAAGTAAAAGGTAGGTTGCATGCAACTGCTGTCTTATAGGAGTGCACCGCTGTACCCAAGACCTTTTTAGCCCTTACTAGGCTAAATAATACAATATAGTTACAGGGCTGTTTTAGAAGTCGTAAGCAAACCTCCATACATGACCTCTGAAGCTACGGGCCTCGTCCAGTGTTTATGGAAGTCAGTTTGACATCAAAGTACATTGAAACAGGCACCAGATTTTCCTTCAGATTCCCAAGGCGAATTTTTTGGGTTGGTGGTCAGAACAGGACAGATTGGTATTGAAACTGCCAGCAGCCAATGCAGTCCATGGAAGGTATGTTAAAGGAAAAATGATATCCATTTGGGTTTTTGAAGAATCCACAAAGTTTCCTAAAAGCAAAATATTTGCTTTTTTTTATTTGAAAACAAGACTTTTTGTGGAAAAATAGCCACATTAAAGGGATTCTTCTTCTGATCTGAAAAGTAGTGTTAATGTTAATGTTTTGGTTTTTGACTGCTCAGCATTTTTATCATTTCAAAGAAAAGATGTAGTAGGGTGAGGTCCACTCCACTTTCACAAACCAAGGCTCTCTGCAGTTGGGTCTCTCTTGGTCAGCACTGCAGAGTTGCTAATGTAAAGCTACTACCACATTTTGTTTGGGGTTGCTATTCCAGCTGCAGTCTCTTCACAATGGACCCAGCAGATCTGATGGGAATCTTTAGACTCACTGAGGTTTGGATAAGGCTCCAAATTTACAGGAAGTTAGGGTCACTGGATCCCAGTAATTGTGAAAGTGGTACTTCCTCCCTTAGACCATCTCCATCCAACTTTCTGGGTTTGCCCATTCCTGATTTAATACTTAAGTGCCTGTTTGTAATATAGGGAAAGAAAAATTATGTTGCTATGTTGAGAGAGTTCTGTCTGCACCTGCAGTACTAAAGCAACGTGGGATCTTCTAAAAAATATAGATCTTTTTCTAACATAAACGGTATTGCACTACAATACTGTAATTCTCATTTGGACCTCATTATGATGAATAAAGAGGTGTTAAATCATGATACTTGAAGATGGCAATAGTCTAGAAGCAAGTGGGAGTAAATATGATTGTATTCCATATAGGCAGAGAACAGTTCCAATCAATAACAGGGCTAGAGACAAACATTACACATAAACCGGTTTAGGTATCAGAAACTGGTTTAAACCTGTAACAGAACAGAAGTTTAGTGCATACAAACCAGTTTCAAAATTGCTGAAATTGATTTAAGATGGTTGAATGTAGTATCAGAGACTTAACTGACTTGGGTCAAACCGGTTTATGAAACTTCTGCCACAGACCCCTTCCTGGTTCAAGTTAATCATAGTCCCCCAACATCCCATGCTCTGCAGCTCTGGACTGGGCTTTGCTGTCTGTTCCAGCAGAGAAAGTTGGCAGGGGGGTGTGGCATGGAAGGCAGGGCTGGCCCCAACTTGGGTCTGGAGCCAGCGAGGGGAATTAAACTTCCCTTCCCCTGAGAATAGAGCTGCCCTGACCTGCTAAAAATTTACTGCTGGCTGTGACTGTGGACTACAAATCCCAGAGGTACCTGGAAGCAGGAAGAAGTGATAAGCAAGAGTTCTGCTGCTGTGAATCTTGACTGTAAATCTCAGAGACCTCAAGAATAGCAGGAAGAGGAAGCAAACACACAGCCCATGCTGATTAGGTGCCAGAGAGCCATGCTCTAGAGCCTCCCTGCTCCATCCCCCCACCTGGCTTCTGGCCAGAGCCACTGTAGGCATATGGCTGCATTTCCTAAATCAAAAGTGAATATCTGTCCAGTTGTTTCTCTGTTTAATCTCTGCAGGTTAGTCTAATCTACAAAGACTAAATAGATTCAGCCTTGAACTTTTTAACTATCTGTACTAAGCCCAGATGGTTCAGAATATCTAACTTCCCAAATCTATGAAAAAATGTACACTGAAAAATGTGTCAGCATGCCATAATTAAACAATGAAGGAAGAGAAAACTATGGCGAAAAGTCAATACTGATTCAGTAGTAGCAGGAAGATAACAGGGATAAAGGTGAGAGAAAAATATAACAGCAATAAGCAGATTTTTTTTAAAAAGCATATTGGAAATAAATAGAACTGTTCTAATGGTATAGGCTGGAGAGGGTATTTTTTTAAACTTTATTTATTAATGAATCCAATCCATGAAATAACAGATTTAACATTCAAAAACACATCTAATAACCCAAAATATACACAAAGACAGATATTAATCTTCTATCAACAGTGCTACCACAACCCAAACTAGTGTCCATTAAAGTCTTGTGCTCAGGGCTGGTCCAACCATTAGATGAACTAGGCAGTCACCTAGGGTGCCAAAATTATATACAGAACAAAACAACGGGAACATCATTCTAAATGATAGCCCTGGCTAGCTACAGCTCTACCTTGGTTTAAGACCTTTGGTTTGGTAAGGGGAGAAAGACCTTTGAAAAGATCTCAAAGGAAAGATCACTAGAATCACTACTCTTACCTTTTCAACTGTCAAGAAGACTTATGACAAGAGCATACCACTGGCAACATCATCCTAAAAGATGAACCCCTATATCATCTTACAGCTCATGACACTAATTTTTTACACCTTCCTTACCCCTTCCAATCACCCTTTTTAAAATCTAAAGCACCCTAGATTTCATCAAGAGTAAGATGACCAAAATATGCCGACTCCAGGTACAGATATGTATTGTGCCCATAATTCAGGAAACAGGCTTCAAGGCAGGAATTTCTTGGTTCAATTTTGTAGTAAAGCAGTAAAATAATTGGTGCATCATCACTTACTGAATTGGTTCAGAGGACTGGAAAAAACATATCTGCAATTCCTTCCTCTCACGAAAAAAGTAGTGAGCATTTGGAAAATTTCCAAAAGTGGAAAGAACTTGAATTGCAATTAAAAAAACAGAAAACTATTGATGAAGAAAATTTATGTGGAATCAAACAAGAAGAAAAACACTGGAAGCAAATATTAAAGCAACTGATTGCTTTAGTGAGAGTTTTAGGTGGGCAAAACCTGGCATTTCGTGGGACAAATGAAAAATTATATAGTGCTGGTAATGGAAACTTCTTAAAATTTATTGAGTACCTGGCTTTGTTTGATCCAGTCATGAAGGAGTATCTGCGTAAAATAAGTGACCATGCAACACAGGTTCTTTACCTTGGAAAAAGGCTGCAGTTCGGAATGAATTGATCCAACTCCTGGCAAATGCTGTTAAAAGAGAAAATCTTGGAAGCTGCCCATCCTGCAAAACACTTTTCAATAATTCTGGACTGAGTCAAGTTGAGCTGATGACAATCATCATTCGCTTTGTAGATGTGGCAAAAGCTGCAAATCTAGATAATGCTGAAGTGCTCATAAAGGAACATTTTGAGGGGTTTGTACCATTGAAGGAAACAACTGGTGCTTTTATGACTGAAAGCATTCTACCAGAGCTAGAAGGAATGTCATCATCTGTTGAGAACTTACGTGGCCAAGGCTATGACAATGGAAGTAATATAAAGGGTAAATAGTTTCATAGTTGACAGGGTCAGAAGGGACCTGAGCAGATCATCAAGTCTGCCCCCCTACCATGGGCACGAAAGAATGCTGGGGTCAAATGACCCTGACAAGGTGATTATCTAGCCTCCTTTTAAAGACCCCTAGGGTAGGAGTGAGCACCACTTCCCTTGGAAGTTGGTTCCAGATCTTAGCTGCCCTGACTATGACATAATGCCTCCTGCTGTCTAGCCTGAACCTACTCTCAATTAACTTGTGAGATAATTAACATTAACATTATTCCTAGTTACTCCTGGTAGTGCTCAGGGGAACAGTGGTGTACAAAAGACAATGGTGTACAAAGGGAAATAATAAAAATTAATCTTTGCGCCATTTTTGTTCCTTGCCGTACACATACTCTGAACTTGGTTGTCAATGATGCTGCCAAATATTATTTGGTGGCAAGTAGTTTCTTTGACCTAGTACAATGCATTTATGTGTTTTTCTCAGGTTCAACATACCATTGGAAAGTTCTTAGTCACCAGCCTTCTCAAACTGTGAAACAATTGAGTGAACGAGATGGGAGAGTCAGATCGATGCCTTGAAGCCTATTTGCTATGAGCTTGGCAATATCTATAATGCATTAACTAAAATTTCTGATGGTACTACCCTCAGGATCATCTGGCAATATGACATGTGCTGATGCAGAAGCTGTTGCAAATGGCCTTTCCAAGTTCAAATTTGTGCTTTCACACTTTTTGTAGTATAACATCCTTCTTCAGATCAGTAAGCAACTTCAGGCAAAGGACTTTGGCATACATTCTACTACCCAAAAACTGAAAAGTTTCTGGAAGAATGCAGGAGTCATAAAGGGTTTAAAAAGATACCGGTAAATGTTCGTGAGCTTGGTAAAGAGTTACAGCTACCAGCAAACTTGAAACCAGAACCAGTACACATTCAGAGAAAGAAGCAGCAGTTCACATATGAAGCAAAAGATGAGTCAGTTTAGGACCCAAAACAAAAATGCAAAATTAACTTCTATCTTGCAGGCCTTGATAATTCAATACAGTCAGTTAAAGAGCTATTTGAAAAAATACAGTGGCTTGATTCAGCCTTTGGTTTCCTCTGCAATGTTCATTTTGCAAAATAAGACATCAAAACAGATAATGGAACGCTGCTTGAAGCTAGAGTTGGCATTACAACATGGAGATTCTAAAGATATTGATGCTACAGATTTGTGCAGTAAACTGCAGGCTATTTCACGATGACTTCCAAATGTCTTACACCTTGGGATGTACTGAAGTTTATTTCTGAATGTAAACTAACAGACAGTTTTCCCAACATCTTAATCGCTCTCCACATTCTCTTGACTCTCCCAGTTTCTGTTACTAGTAAAGAGCGTAGCTTCTCAAAGCTAAAATTGATAAAGTCATTCTTCTATGCTGCAAGAGAGACTTGTTGGACTGGCCACCGTGTTGATAGAACATGAAATAGCTGGAAAACTGTATCTTAAAGAACTTGTTTCTGAATTTGTGAAACTGAAAGCACAAAAAGCAAAGTTGTTATTTTTCACACAAATGTTCATGAGAATTTTCTTTTAATTGTATGTATGTTATAATAAACTCTATTACAGTTTTTGCAGTATAATTGTGTTAGGGATAATGAAAAGTGTGAAACAATCAATAAAAAAAATGTTTGTATTGTTCATTTCAAATAAGTACATGTAAGAGTTCATTCTAGACTTCTTATTTTCCTCTATACCGGAAGTATTGGGGGTGCCGAGGTACAGTTTGCTTAGGGCACCAATTACCCTTCAACCAGCTCTACTTATGCTCCCTTTTTCTCCTCCCCACAGTCTCCAACAGTTCCTCAATATTTCCACTGATGCCATGGCTCTGTGTTCCTTCATCTCTTTCCAATAATTCATCCCTCCTTTTCCCTAGAACTCTTCATAACACATAACTCATTATCTTCTACTCATCTCTGCTTTTAATTTTTAAAATTATTCAGAAATGTATTCTTAACTATTAACTCATGGAACTTGCACTTCAATATTCAAAAAAGTTTCTCAATTTCCCCTATGCAGGCAGATGATGATTATTTTTTTAACAAATTCCAAATATTTCTACCAGATTTGTAAGCAAACAGGTTTTTGCCTTCTCCCCTATAGAGCACTGACTTGATAGGACAACTTTTCATTACTAAAACTTCCTAGACTTTTTGAAACCAGTAATTTTTATAGACAGATCTAGGATTTTGAAGAGGGAGGTGTGGGTGGTGTGATGCATCATCCTATATAACACAACAAAACAAACTAAAAGCTCTGCTAATATGTTAGAGGCCTAAGGGTATATTAATCAATTCAAGATTGAAGCAAAAAGACTAGGGAAAAATAATCAAAAGATATTGCTTCTTTAGATCTGTTGTCCTTAGAATTAAATTTATACTTCTTTCAAATTCATAAAACAAAATCCAGCCTTCTTGAGCATTTTGATAGTGCTTCACTGAAAGCATTTCCACACCTAAGTTGAAAAAAATCTAGCTGTAGGTATTCAGGATGTTTATACACAAGCATGGGGGCTGCTGTGACGTACTGAAATTCCAACATGTTGAAGCGCTCTCAATTAATTAAATGAGCTTTTATTCCCCAAGTGCCCCCACTACCATTTTTAAGCACAGGAATGCTGACACGGATGTGGCAGCACTTTAATTAGAGCGGCTCTCAGAGCTGCTCTAATTAAAGCCCTCCCCCTGGGACCACATGTAAAAGGGCGCTTAGATTATGAGAGAAGAGCAAAAACTGTGTGAAGGAGCAGTTTGCGGGCAAGAAGCAAACTGTGAGCCAAACGAACTTGCACCGAGATGGGGACACTGTAGTGCTGGGGCCAGAGCCCTTCCTGGTGCTTGGCACAGGGCCTGAAGGTTTTGTTGGTTGATTTATTTGTTGTGCAAAGACTGTTTTTATTTGGAGGGATGGCTGAGGAGCAACTTGGGAAGTAAAGCTAGCCTGCAGGAGCCAACAGGCTAAACCATCTCCTTTCAATGACATTACATTTTTGTGAATGATAGTAATTACATACATGTAGTCTTTTCTAAAATATGTGACTTGTAATGTCATGACATTCTGATTAAAATTATTATCCCAATATAATATTAATAAAACTCACACTAAACAGCTTAAGAACTGGAGAGATTTTAAAAGAGAACCAACGGCTTAAGCTGAAGCCAGACAAATTCAAATAGGAAACAAGAAACAAGGTTTCAAGGCTGAACATGGTTAATCAATAGAATCAACACTTAAGGGGAGATGAAGATTCTCCATTCCTTGATCTCTTCATACCAAGACTGGAGGACTTTCTGGAAGATGCACTTAAGCTCAATAACTTGTGTTATTGAGCTTAAGTGCACAAATGTAACTGAGTGAAATTTAAGAGCTTTGATATTTTGAACAACACGACTAGATAACCCAAGCAGCATAATTAGAGGGCTGGGAGGAATGGAGGCAAGTGGGGAAGCAGCTCTGGGTGCTCCCTTTGTGAGCAAGTGGCATAAAAGTACTGCAACCACAGAGCTGCCTGGCTATACCTCTGGATGATCTAATATTCCCTACTCACCTGAAGCCAGTGATTCTCAACTGGGGCGCCGTGATACTCTGGGCATCTTGAGATCCTTTCAAGGGTGTCATGGGATGCCATACAACGTTAGCACTCTTAGATGAGAAAACATGTGTAGTGGGCATGCCATCCATAGTGTGGCTTGCGTGCAGCTTGCTAGCTTAAGCAGGATGTGGAGCCAGTGGTGGAATTTCTTCCACCAATCAGGAGAGGGTGCACCCTCCTTCTCCTGGTTGCAGTGTTTATTATTTTTGCTCCTCCTCACTCTGACTGGACTTTTTGTGATCCAGGGTGGAGCCCCAGATGGCAAAGGTCAAAAAGAGCAGAACAGAGAAGAGCTGAGGAGAGCTGCTCCAGTGGGCGATGACCCTAGGTTCCTGAAGATGCCACTGGAGGAGCCACCACCACAGCCTCGGCTCTGGAAGCAGAGAGAGATGCTCGGGCTCCACACCCCAGTACATGGAGCCTTGGCCTTGGGGGCAGGGAGAGTCTGTCTGGGCCCCACATGGTATATACCCCAGTGCACAAAGCCTTGGCCCCAGGAGCAAGGAGAGTTTGTCTGAGCCCCACATGGTGCACATTCCCATGACGACTCCTTGGCCTGGGGAGTAGTGAGAGACTGCTTGGACCCCATCAAGGGGCACCTTGCCTGTCCCTTTACTCCTACAAGGACACTGGGCCTGGGCCCAGAAAAGGTGGACTAAGCCCCACCCCTCCCCTCAACAAAAGGTGGCACCTTGGAGGTACCCAGGGCTGGACCCCTGCCTAGGAAGAAGGAATCCCCTGTGGCATGCCAGAGCAGCAGCCGGGTCCACACAGGTGGAGAGGGCAACAAGCCTACCGCATCCCTGTTCAGGACAACCGTAAGTTCAGTGAATAGGAGCTTCACAGAAGAAGGGCTGGGGAAAAGGGACCCCCCTCCCCCTCCTTTCAGAGAACTGGGTGAAAGTGTGCCTTACAAAATGGGGAGCTGCATCTAATATTTTGTAAGCTGGTTGTACTGTGTGAGTTATATTTGCAGACAAGGTTATTTGGGTGAATCTGATATCTTTTATTAGACCAACTTAAATAGTTGGAAAACAATTATTAAGCAAGCTTTCAGGTTCAAAAACCCTTCATCACGCTAAGGATGTTTCAGCAGTTGGTGTGTGCTCTTCCTGGATATCAGATTCACGCAAAGAACCTTGTCTGCCTATATTGGGAATCTGGTACTTACCTGCTGGAGGCCTGTACAGGATCATCCTGTGGGCCTACTGACTTACCTTAAGGATCTCAGGGTCTTGGGTAAGGGGGCTGCTCTAACCCCATGCAACCCTATTCCCAAATATAGTTATATGTATGTGTATGTATAAATTTATAGTGGTTTATATATATATAAATACACACACACACACACGTTCTTTATAATGTTAAATAAATCTTGTATGTAGTTAAGAACACTTTGTGTGGTGTGGCTGTATAGAGAACAGAAGTATCATAGTATCATAGTATCATAGTACCTAGGGTCAGAAGGGGCCTAGAGCAGGCCATCTAGTCTGACCCCACCGCCAATGGCAGGAACGAGTGCCAGGGTCACAGGACCCCAGCCAAGTACCTAT
>JAGPOW010003642.1:103321810-103333281 GCA_030014935.1 Caiman crocodilus | reverse complement strand
TCGTCCCCCGAGACCAGGACCAGATCCAGCAGCGCATCCCCCCTGGTGGGGCCATGCACCTCCTGGACCAAGTGGAGGTCCTGCAGCTCCGCCAAGAACTTCTGGGACCTCTCAGACCTGGCCGACTGCTCCTCCCAGCAGATGTCTGGGTAATTGAAATCACCCATGACAATGACATCCTTCGTATCTTTACCCAAGTCACAGCATCTCTCTCACACCACTGTTGCCTGTCCACCTATTCCACCCAATTGAGGATGGGACACACCCTTGAGTGTATCTGGGTTACACATGATCTACAAGATAAACCCAGAGGTTTAAAATAAGAATCCTGTAATAAGGCTAGGCCAAAACCCTGTATCTATCCAGTTCCAAAATCAAGAGATCAGGGCTAGTCAGTTGTGGAACAAGCTTTACCTAGAGCAAGGCCAGAGTAGTGCCCTGGCCTGAACTGGGCTGAGTGAAGCAAAAGGGTAGCCAAACCCCTGTAGCCACAGCAGCAAGCTTCACCTGCTCCAGCCCTTAAAAGCCAGGCCTAGCATCCAGGCTCCTTGTCCAGCACAGGTGAAAGTTCTTGCTGATCTTCTGATTTTGACTCTAGGCACTAACTCTGTCTTCTGGCTGTGGTAAGACCATTGGCATTCCCCGATTCTGGTCCCCTCCTCATGATTCTGATTTGACCCTTGTCTCTGGCTTTTGGCTTCTGATACTGATTAAGACTCAGCTTAACTTGTCCGCGGCTTCAGCTTCTGATCGCTGCTTGTCCTGACTTCAGCTATAGCTTCTGAATCCAGCCTTCCAAAACCAGACCCCTACAGGCACCAGCTCCCTGGGTAACCAACCTGGACTACATATGTGATTTGGATAGCTAACTTCTAGGCAAGACCACCCACAGTCCAATGCATTATAAATCTATAGTGTTAAATACATTCTGACCTGTTGCAGTCCTTCAGAGTTGTTTGCAAAATAAGAATTTCTGTATTATTTTTCCATATTAAAAAAAAAGAGAAAAACTAAGGGAACATTTTCTGAGGGTGCCTTATGTCGAAAAGGTTTGAGAACCACTGTATACCAGAGACTTTCTATTATTTTAAGAGAGAAGCAACCTAGACATAGAACACCACAGGCTAGGCAGCATGCAGCAGCTGCAGGGCACCATAGTAACTGTGCAATCAGATTAGGTAGCAGGTATCTGCAGGCAGCCCAGAGTAGCCTACTGACTGGAAGGGGGCAGAGCCCTGGGAGGCATATAAACCCAGGGCCTGAGCTAGCAAGGCAGTGTAGCCTTGTAAAATGTAGTGCTCCTAACCAAAAGAGCTATTACAGCAGGGGTGGGAAATTATTTTGGCTGGAAAACCACTTAATGAGCTTTGGTGAGGTGTCAAGGGTCACAAGGGTAGCCCTTCCCCTTGACAGATGCCTGTTACCTGGTTGCTAACTTGAGACTAGAAGTCCCACCTCCTAAGCCCTGATCTTTGCAACCAGAAGTCTCTCCCCTACCCTGGGGAGCACTCCTTTGGGTGGGGAGAGGGTTGTATATTATGTGGTGGGGGTGAGGTGTGTGTGTATGTGGGCATGATGCAGGTGAGGGGTGGGTATATGTGTGCGTGCACATAGGGCAGGGGTGGCATGACAGACTTCCTGTTGTGGGGGGGGGCTAGGCCAGGACCAGGATGACCCAGGCCAGGAGGCTCCACCCCTCCCAGCATCACCACCACTGACTGCCCACCGTGCATAGCTGAACCCACCCCATTTCCACCCATTTCAAGCCCAGGCCTAGCCCAGCCCCCACACCAGATAGAGGGTGGTGCCACCCCTGCCAGGAGCACCATGCCGTTGTGGGCTCACCTGCACAGGGCTGGTATTGGGAGCAATGCTAGCAGGGTGGCTATGGAGGGTGCTAAGGTTTGGGGTGCCCCAAGTCTACCTAGCACCATCCCTAGTGTGGGGTGTGTAGGGATGTGTATGGTGGGGTGTAGGGTATTTGATTGGGGTGTGGAGTGTATGGAAAAGTTTTGGGTGTGTGTATGGTGGGGCTGGTGTATGTGAGGGGATGTGGGGGTGTGTATGGGTTGTGTGCTTGGGATCTGGGTGTGCATGGGGTGGGTTGAGTTTGTGCATGTGGGGGGTTCCTTACCCTCTGCTTGCTCTTTGTGACATGTCTGAGAAGCCCCTGAGGGGTGAGGGACAGGGAGCCAAGCCTGGCATCCTTGGTCTCTGTCCCACACCTGCCCACCAGGGCTACAGCCCATCCAAGCTTACTCCTGCTGGTGCTGCTCCTCCCTTGCCACCTGTCTGTCCCATCCCTGCCTGGCAAGGCTGCACCAAGCCCATGCTGGCTCCTGTTCCCACCCCACCTGCTTGTCCCCATGCCTGCCCAGTGGGGCTTTGTGAGCAGCTGAACTCCTTCACACTCCCCTGCCCAGACATGCACTAGTAGGATGAAAACAAGTTGCAGGCAGAGCCCACTCCCTGCCCTGCTCTTCTTAATGCTGCAGCTTCCCCTCCCTACCTGCTGCCTGGAGCACTACAGGAGGGACAGGAGGAGTTGCTGGTGGCGAGAGGAGCCCAGTAGTTCCCTGAGTGGCTACAGCAGCAGCCCTGCCTGAAAGCTGTGCCTGCTGGCTGGTGTTTTACAGTGGGGAAAGCTGGGAGTGCAGCATGTGCTGCCCCAGGCGAGTGTGGGTAGGACTCAGTCCCAGGCAGAATGCAGCAGGGGCAGCCATTGGTGAGGCCAACAATTGGTGGGTGCCTGCCTGTGGCCTGGATCCAGCCTGTAGGCTGTATTTTGCCCACCCCTCTACTATGGAATACTAGATGGACTGCCTTGGATCACAAGTAAAGCTTTGGGAACTCACAGCAGTATAAGCTAAGAGCTGAGAGGTTATCCCAGCACCAGAGGGGAAGGAAAGTTTTCCCTTTTAAAAGGGCAGAGAGCTGCTTCCCCTCCTGCTGATGTTGCCAAGCCCAGAGGGAAATGTCTGTTATAGGCCAGGGAACCTTCTTGTTCAATTGCAGTTTAAAACCAGTAGTTTGGGTTGGGGCTGCGAAGGGTGGTATTCTGAGATCCCATCAGTGCCTTAGGGGCATGTGATCAGTGCCCAAGGGGCAGGCTCAAAGCCCGAGCAAGCACTGAGCCTAGAACTGGGCAGAGCAAGGGACCACAGAGCCCCAAGCAGGGGCCTGGTGCCCAAGAAGGGCACAGACAGACAGGAGCCAGGGGCCCAATGCCCAAGAGGGAAAGAGTGGAGCTGGTGCCTCAAACCCAGGTCCAATACAATAGGCCTGGGCTAGAAGGCCCAACTACAGTAAAGGGGCAGAGGCCAAGGAGGTTGAAGCCCTGAGAGGAGAAAGTGACAGTACAGCAATACCTGTGATGCTTAGGGTGTGATATAGGGGAGGAACAGAGCCATATAATTAGCCCTTAAAGCTACAAGTGCCCTGCAGAGGCCTGGCCAGGCCATGAGGGCCCACTGAGCCTGAGAACGTAGTTGAGGCCAGTGGGGTAAACAGGAACCCCGGTAGGGACTTAACTGGGATGGGGCTCACACTAAAGCCTGTGGGCAGCCTGCCTTTTAATCCCATAATTACATCAAGGTGTGGCAGATGAGACAGAAGGGAGGGCACCCTAGAGGAAGAGCAAGGCACAGATCTACATCTGTGAGCCACTAAGGGGCTTCACATCTGCCCCTTGGACCCTGATGTGCTACACTTAGGCTTTATTAATAAACCCATGTTAGTTTGACGAAGATATCCTTTTCTTAGTCACTAGGGGTTCCTGTAGACATGTGGGATGCCTTCTCTGACACGTAGTTATAGTGCCTTGGAACAGACCCAGTTAACTGAGTCTGCTGGAGAATGCTAATTATCATGCCTCGGCAGCCTTGGCATCTTATGTGTTCAGCATCCCTGTGCTTCAAAATGATGACAGGGTACTTTAACTAAAGGTCACTTGAGTTTTAGTTAAAATGCCCCCACTGCCATTTTGAAGTGTGAGATGCTGAATACATATGACACTGCAGGTGCTTTAATTAGAGAAGCTCCCAAGAGTTGCTTCTGGTCACAGGAAATTTTGCTTTCCACAGATACTGATTTCTTCAGGTTAACAGAGAGGGCAAAATACAGTGTTGCCTTCAGCCGGTTATTGTTGACCAGTAAAAGTTGGGGACCACTGAACTAGGACTTGGGGGAAGTCCTAGCCTCAAAATAACTCTTATTGAGCTCAGTGGGCCAATGACTTCACCTTCTGGGTAGCTGCTTCAAGTCCATCTATGCTTACCATATTTCTAGTCCAAAAAAGAGGACACTTGTCATCAGGTGGCAGGGGGAATGTGATGGGGGGGCAGTGACATGCCAGTGCCCTGCCCCTGTCTGTTCTGTTGCCTCTCACTGACAAGCCATATCCCACCCCCAGCCCTGCTTCTGCCCCACTCCATACCCACTGACCCCAGCCCTGCCAGTGCCATGCAGCCATGCAGGTGTGCTCATGCTGCGCTGTCAAGTGTGCCTGCACAGCAGCACATGCCACACAGCTTAGAGGGAACACTGGGGAACGTGTGACCCACAACAGCTAATCACCTTGCCCCCTGCTCCCAGCCAGAAGTAGCCAGATGAAGATCACAGAAAACCCAGACATGTTGCTTTTATTTTAAAAACCCACCTGGACACAGCACAGGAGTCCAAAAATGAGGACATGTCTGGGAAAACCCAGACGTATGCTAACCTTGAGTCCATCAGAGCAACTGGACAGAACTTAAAAGCAGGGTGGAGGACCTTGCTTTGGCTCTTTATAGTGATGTTGAGATGATACAGGATGTCACATAAAACAGCAGAGAGCCTCTCAGTACAGCTATTAATTGCCTAAGGGGCATTTTTCCTAACTGGTATCATTTCTCCTTGTTCAGTGTTTCCTAAAGTCATGTAAATTAGAGAGAGAGTAAGACATATTCTCTTAAAAAGGAATGATACTTGATGTGGCATTATTTGTGATCATATTCATGCTGAAAAGTTTGTGGCACCTCAAACAACTTTGAGGTGCCACAAACTGCACACACATGCTCATCCAGACACACCCATTGAGGTTATCCTGCTTTTGGTACCCAAGCTAGCTGAGGTGTGTCTACAAAGCACTGCATTATTTTGTGCAAATATAGTCCAACTTCTGCTCTCAACTCACACTCATACATCTAAGGGACTCCTCTTGGCTTTCCTTAGGAAAGCCAATTGCTCAGATATCTCTCTGAATACTGGGATTTGTTTTGATTCAGAGTGATTTAACCCTTGTAATTTAACATGTTTATGACATTTTGAAATATTACTACTAAGAAATACAATAGCCAGAGGCTTAACATAAATACATTGAGATAAAGTGATCCCTTCAGCCTCCAGCCCATAAAGGATATAAAATGAGAAACTGTAGGACTGTTTACCTCATGAAAAGGAGAGAGATTAGACATGCAAACATAGCAAGGATCTAAGAGGTCTCCTCTGCCCTGAGAAAAAATCTGAACCCAGTGTACTGAGGAAGGTCTTATTGCAGTTAATAGCTGAATATAGATGTATATAGATACTGTTTAATGCTATTCCTGAACAGGAGCTTCAGTTAACACTCTGATGTTGTTAATACAACTCGATTTTTGACTTGACAGTCATTAGACAGCTGGTCTGCTATTTATCAGTCTGATAAGTATGGTTTCATCTTTTGCCATGGTCACTCATTGGCTCTCATATGTTGAGCGCATGGGCAGAGACCTTGTTTTGTCTGCAGAGCATCTAGCACAGTGGGATTCTGATCTGAGACCAAGATCCCTAGACACTAGCTAAACACAAGGCACAACTACACATGTAATTAATTTGAAGCAATAAACTCTGGCACTGAGAGTTTATTGCTCCCATGCACACCATTTGAGCATGTGCCCAAACTGCACTATGTTGAGTCAGGTCAGAGCAACCCTGGCTGGTAGGGGCATGGGGAGGGGTGGGGCAGCCTGCTAGCCTAGGGCTGCTTTGACCTACCTCAATGTGCTGTGGAGGGGCTGGCTAAGACATGAGGGTGCTCCAGTGTGGGGCTAGCTGGCAGGCAGCCCCCACACTGAAGCACCGTCATGCCCCAGCCTACCCCATCAGCGCCTATGTGTACATTGTGGTGCACTAAAAAACTCTGCCACAGGATAAATAATAAACTCATGGCAGCCTAATAGGGCCACACACATAGACATGAAGACTTTACTGCAGAGATAATTAGTCAGTTCCTCAGTAAGCATCTTGTATAGCCATGCCCACAAATAAAGACATGAATGGGAAGCTTTAAAATATTGATGAGACTCTAATTCAGGTATGACAGCTGATGAGCTAAATGACCTCATGTCAATTTAGTGACTGGTAGATGGATATAACAACCTACAAATATCCGAAGAGTGTAGACATTGTATAACAGAGACAACTTATGTTGAGAGGGACATAGCTAGGGGTACTGTAATATAATTAAGAAAAATAAAATTATTGAGTAAATACTGCAAAAAACCCCCAAACAAACGAACAAAAAAAACCCTTTGAAATCTCACTGCAAATACTAAATTTACTCCAATATTGTATGCATCTTTTCCCAAAAAAATTAGCCATCCAAAATTGGAGGGGTGTTTTTTAAGTGAGGAGGCTGATTCCTATGCCAGAATGGAGGTATAGGGGCTCAACTCAGCTGCACAGCAAACGGGCTGAGTCCTATCATCAGTGGGCTCATCTACACCAGCCCTTTCCTGCTAAAGCTGGCTAATTAGTATTCCTCAGCTGGGGATGTTCTGATCTCGTTCTACATGCTGTGGTGCTGGGTGCACGTGTAAACACGGTGCCTTGGAGCAATAAACCCTGGCATGAACTGCACCAGAGTTTCTTGTGTCATACATACGTGCAGATGTTCTCAGTGTCATTCAGCCTCTAGCTGCAGCTATACAGTTCAAAGTTTAGCCCTAGCAGAAGCTTTTGTTTTGGTTTATCCAGCTGAATTCGGAAGCAGATGAAACATGTTTAAATTTCAAGCAGTGCATCTGCAACCACAGATCGAGTGGAAGCTAGACTAAATCACATAAACAGGGGGGGTTTCCTCTCTAGACCTGGTCAGACATTTCATTACACTAATATTTTTCAAATTTATTACTCCTTTCTTTTTGGTTAAAAATCATTTGTATACTTTGTACATATTTATTTATCCATAAATATTTATCCATTAGTTCAGAACAAATATTTTAAGACTATGGATTGCTCACAAATTGTTTTCATCAGCTATGCTATTCATATTGCTTGCTACCTCAGTACATAATATTTATTGTGTTCTCTATATTTGATGAAAAACTTTAAACCCAGAAGAACTAACAGTAAATGAAAAGAAAAATCTGGCCTATGTTTTCAGATAAATTGTTACTTGTTCTTCTATGTTACAGAATTTTGCAATAATCCCTTTGCTTTTAGTTAATAAAATGACTGTCTGCTATTATTTTTTTAAATGTATTTACTATGACACTGACTAGTCATAGCATTTCCAGTTTCTATCACACTGTGATCATGTAGGTACGTATGTATGTACCTACATGAAAAATCAAAGAAAAACATAATACACATAATCTTGGTAATAGATAGGAGACACAATCCTCCAAAACCCTTTGAAGATTTTACACTTTGAATCCTGAGATTTGACTATCTGTGTTAAATTTTCATAGTGGCAAAATCTGTTAATGGTTATATTATCACCAAGAACTTTTTAAAAGTATCAAGGAGTGCTAGCAAAAGGCTTATGAGCCACTGAAAACCTCAAATGTCAAGACCAACATGCTCAGTCTTGGCCTTTGTATCAGGACAATTTCACCTGGTAAGAAGTAGCATTTCCTTCAAATTTTTTTCTAAATATTTTTAGGTATTAAAAAAGAAACAAAGTCTAGGTACACTTTTTTTGGAAACATGAAAGATTATGCTGATAAATTTAACTGCTGCAATGCAAGAAGCTGATCTAATGTGTAATAGTAGAAAAGATAGACATGGTTCTTAACAAGCAGGGAGAAATTAAGCTTTTAAACAGGAATCTATTCAAAGTGAAAAACTAAACCAATGACAAGAAAAAGAATGGGTGCGTCCCTCTCTCACAAGGTAGACATGTGAAAATAACCTACCTTCACTTATTGTACTGTAGAGATCAGAACACTCAGTTGTGTGCAGGAAATGTTGTCCAATATGATTAGGGAACCTCTTTCCTGAAGCTGTTAGAGCTAGTCATCTTTCCCAGTTTTAAACTAGAGAGTATGTGAAGGGCTGTTTATTAATCTCTAAGGGCATTTGCTACAGCTGCTTCAAAAAACCCAGGAAAATAATTTTGCAAAACATTCCAAACTTTCAAAGAGGTTTCCATTATGCTGGGGTCAGGAGAGCCCTATTTTTCATTGTTTGGATTTTTTCAGTAATTTTTAAAATCAAATTAATTTCTGAAATCATTAGTGTATGTGTTAGTTGACTGGAAATAGGATTTTCTTACCAACGATAATCTTAAAAAAATACTTTACAATATTTAAATTAAGTGTCACTAAAAGAAATTGCAGATATGATCACTTTTTTACAAAAAGCTTCATTTCATAAAAATCCATGTTCTTCATCTTAGCCAGCAATATAAACTTTTTTATTAAATAAAAATAAATGTATGCTAGATGTTGCAGCTGCTGCAATTTGAGGGCCAGACTCTGTCATCTGTCACTCTTAGTCCTTTTGAGTAATACCCAAATTCTTTAAATAATCCCATTGAACTCAATGGACCTACTCAGGGAATAAGATACAATTTGCTGTAATTAATAGTGACCTTAAGGTCATTTTAATAAGTATTTTTGTGCCTCACTATATTTCCTAAAGTCTTTTTTATAATATATTCCATAAAAATATGCTCCAGAAAGATGATGTTTGCCCAGTTCCAAATATGCCAGATATATGAAAATACTGAGAAACAAAGCATGCTTCTGCTTGTGCCAGAGATGGAAATACCCAGTAGAACCTTCAGGACAGCATTGTCAACACCAAATATAACCAGTCCAGATGAGTCTTTGGTTTACTTACACTGGCTTTAGGCTGATAAAAATTGTCACAGACTGTACAACTTTTCAGGGAAAAGTCTGTCATATGACTTCCCAAAAGACTCCCCATACGAATCCCTCTCCTGAAGACACCTTTAGAACAACCTGGGTGTTGCTTCTTGAGGGACAAGCCTTTGGCTCTATGACTCTGGTTCTTCTGTCTCTGGCTTTCCTTATGGTCTATAACACCCCCGTCTCAAAGGCTAGGTACAGACAGTCAAAAAGACTAAGGCTGAATTGATTCAATCTTTGCAGGTTAATCTAATCTAATCTAATCCAGATTAAACTGAGACAGAAGTAAGCAGACATTTACCTTTGAATCAGGAAATACAGCCACATGCTTGCAGTGGCTCAGACCAGAAGCTAGGAGGCACTAAAGCCCAGCTCTCTGGCTGTGTGTTCACTTCCTCTTCCTGCTGCCCCCAAGAGCTCTGGGATTTGCAGCCCAGAATTGAAGCAGCAGCACTCTGCTGGGTTGCTTATCACTTCCTCTTTCTGCTTCCAGGTGAGGGGCCTCTGGGATTTATTGTCCACATTTGCAGCCAGCAGTAAGGTTGGAAAGGGGAAGGGATGTTTAACCCCACTCCCTGGCCCCAGACTCCAGGTGGGGTTTTTCTGTGGGGGGAGTCCCCCTGGTCCCCCAACTGGGCTGTATCCTCAGCTAGCCCTCACTCACTGCTCCAGCTATTGAGTAGAGTCGTGGGGCCAGCCCCTCTGAAGCAGAGAGTGCAGCACAGTGCAGCCCAGAGCTGGAAAGCATGCCGGGATGACTGTGATTTAACTTGAACCAAGAAGGGTTCTGGGACAGAAGTTTCATAAACTGGTTTGACCCAAATCAGATCTGATACTACATTCAACCAGGTTTATCTGGAACAGTTTCAGCCATTTTGGTAGGAAAACATTGATAAGAAGAGTTTTATGTGCACTGAGTTTCTGTTATCTTACAGGTTTATAACAGTTTCTGATGATTTATACCAGTTTATGTGCAACTTCTGTCCCTAACCAAAAAGTTCCTTCTTTGGGTCAGCTTAGAGGCAGGGGGGTGTTTTCTCCTTTAAAGGGGGCGAGGGATCAGATTGCCAATGTCCCAAACAGCACAACAGACTGGTCAGCTTCAAGCAGTTTTGGGGCCACTGCAGTTCCCTCTATCCTTCCCTGGACTTCATCTTGCGCTCTCTAGGACTCCTCTCTCTCTTCTTTTCTCTCCAGCTCTCTGTCCTCCCTGAGACTTTCTCTGGGTTTTCCTATGGCTATCTTTTCTCAACTGCCCAGCTCTCTCAACCCCTTTGTGAAAAAACTACAGTAATTATAGTATTAACTTGGGGACAACAGTCCAACAGTCACCAAGTAAAAGGAAGCAAAGGCATGAGGAACCAATTGGAGAACAGTCTCTGCAGCCCACTTCCAGGCTCAGACTTCTACCTTCCTCTGGGGTGAAAAGGGAATCGAGGTGTCCAACTTAGGAAACCATTTACATCAAAGCATATTCACACCAAGCCCCACATGAAGTGTTCCCCACAACAACTGCAGGCTAGAACTCAGCTCACTTAACCTCTTTTCTCATAGAAGCCTAAGACCACAAATGAAAATGAGATTGGTATGCTCTTATTTGCTCGCACATCACAAAATCCCATGCCTGGCTGGCAAGTATCAGCTACAGAGAAAATGGAATGAAAACTAACAGTAGAAAAGATGTATTAACGCTATGACTAGGGTCCCAGATTTCAAAAGGGCCAATTTCAGGAAGCTCAGGAAGCTGGTTGAGAAGACGCTGCAGGACTGTAGGATTGAGGACATGGGTGTCCACGAAGGGTGGATGTTCATAAAGGAGACGATCCTCCGAACCCAAGGGGTGACCATTCCTGCCCGATGCAAGATGGGCAAAAGTGCCCGGAAGCCCCCATGGCTTAATAGGGATATTCGGGGGACCATGAGGGCTAAGCAGGAGGCATACAACCCATGGAAGAGAGGAGCAGTCTCCAAGGAGGAGTACTCCTCTTGTGCTCGGGAGTGCAGGAGGGCTATTAGGAAGGCAAAGGCGGGAGTTGAGCTTTGCCTGGCGACTAGGATCAAGGACAACAGGAAGGCCTTTTTCAAATATGTGGGGAGCAAAAAGAGAGCCCCGGGCAACATTGGGCCCCTGAGGAACCCTTCGGGCAACCTGGTGCTCGCAGCCGATGGGAAGGCTGAGATCTTCAATGAGTTCTTTGCCTCGGTCTTCCTGAGGGGGGACTGGGACTTCCTTCGCGCTGGAAGCCTGCATTCCCCCTTGGGAATCACTGCTAGGCCAAGGGTGAGGGTAGACCTGGTGGAAGGGCTGGATGTCTTTAAGTCGGCGGGTCCAGATGACCTGCACCCAAGGGTGTTGAG
>JAGPOW010003642.1:103260924-103321710 GCA_030014935.1 Caiman crocodilus | reverse complement strand
GCACCACCAGGGGTAACTAGGACCAATGGTCACAAGTTACTGGAGAGCAGGTTCAGGTTGGACATTAGGAGGCACTACTTCACAGTTAGGGTGGCTAGGCTGTGGAACCAGCTTCCTAGGGAAGTTGTTCTTGCTCCTACCTTGGGCGTCTTTAAGAGTAGATTAGAGGTACTTGGCTGAGGTCCTGTGACCCTGGCACTCGTTCCTGCCATTGACGGGGAATCAGACTAGATGGCCTGCTTTAGGCCCCTTCTGACCCTAGATACTATGATACTATGATACTTTGTCCAGCATAGTTTGTGCCTGTTAGCATACTCTTCAGTGCTTTATTAGAGTCTAGTTTTAAATGTCTCTTCAGCATCTTTGCAGAACTATGTGAAGAAACTTGCATTATTCCTGACTTGACCCAGAGAACATTAATCCATTATTTTCAGGAGATCTCCAAACTCACTCATGTTTTAATAAACAGATAATTTTGAACAGAGTCATTTTACTTTTGAGACCTGGGGTCCATTAATCTCAGTGAAATGCCAGGGTTGTCAATGTATCTTTAGGGCCTGCTTCTGCAGTTAACACCCTATGTGGGCAGGAGTTTGCCTACCCAGAATTCACTGCAGTAGTAGGCATACTCATGCAGTTTATAAGGCTGCAGGGATGTGTTTACTGCTGTATACAAAAACAGGGCCAATGTGTTAATTTGCAAGCTAGCTAAATACAGATGCAAAACAAAATCTGATACAGCTCTCCCACTGACTAGCAAATACTTTAACACCATAAAAGCCATAGGACTTATTAAAAGCCTTGAATGTACCCAAAACATAGTCCCATCCCATGAAATTGTAGGAAAAAAATACAGCTGGATGGAATTTATAGCGATTATCTAGTCCAGGGCAATCCATCTTCTCAGCCCCAGGAGTCATCTGCCCAGAAGCTGTACCAGCAGGGGCCGCATGCCATGCAGATGCTTCCAGTCCTCCTGCACTGCATAATCCCCGCTTCCCCTTTGCAGTGCACATCTGTGCAATCCCTCTCCCCTGCTGCAATACATACTCATGCAATTACCCCCCACCTTGCACACCTGCAACTCACAGACTCTCAGGAGGGAAGGGGAGCCTACTATTCTGGCTGCTATTGTAAGCAGAATAATGAGGAGCACAGTAGCCAGGTGAGAACCCAGAAGCTTCACATTAACTCCTTGTGAGCTGTTTGAAGCCCATGGGCCACCAGCTGGACAATACAGATCTAATCAACCTCCGGCTCAACAAAGAATCCCCCCATCTAAAATAATCCAGACAACTGTTTTTCTATCTTCCAGTGGTGGAAATTGTACAGCTTTTCTACATAACATATTCCAGTGTGTATCCTCCCTTATGATCAAAAGATCGCTCCTAATATCTAACTTAAACTCCCTAATTGTAATTTATGCTCACTGCTCCATGTCCTGCTACCTCTGGACACAGCAAACTATTGAACATCATCTTCATAAAACTCTTTTTGTATTTGAAGGCATCAAATTTCCCCTTGGTCATTTCTTCTCTAGACTTAAATAATCTTATTTTCTCCAACCTGTCCTTATGCATCAGGGTATCAAGGCATCTATCAAAGCATATTGTTGCTCTCCTTTGGACGCCTTGCAATTTGTCCACATCTTTCCTGAAGTGTGTACCCAAAGCTAGACATAGTACTCCATGTGAGGCCTCACCAGTGCTGAAGAGTCACTCCACACAGTTTGCACACAATATTCCTGTTAATTCCCAAGATGCTATTAGCCTTTTTCACGACAGGATTATATAGACCATTGATTTTCAGTTTGTGGTTCACTAGAAACTCCAGAGTTTCTTGCATTACTGTAGCCTAGCTGTTCATTCCCCATTTTATTTCTACATGTCATTACTTTTCCCAGTGTGTAATCTTTTGTGTTTTTCTTACTGATCTTCATTCTATTTATTAAAGAGTATTTTTCCATTTTATCAAAATAATTCTTGATCCCAAATCCATCCATACATATTATGGCACCATTGATAATATCTTAAGACAGTTTCTTGAAAGAAACAAAGATATGTTAGAAAGTTTAAGAACATAAAATGTTAAATATAAAAAAGTTAGGGTTGGTATTTGCAGTGTATCAGAGTAAAGTTTTGGCTTTATTCAAGTTAATGGGAATTCAGCCCATGACTTTTATGGAACCAAAATTTCAATCAGTATCTTGCATTCCTTTACAGAAATCAACAGATGTATGAGGGAGGCAGAAACACTTCACAAGATTCCCATGTAGCATTGCCTCAAAGACCACATCCAGATGAGCTTGGATGTGTGGTATGTGGTGGGAGAGAAGGAGGGTTTGACTCCAGGAGATCCTGGGGTCAAAAAAATCAATGCCAAAAAAAACAGGCTGGCACAAGTGACAGGTTGACTTTTATTAGTACATGTTTAGGATTGTGAATCCAAAAAAGATGACAAAACTGGTAGGGAAAAACAGATTGCCCAAGCAAGGGACTAACATTAGAGGCATGGGGGTGAGGAGGGGAACGCAACTAGGTTACAGAAAATACAAAGTTAGCCAACTAAGCCAGGAGGGGTGGGGGGAAGCAGAGGGCAGGGGTTCACAACACTGAGAGAGAAAGAAGACACACCATCCAAATCCAAAGCCTGGCCAGCCAGAGCCACACTCCAGCTGCTGGCTAGGGTTCCAGCTGCAGAAGTGTCATGGCTGCAGCTTCCCAGGGCCTCCAGGACCCCAGGTGAGGCATACCCCATCTGGAGTAAACTGCTGTGTCCCAGAGGGCATGTGGCATGGGTATTCCAGGAGGACAAGTAGCTGGAGCACAAGATCCCACTGCTATATGTCCCAGGGAAACAAACATGCGTGCTAGTGTGAATGCAGCCATGGAGGGTGAAGTTTGGAGCCCTGTGGAGCCACTAAGGGGAGTCTCCTAGGGGAAAATCGCCTCTATTCAAATTCTGCAACATACAGGGAAAGGCTCTCTAGTTATAAATAACGTCTGCCTTCACTGCTTCCTGTCCTTCTTGGTACCACAGCTTCTGAATTAGGCATGCTTCATTTGCCTCAGTGACTCAGCAGTTGCTCAGTTATGACAAAAAAGGAGATAACAGAGGGAGTAAAAGACAGGGGTCCCAGTTATATTATTTCCCACCCAATACCTTCAGTTAAAGAGCTGGCATGCATAGGGATCTGGTAATGAAGTGATGAGTAGCCATATCTGTGATCTGTAATTATTTGCTTGTTACTAAGTCATTTTCTTACTCAGCTTCATAAATACAGATATGCTCTGACTACATAAATTAAGGAAAAGGTCAAACTATTACACAAAACATTGTCAAAGTGTTATTAAAGCACAGTTCTTCTTTCATATAACATCAGATATCAACTTCAAATCTATGAACCACTGGCTGTTTTATAGTTCAGTGTGCAGATTCCTTCTGCCCTGTCTGGACATTTGTAAAGATTGCAGCTTTTGTACTGTACTGTTTGTTGGACACCACATTCATATAGGGGGCTGCCCAAGATGATCAGCTTGTGAAGTGTTGTTTTAAAGCATCCGTATCCAGATATCGGTCTGTTCAGCTCGACCCATGTTTCTGTCAAAGTCATGCCTAGTTGGGGACTCATTTGGGGTGCCTATTAGGGCTGTGTGAAATTTCACTGGCTATTTCATTTTGATGCTGTTTTGACTTGTTCTGAGCTTGAAAAGGTGAAATCAAAAACAAAAGAGAGGGCTTTGAAACAGCCTCGAAATGAAATGAGGCCAGTTGAAACACATTGAAAGTTTTGAAATGTTTTACATTTTGAAGCAGCAGATGAACCAGGTGGTGGGAGGCAGAGGGAGAGCCAGGGCTGCGCTCCCAGCAACTCTGCATAGCCCCATGTGGCTCAACCAAATGGGGAGCACAGCCCTGGCTCTCCCTGCCTCCTGCCACTGGGCTGCGCTCCCTGGGGCTGGCAAATCCGATCGGTGTGCAGCGCTGGCTCTACCTGCCTCCTGATGCTGGGCTGCACTCCGATCAACTCCACCAACCCCAGGGAGCTCAGCCTGGCAGTGGAAGACAGAGAGAGCCAGGCTGCACTCTGCCTCCTGCCACCAGGCTGAGTTCCACAAAGCTTGTGGTCAGGTATCACAGAGTGCAATTTATATTTGAGGCTTTGATAGCATACAGCGTCACAGGTGATTGTGAAATTCATAAAGACCACACCTGTTTTCTGCCTCATTTCAAATCCATTTTCTATGTCAAATGTATGTAATGGAACTTGGTCAGTGGTACACAACTTTTTCCAAAAGCCAGTGTTTTCTTTTGGGATCTGGGGATCAATGGTATTTGCTCTGCTATTTAGGATTAGGCACTCTATGAGTTTGTATGTAACTCAGAGTAGTGAGATGGGTTGGTAGCTCTTTGGATCTTCTGGTGTCTTATTGCGTTTCAGGATAGTAATGGTGTCAGTTTTTCTCCAGAATTTTGGGAGTCTGTTACTTTCAAACATTTATACTTGAATTTCTGAAGCCATCTTTTCATTGTGGCGCCGAGCTTGGTAACAAATTCTAATCTGGGTCAGCAGCCTTGACAGTCTTGATCACTTCAATAGCCGTGTCAAAACTTATTGTTAGAGTGGGAGTGGGAGGTGTTAAATTAGTTGGGGTAGTGTGATTTAAATTGTTCACAAGTCAGATGTTTAATCATTTCTGTGTATTTCTTGCTTGGTTTACTACACACAATATTGTTGCAGAGTATTATCTTGAAGGAGTTTCACAGGGCAATGTCATTTTTTGATACCTTTCCCTGTAGGGTAGTTAATGGTGCTTCATGCTTGTCTGCTCGAGTGGGTTATATCCAATCCTTCTATGGTAGTAAGCCATCTCTCTTTTTTCACATTGTTCAATGCAGTACCCAGCAGTTCTGTAGTTCTTTTTTATGGTTGCAGAGTCATTGCATTACTTGATGTTAAAAAGCTGTTCACAGCTTGCCCTGCATGCCACATAATAGCTTCTATTGCCTTTACATTTACAAAGTTTGGCTATTTCATTTAGGCAATTTGTAAATGTATTGTAGCCTTAATCAATGTTGGTTTCTGATGGGTCTTCTAGTTGGTTCACTCTCTTGTTGGTTAGCCTTTAGTATTTCTGCCAAATCGCCTTCTGAAAGTTTAATCTTGGAGCTGGTCTGAATGATGTGGGTTGAAAAATCATATTGTCAGTACTATTGAGTGAAGGTCTATACTGGGATAACAGAAAATTGTCAAGTTATTTTCTTCCTGTAATTTTAAAAGCACAATTTAAAATGCCAGATTACAGCCTTTGGAAGTCTAACAGTTTCCTATATAAACTGAATATGATGATGCTATTTATATATGTAACAGAAATACAGAATTTGTTCTCTTTTGTAATCTATTCTAGCTGTGCTTCTCTACAGTAGAAAATACCACATAGGTCATGAGTTGATGTGTCTGGTATAAGAAACATAAAAAAGGGAAAGAAACCAATGGTGCTGCTGTTGAAAAAATACTTCAGAAATCTAGTGTGAACTGTAATATTATATAGGGATTAATGCTACGCATTCTAGAGTTATGGTTATTAATTACTAGGCTGCTGGCAAAACGGAACAATATGTCCCAATAATTTTGAATGAATATTAATTCCTCTGAGTCATAGCTGATTATTTAGCACCATACTTTTGTTGCTAGCACTATGAACTGAGAAAAGTGTTTTGGATTTGCAAAGCTACCAGAAAAAAAAATCACATTTGTAGCCTAAAAATGGAAACTTAAATGCTGACTGTAACAGAGTACCATCAAGAGAACACTCAGACAATAGAAGCACAGAGCAGGAGATAAGCAAGCATAACTTTGAACTGACCCACAAATGTCAGCCACTAGAGTACGTTTTCAAGCCTTGGTCAGATTGTATTTCCCATAATGGGAAATTAAAGCTCATCATGTTCTGTTTGAGTGAATGATTTGCTTTTGTCACAAGACCAAGTGGCTGACGTGTATTCTCAGTCTTGCTTTGAGAATGTGCTTTTATATTGGTTTTGGGAGGTTGATAGAAACCTGTCCTGCAGCAATTAAAGAGTTAGCAGGTCTCTTGCCACAAAAGAGTAAATTAACCATCCAGCTCATCTCTTGCCTTACAAAACTGCATAAAATAAAACAAAACCAAGTAAGTTGTAACATAAGGGACTTTGGGCAAAATGCCTCAATAACAAAAGATACTATTTGTCTTTAGAGAAATAGAACTAACCTCACCTGCAGGCTATAAATGGAACTACAGTGCAGTTCACAATGTTCATTTTTACTGGAATAGCCTCTAAAGGCTTTGGCTGATATTGGGGCTCACATTAGAAGAGTCAGTACTTGCCCCAAGGGTTTACAGACCAAGGGCATCTTTACACATACTCGGGGGAGAGTGTGGGCTTTAATTATGTCATAGATATTATGGCTGGAAGGGACCTCACAAGATCATAGGGTCCAGCCTCCTGCACAAGGGGCAGGAAGTCATTTGAGGTCAAATGATCCCAGCAAGATAGGCACAAAAATGTTTCTTGAAAGTGTCCATAGTAGGTGCTTACACCACCTCTGGAGGGAGTCTGTTCCTGGGGACTCAAACAGTAAAGAAGTTTTTCCTTATATCCAGCCTAAAATGGTCTTCCAGCAGTTTGTGATCATTGGACCTTGTCTTCTGTTGGGGTGCCCTGATAAACAGGAGTTCTCCCAGTTCCTGGTTTACACCCTTTATGTACTTATAGCCTGCCGCCAAATCACCCCTGAGCCTACGCTTTTCCAGGCTGAAGAGTCCCATGGCTCTTAGCATCTCCTCATAAGGCCTGTTCTGTTTGTCGTAATCATGCGCGTGGCTCTCCTCTGGACCCTTTCAAGCTTCTCCATATCCTTTCTGAATTGCGGAGCCCAGAACTGGATACAGTATTCCAGCTGTGGCCTCACCAAGGCTAAGTAGGAGGGTGACTTTCTGTGTCTTTCTTGAAATGCATAAGTAGATGCAAGCCCGATTGCTACGCCAGCTGAGGTGTCATGTTGGTGGCTCATGTATGTCTTGTCATTCATGACCCCCAAGTCTCTTTCAGTCATGGTACTAGCAAGCATAGCACTGCCAAGCCTATATGTGTGAAGTGTTTTTTTTTTTTTCTCCTGAGATGGAGCACCTTGCATTTCTCTGTGTTGAATGCCATCAGATTTTGATCTGCCCACCTTGCAAGCATGCCAAGGTTGGCCTGGATTGCTAGCCTATCCTCTAGGGTGACCACACGTCCCCATAGTTTGGTGTCATCAGCAAACTTAGCCAGTCTACTTCTGACACTAGAGTTCAGATCATTTATAAATACATTGAAGAGTACAGATCCAAGAATGGAGCCCCGGGGGGGTTCCACTGGTCACCATGCACCATATTGATTTGGTTCCATTGACTATCATTCTCTGGGTCTGTCCATGGAGCCAGTTCCCCAGCCATTGGACCAGAAGGTTGCCAAGGCTGCGGTTCCCCAATTTTGCCATGAGGATATCATGAGACACCAGGTCAAAGGCTTTCTTCAAGTCCAAATATATGATATCAACCTTTTCTCTTTTGTCCAGGTGATGTGTCACCTGGTCATAGAAGGAAATGAAATTGCTCAGGCAAGACCTACTCTCAACAAAGCCATATTGGTCATCTCTCAGAGTGTTGCCTTCTGTTAGCCTGTTGTTAATGGTTTTCTTGATGATTTTTTCCAAGATCTTTCCAGGGATACAGGTCAAAATGACTGGCCTGTATTTCCCCAGATTTTCTTTCCTCCCCACACAAGCCACTCTAATTAAAACGCCCATGGTGTCACATTTATTCAGTGTCCTACACTTCAAAATGGAAGTGGAAGCATTTTAACTAAATCTTATTGAACAAGCTTTGGTTAAAGCACCCCCACCACCATTTTGAAGCACAAGGACACTGAATACATGTGATGCAGAAGCTGCTGGAGCATGCTAATTAGTACACTCCAGTAGATTTGATTAATCAAGTCTACTCCAATGCATGCTAATTAGCATTCATTGGCACAGACATCTGGCACATGTATTGATGCCCTAAATGGATAGGACAGACAAAAGAGGAGAGGAAGAAAATGTTTCTTTACCTTCATTTAACAAATGGGAAAAGGGTACAAAGAGGTTATGGACAGGTTTTTCTAAGGAACCTAAGGAAGTTGGACACCCAATTCCCAAGGAGGGTTTAGTATGAGATGAGAATACACTTCTTTTGGGGTTGTTTGAAAATCCCAGCCTACAGTACTTGTTCAAAGTTCTGCAAGCAGTTTGAATCAAGCTGGGAACTGAGCCCTGGGTTAAGAGCTAGTGATTTATTTGTAAGGTGACCTTACCCATTTGTCATGAAAATTATCATACTACCAACTGGATTTTCTTTTACTATATCTTATTTATGATTTCCTGTTCTCTTTATCTTTTCCAATCCTATGTATTATTAAATTATCATAAAACTGACTCCATCATGACTCAAGTGACAGTACTATGCACTGGTGATTTATGTAGAATTTCAACCTGCCTGTCATGAGCCTTTCCATCTTCCTATACTCTTCCTTAAGTCTATGCCCTTGCCCAGTACAATTGTTAATGCCATTTCTTGTAATAAAATTAAGCCTGGATGATTAAAGTTTTAATAACTTTTAAAATTTAAAAGATTGATCTCCATGATACTAACTATATTTGCTCATATGCACTGAAGAAACCATAACATGTGTAACAAGGGGGCAAGCTAGGGGTTGGGTTCCATGCCAGCCCACCCACCTGTCTCTATGGGGCAATCCGCCCTATCTCGCTTGCCACGACTTTGCTGTTTCCATAAACGGATGGTAAATGTGGAAGACTGCCCATTACATGCCCTGATACCAGGGGGCGCTACCTGTGGTTCTGACCTTCCCTACACCACAGCCTGTGCCTCACAGATGGCATCCACATAATGTTCTTAACCCATACCATGACTGATGCTCCAAGTTCTCACAGGGACTCTCACTTACCCCCTGGAGCAGCAGGTCATTGTGCTCAAACTACAGGTCTCGCTTTTGACCCACACTTGGCCTCCTAGTAGTGAAGGACTTACTGAGGTCAGGACTCACCCCTCATACTCTCTGGTTGAGGCCCCCAACTTGGCCTCTGGCCCAGCCATGACCTCAGGCATCAGAGGAGGTAACTTGGCCTACTGTGCCCACTCTAGGGCCTCTACACCACACCCTGGGGTCTGCTCATCATCTTCCAAAGCAACTACTCACAGGGCTGGCCCTTGTGCTGCTCTTCAGGCTTAGTCCCAGTTTGGCCCTATTCAACACACCCCTGGGATCTGCCCTTCAGGCCTACTCCTTGTTCAGGCCTACTCATCCCCCCCTCACTCACAGTCCTTCAGGCCTACTCCCATTCAAACCTACTCTGTGTGGGGACACACCACTCTGCTGTCTTCCCTAGGGCCTCGCTACACTGCTCTCTCTCCAGGCCTCAGAGCCTACCACCCTTATAGGCTCAGGTGGCACTCCATTTGTTGTGCCTGACCCACCACACTCACTCCCTGGAGTCTTACATCTGTTATGGCTGCAGCGATGCCTGGCCCCACTACTGCCTCCAAAGCCCACCTAAAGATGGGGGCTGGGGTTAAGGTGCCCCTCCTCGCCTTTCACTGGGGAGATAACTGGCGTGGCACTTTCTGGGGACTCCTGTGCCAACAGGATCCTCACCAGGCCACCCTTCCCTGGCAGGGTACAGTTTTAGGTCATGCCCAAGACCAAGAGCTTTTAGCTCCTACCTGCTAGATGTTCCATGTAACTATGTTTCTGCCTGGCCTAGCAGCAAACTGCTATATATATATAGGCAGCCAGTGTTCTAAAATGGCTGCCACAATCAAGCACCTGCCAGCTGCCTGACTCAGTCCTTAAAGTGGTAGGCACTGCAAGTGCACTGCCACAACATGTTACTGTAAGTATTTGTGCCTTATATTGTTAAGTATTGTCTTCTTCATTCCATATTAGCACATAAGACCAGATTTTCTAATATCTTTAGGCACCTAAAATTTGGCTAGGTACACAATGGATTTTTCAAAATTCCCTTATTGTCTGACTCCAACTGAAATCCATAAAGAATTAGGTATCTAAGAAATTTGAGAAGTCTTTGAAGGAGTAGGTATATAGAGACTTAGAAGGACTTAGGTGCTGAAGTCCAAAGTTCAAAATATTAAACTTTCTATTCAATTGACACCAGGCTATAGTTGTCTAAGATCATTGGCCTTAAAGATCTTAAAGTACTTAAAGGTCTGCTCTGGCAGTATGTAACAGCTTGGTGATGAGCTCTAACCTAAGGCTTGCTTTTCATCACAAACTAGACTTTTCTCTGCCTATCTTGCTTTCAGGATTTAATCCAGTAGGCATTCTCAAGCTATGAATAATGGATCAAGCATCACAATTAGTTTGGGTGAAGAAAGCTGGGGCTACCTCTTTTTATCAAGATTTCCACTTATCCAAGATATGAAAATATGGCTAAATTCCCTCCTGATTGAGGGATCTGAACCCACATTACTTGCTTCCTAGGAAAAGCCTTGAACTATTAGTCTATTGGATATTCTTGGATGTTGAAGAGTTCTAATTTGCTCCACCATTTACTTTGTATTAATAAGAGTATGATAGCTAGTGGTTAGGGCACTTAGCAGGGAAAGGGCAGAACTGGATTATGCCCTATGTTCCAGGGAATCTTTAATTATTTTCTATTCATTTGAACAGTATCTGGGATTGAAACCTGGCCTTCCCCTTTCTCAAGTGAGTGCCCTAACCAGTTGACAGCAGAATCATGCTCCCCGTCATTGACCCAATTGCAAACTGGGACAGCTTTAACAAGTGCAACTGAGAATTCCTTTCTATCCCCACTACCTTTCTTAATATACTATAGCCTACCTGTCTTGACAGGTAGAATGATATAAACCCACATCCTTCAGGCACAGCCATAAATTGGACCTACTTCTTCCAAGGGCCTAGGGATGAGATTACAATTAGACCATGTCAGGACCACATAAAACTTGAATGAACACACATTAAGGCTTATTAACAAGTGCTATGTGCCCTCTACAAACCACCATATACAAGAAACCCACAGACCAAAATACATCCAGCAATCATCCTAAATATACCAAGAAAGCTGTAATATACAGTCAAGCCCTTTCATAGATTCATTGATGTTTGGGTCGGAAGGGACCTTACAGATTATTGAGTCCGACCCTCTGCCCTGGGCAGGAAAGAGCACTGGGGTCAGACAACCCCATCCAGATACATGTTTAGCCTCCTCTCAAAGACCACCAATGTAGGGGAAAGCACCATCTCTTTTGGAAGCCCATTCCAGATTTTGGCAACCCTTACCATAAAGAAGTTCTTCCTCATGTCTAACCTAAGTCTGTTCTTTGTCAGTGTCAGTTTGTGGCCATTGTTCCTAGTTATCCCAAGGGGCACTGTGGTAAACAGAACATCTCCTATTCCTTGCTTTCCCCCCAAAACCAACGAATTTGTTGGCAGCCATAAGATCACTTCTCAGCCTTCTCTGAGAGGCTGAAGGGATCCCGAGCCCTCAATCTCTCCTTGTAGGGCTTTGCCTGCAGGCCCCTAGCCATATGAGTAGCCCTTCTCTGAACCCTCTCAAGGTTATCCACATCCCTCTTGAAGTGCAGTGCCCAAAACTGGACATACTGCTTCAACTGTAGCCTGATCAATGCTGCAAAAACTGTATCATGTCCTTGGACCTGATTGTCATGTACCTGCTAATGCATGATAAAGTGCAGTTAATTTTAATGATCACTTCATCATATTGATACCACTGAATTTGCATTGAGGAGAACACCTGTGATCGTCTGATCATCACCTCACAAATCTCAAAAGGGTTTTCACCCAACAAAGACTCTCCTCCAGAGAAAGAGATTGAACTTTTGAAAGATCCACCTGGATACCACATGAAGGATTACCACTGTACAAAAAGAAACTCCCCATGAATTAGACATCATTAGTTATGACTTACCACCCTTCCCTAGAACCTATACAGAAAATCCTCAAACAATTGCAGCCCATACTAGAAGATGACCAAATTCTTAAAGAGACCTTTCCAGAATCATCCACCCTAGCCTTTAAACAAGCACTGAACCTCACCAACCTCATCACCAGAAGCAAACTTCTTATGGCCCAAAGCACACCTAATGGATCCAGACCACACCAGGACAAGAAGTGTAAAACCTGCCAACACATCCCCACCACTCATAATAACTATACTCCACAACAAAACTGTCACCATTCCAGGATCTTACACATGCAGCTCTAGAAATGTAATGCATCTAATCCAGTGCACTGAATGCCCTGATGGAAACTATGTAGGAGAAACAACAACTGTGTACTATTCTAACACACATCAGAAATCTATCAAAGACAAAAATACTCAATTACCTGTGGATGTACACTTCTCACAAGACAACCACTTTCTCTCCAATCTCTCAGTTCTAATCCTCAAAGAGAATTTACAAAACACCTTTCATTGATGAGCCTATGAACTTCAAACCAAGCTGCTGCTCTCTCCGCCTCCTGAATCACTCCCCCCACCCCCACCCCCAAATTGCCTACTTCAAGCCTGGATCACCCCCTGCCACCTCAATCCCACATGCTGCCCCAATTCCTACACTGCTATCCTAATCACCCCTCAACCCCCAAATGGCCCTGCCCTGATTGTCCCCTCCATCCCCCATTGCTTCCCCATTCTTATATTGCCACCCTGATCAGCCCAAGAGTGGTGGTGGTGGCAGCAATGGCAGTTAGCAGGGTGGGGAAGTTACCCCTCCCAGGATCCCTGCAGCCCATGCTGCCCACCCATATGCATCCAGTCCCAGTGCCTACCAGGCCCCACACTGAAGAGGGGGCAGAGGATTGGAAACATATGGGCAGGTGAACATCCCTTCCCCCCCACTGATTCAATTGCTTCTCTTGGAATGATCAGTGGAGGCACTGATGGAAGGGAGAAGACAATTTAGGATGTGGCATTGCAGAAGGAGTAATTTGGAGGATGGGGGTGGGGCAATCCAGAGGCCAATTTGGGACGGGGGGAAATCAGAGGGGCAGAGGGGGTGATCAGTGGACAGAGGAGCAGAGGGGGTGATTCAGGGGCAGCAATTAAAGTGATGGGGCTTCTTCCCTCCTTGTTCACCTATTTTGTGACTAGACAGACAATAAATGGGTAAGCACTGAGCAGACTTGGTAGCTCCTAGTAGCCACACCTTTGTTCACTAGTCCTTTAGCAGCAGTCTGAGCAGTGCACATTAGAGAGGACATTAACCATTAACATGTGGCTGTTCATAGCATGTGCTAACTTTAACACCAACTAACATTCCTTTGCTCCATGATTAGAATGGGAGCTAGGATATTGCTTCCTGGTGCAGCACGCTGTGGGGGGCAAAAAGTAACATCCTGGTCCCTGCTCCAATTGCAAAGCTCAGAGTGGGAGCTGCCTGCAAAAAAGTGAGTTTCCCAGCCAGCTCAGAGCTGGCTATGACCTGCCCTGGAACAGGACAATTCCTGGCCATCCCTGGGCTGTGTAGAAAAAACCCACTAAGCACAGGGCTTGTCCCCATGTGCATGAGATGGGAGAGGTCTACGGCAGCAGCTGTCTCCCAGCCCCATGCAAATCAGGACCCCTGCTGATGTGTATGGGTACAGTAGAGAGCTGCTGTTGCAGACAGTAGAACGCTCCTGGTCCGGTGCACATGGGGACTAGTCTCCTGCTCCATGCCAGCCCCTGGGCTAGCATCAAAGGGGAGTCTGGAGCGCACTCTGGCTGCTGCAGGGGTCAGGCAAAATCAGCCTTGTACCAGGCTGTTCCCATTGGGAGCAAATCTGCTCCCAAAAGGGAACATGTGTAGATGCGCCCCCAGTAAGCTTACCGTACAGTATTTTTATTGTGCAGTAAGACTACTTTGAATTAATAGCACATGTAGACACACACACTGCCTCTCATTATAACCAGATGCTTTTGAACCATTTGGACTTGATCCTGCTACTAAATTCTACTATATTTCTATTTCAAAGTTACAAATCCTTACAAACAACCTAATAAAATGATTTTACTTACAAATAATCATGAAAGAAAACCTTGCAGTTTCTCACAGTTTTCCTCCTTCAAAGTATGGCAATTTTTGTATCATTAGTTTCCTTTACTTTGGCTTTTAATTCACTCTTTCAAATTAAAAAATAGAAAACAAAACACTAGAATCTGCATTTGAAAAAAGAGAGTCTGAATCCAGCAGCATTAATGCACTTTTCTATCATTTTATCTAAGACCAGATTTTGGCTCTAGAACAGTTGCAGAACCAAATACTTCAAACTCATCCTGTAAACAGCAGCAATGGACTGTAAGAAATGGACATCAGTGATTTTCAAACCTTGGAACACCCAGGGTCACTTACGACTGCTAAAGGAAGTTATCCATCCAGATCTGTATCAACAAATGTTTAGGTCTCCCAAGTGGGTATTTTGGGGGGCTTTTTGACAACTGTTGATGTGATTTGCTCTTAAAAAATAACTTGGTTTAAGTTCCACAAATTTTCAACATGGAAATAGTAAAGGAACTACATAATCAATTTAGAGTCTCATTCAACCCTGAGTTAGGTCTGCATTCAGCATTCCAGCCTATGTTTACAGCTGGAGAGAAATTGAATTACCTACATGGTATTATTTTAGTATAAACGAACAGGAAGACTTGACCAAAATTGATGACCCAGCGGGTGCTGCCCCTCCTCAACTGTACTGCATATGCAGAGCTTTCTAGTCTCCAATTTATTGGTTTGTCAGAAACTTCAGTTATTTTCATCAAGTTGACTTTTACATTAAACATTCCTCCACTTAATTGGAAACATGCGGATATATTTGGGCAGCATCCATACTCCTGCTCAAATAAAAGGGGCACTTTGTTACAAATTCAGCATACTTTGCTGTTAAATTATATTTTGCTAGCAATTATAATTAAATATGAAGTTCACACTTAATAGCAAACCTTGTAATCATATGGGAATAGTTCTTCTGTGAACATGATGAGTGGAGGGGGAAGGGACCCCTCAGCTTCATTTAAATAATGAAACAAACTCACTACTGGTGAGTTAAATAGGGATTTTAAGACAGAGATGGAAACTGTTTAAAAAGCTTATTTAACCCTCTCACCTGCTACTTCTTGCTTTCTTAGGAGGCACCTTGTTGAAGGCAGAAATCAAAGGAAAGTAGGAAGGGCTAGAAAGTGCTTCAATGGATTGATTACTTCCTGGTTTTACTTTATTATTTTGAGTCCAATCGTATAATACTGTGAAAGAATGACCATGGATGGATGGATGGGATTGAATTCTTAGGGAGAAAAAGAGATTCTAAATTTACTCTCATAATGGATTTGCAAACAAAACAGTTTTAAACGGACATTTGAAAGCAAACAAAATGGCAGATTTGCTATAATTTCAGACAAATATTCCTGAGAGGTCTCTAACACACACTCTCCCCTTGTAAGCGGTTGAGTTTCTGATCAGCCTAACTTTCTGCTGCATATTGTGAATGAACTCAGTGCATGAGATGCCATTGGTTTCAGGGCATGTGTATAATCCTTCAAATTTCTCTAACACCTTTCATTTGAGGATCGCAAACAAGTGATTAAGTTTGAAAATATACCAATGGAAAGTATGATAATGCTAATTTTCAGAAGTGTAAAGTAAGTTGCAAGGAGAGTACACAATTTACCCAATGTCACACAATTAGTTATTAGCCAAGTTGAGAACAAAGCCCAAGAACAGAAGTAGTGGCAACTCAAAGTCTCTATTAGCATGAACTTTAGGAAATATTTGTCTTCATTCTGAATTGAAAAGTTATTTTAAAAATTCCCTACCAGATTCTAAAAAGTTTTTATTTTTAGAATGGCAAGATTCTTTGAGTAAATGTGATATCTTTTCTTAGACCAGCTGAGTAGTTGGATAAAAGTTCTTAGCAAACTTTTGGGTGCAATCACCCTTCCTCAGGCACAGGGAGTCTCTGCTGTTCTGAGACTCCAAGGAATAAAAGAAGCTAAAAGTCATCCCCCTCCCACTGCCCTTGGCCCCCTCGCCAGCTTGTAGTTCACCCAGCCCCCCAGGGAGTCATGTGACCGGAACTTCATGAATAGGACATTGCAAACAGGCATGCTTCTGGCCCCGGTGCATGAGTTTAGCATGGGAGTTTGCACAGGAGGGTGAGCAGGAGGGCTTGAGGCCTTGCCAATGCACCCTAGGGAAGGTAGCTCCATCAGTAGCCAGGTTACCAGTGGCATGATGTGGATGGCTACATGCCACACCCTGAGGGTCCCTTTGGAGTCTGTGCCCCCACTGCCTGGCACCTCAGAGATCTCCACCCAGACAGAACCAATGGTTCTGGGCTCCATGCAGATGAAGCCCCTGGCTTGTGGCTGCAGGGGCTGCCTAGCACATTTCCAGGCTCATGGGACTGGGAGCATGGCCACCTCCCCTTTCAAGATTTGCTCCACTTTGAAGTCTCTGGGGTGTCAGATAGAGGAGCTCCAGGCTGCAGTCCAGAGACTGTGCACCAACAGGGATGGTGAGCAGGAGATAGACTCCTGCTGCCAGGCCCTTTACCCCCCTGGAGGCAGAGGGTAGATCAAGGTCACCTCTCAGGACAAGGGAGGACTTGGAGATCTCCCATACTATCCAGCCGAGGGTTTGGACCAAGGTGGTCAAGGGCCCCAAGGCCCGCCACACCAAGGTCCCTTCCCCTCTGGAGCTTTGCAAAAGGTATGAATCTCTTGAAGCGCCAGTAGAGCCTGCAGAGCTGTCAGCTTCTGCAGACATGGGAAAATCACCCAGCCCTACTCTCCCTAAGATGAAACAGAGTGGTCGCCATGGGAGACTCCCTCCTGAGGGTGACTGAGGGGGCAATTTGCTGTCCCGACCCCCTAGCCCAAGAGGTCTGCTACTTCCCAGGGGCCCACATCTGGGACATAGCAGAAAGGATCCCAAAGATTATCCGGCCCTCCAACAACTACCCTATGCTTCTTATCCATGTGGGCATGAATGACATGGCTCAGAGCAATCCCAGCCAGGTCATGAGAGACTACAGGACTCTGGGAGTAGGGCTTCCAGGTGCAGGTGGTCTTTTCCTTGCTCTTTCCGGTTGTGGGTCATGGGCTGAGGAGGGAGATATAGGTTGAGGTAGTCAACTAAAGACTGTGGCACTGCTGTCATCATGAAGGCTTTGGCTTCCACAATCACAGTCCACTCTTTGGTGAGAGAGGCAGAGGTCTGCTGGGGAGAGATGGCTTCCACCCCGCTCCACTGGGGAGGAGGGTCTTCTCAGCCAGACTAGCTGACCTGCTTGACCAGGCTTTAAGCTAAACCAACCGGGAGTTCAGGGGATTACCACCACTGCAAGCCCACTGGGCAACCCTGGTAAATCTATCAGGCTAAGGCACTTAAGAGAACCCACCCCTACCCTAGCCCTGGAACGATCTGTAGGGAAGGCAGGGGCCCCAGTGGGACACTTACCTGCCTGTAGACCAATGCCAGGAGCTTGGGGAATAAACAGGAGGAACTGGTCTTCCTGCTAAACAAATTGACTACAACCCCATAGGGATAATGGAGATCTGGTGGGACTCCACCTATGACTGGGCCACAGATATAGATGGCTATACCCTGTACAGGTGAGATTGTGCAGATAAAAGGGGTGGGGTGTAGCTGTCTATGTCAAGGACAGCTACACTTCCCTCCAAATTGACATTGGCACCCAAGAGAGATGACTAGAGTCTCTGTGGGTTAAAATATGTGGGGAACGTGGCACAAGGGACGTTATGGTAGGGGTCTAATACAGACCTCCTAACCAGAAACAAGAGCTGGACCAGGAATTTGCCAGAGAACTGGCTGAGGCTGCACACTCTCAGTGCATGGTTGTCATGGGAGACTTTAACTACCCAGACATCTCATGGGAAGAGCACTTGGCCAAATCCAGTTGATTACAAAGCTTCATCATGTGTGTGGACGAACTCTACCTGACTCAAGAAGCCTATGGCCAACAAGAGGTAAAACATTGCTGTCCAAAGGGGATGACCTAATCAGTGACTTAAGAATTGATGGAAAGCTGGGTGATAGCGACCACAAGCTGATCACCTTTACTAGCCATCACAAAGCCGGCAAGCCAGTCAGCAATACAGAAGTCCTCAACTTCAGGAAAGCTGAGTTTGACAAACTCAGGAGGCTCATTGTCGAAGCCCTAAGGGACCATGACTCGCCAAGAAAAGGAGTCCAAGAGGAGTGGTTGCTCCTCAAGGGAGTGATCCTGACAGCACAAGGGATGGCCATCCCATTTCAGAGGAAGGGTAGTAAAAGGGCTCAGCAATCCCCTTGGCTCATCAGGGAACTTGAGGACCTCCTATGCCTCAAAAGAGAGACTTTTAAAGGATGGAAGGCTGGAATTACCACCAAGGAGGAGTACTCAGCACTGGTCCGTACCTGCAGGGAGCATATCAGGAAAGCCAAGGCTGCAACTGAGCTCTATCTGGCTTCACGTATCAAGGATAACAAAAAGTTCTTTTTCACATGTGTAGGGAGTCAGAAAAAAAGCAAGGGTAACATTGGACCCCTGCTGAACCACATGGGACAGCTGATAACTGACACCCACAAAAAGGCCAACCTGCTTAATGGGCACTTTGTGTCAGTCTTTCATTAGTCCAATGGGATAGCCCTGCCTAACAAGACACAGGATGGCCAGGGTGAGGGTGTATTTATACCCAGCATCAGTGTTGATCTAGTAAAGGATCACCTTGAGAAGCTAAACACCTTCAAGTCAGCTGGTTCTGACAGATTACACCCTAGGGTACTCAAGGAGCTGGCAGGTGTCATAGCTCAACCATTTGCAAAAAATTCAAAAACTCATTGTGTTCAGTTGAAGTACCCGAACACTGGAAGAGGCCAATGTGGTAGCTGTTTTCAAGTCATCTCCTGCTAGACCTGGTTCTGGCCACAGGCGATAACCTGGTGAGGGGACTCCAGGTTCTTGACCATGTGGGTGACCATGATCATTGCCTATTGGAATTCACCATTCAGCACAGAGTGTCAAGGGCCTGCAGCAAGACAGTAGCTATTGACTTCAAGAGGGCCAACTTCAATGAGTTGAGGAAATTGGTAGGAGGGGCACTGGGGTCCTGGAGGGTAGAAGAACTGGGTGTCCAAGACAAATGGTCATTCCTTAAGAAGATGATCCTCTGAGCCCAAGGGGTGACAGTCGCAACAAGAATCAAAGGGGGCAAGAGTGCTGAAAAGCCCCCTGGCTCACCAAGGGCATTCAGGAATGCCTGAAAGCCAAAAAGGAAGCGTACACCTGGTGGAAAAGAGGGGCTATCACCAAAGAGAAATATATGTTCATCGCTTGGATCTGTAGAGGGGTTGTTAGGAAAGCTAAGGCAGACATGGAACTAGGGCTTGCATCAAGGATCAAGGACAACAAAAGGTCCTTTTTTAAATACATAGGGAGTATGAAGAAGGCACCGGGTAACATGGGATGCCTGCAGGATACGTTTGGCAATCTGCTGGTTGCATCACAGGAAAAGGAAGACCTTTAAATAAATTCTTTGTGTTCATTTTTTTGTGCAGAGACCGGGATATCTCCCCCACAGGGTTTCAGGAAGGACTCAGGAGAGACTCTGCCCGGCCTACGGTCAGGGAGGACTGAGTTAGGGAACTTCTGGAGGGGCTAGACATGTTCAAATCAGCAGGTCCAGATGCTTTCCACCCCAGGGTGGTGAGGGAATTGGCAAGGGTCATCACGGGTCCCCTGGCACAGCTTTACAAGCACCCATGGTGCTCTGGCCAAGTGCCAGAAGACTGGAAGAAGGTCAATGTGGTCCCCATTTTCAAAAAGGGAGGAGGGAAGACCAGGCAACTATAGGCCTGTTAGTCTTTCTTTGATCCTGGGGAAGCTCTCTGAGAAAAGTATCCAGGAGCACATCTGTGAGGGAGCAGCAGAGGAGATGATGCTTAGGGGCAATCAGCATGGGTTCATTAGGGGCGGGTCCTGCCAGACCAAACTGATTGCTTTCTGTGATCATGTCACAAAATCACTGGATGCAGGTGTCACAATGGATGTAGTCTTTCTGGACTTCAGGAAGGTCTTTGACACTGGCTCCTACCCCATTCTCATTAAAAAGCTAGATGACTGTGGCATTGACGCCTACACAGTCAGATGGATCACAAATTGGCTGAGGGGCTGCACCCAGAGTGAGGTGGTAGATGGGTCATATTTACCCTGGAGGGATGTAGGCAGTGGAGTCCCCCAGGGTTTGGTCCTTGGGCCCACACTGTTCAATTCCTTTATTAGCAATTTGGATGAGGGGGTGAAAAGTACCCTGTTCAAATTCACTGATAGCACCAAGATTTGGGGCCAGGTGGGTATGCTAGAAGGGAGGGACAGGACACAGCTGGACCTGGACAGGTTACAGAGGTGGGCGAATGAGAATAGGCTGGGATTCAATACTGAAAAGTGCAGGGTACTACACTTGGGCAGTAAGAACCAGCAGCATACCTATAGACTGGGGAACTCCCTTCTCATAAGCACAGTAACAGAAAGGGATCTTGGAGTTATTATAGATTCCAAGATGAACACGAGCTGCCAATGTGAGGATGTGGTCAGTAAAGCTAACTGCACCTTGTCATGCATCCACAGATGCATCACCAGCAGGGCCAAGGAGGTGATCCTCCCCCTCTATGCAACATTGGTCAGGCTACAGTTGGAGTACTGTATGCAGTTCTGGGCACTGCACTTTAGGAGAGATGTGGCTAGCATCAAGAAGGTCCAGACGAGGGCCACTCACATGATCCAGGGACAGCAGGGCAGACCCTACAAGGAGAGGCTACAGGACCTGAACCTTTTCAGCCTTCACAAGAGAAGACAGAAAGGGGACCTGGTGGTCATCTATGAACTTACCAGGGAGAACCAGCAGGGAATGGTAGAGACCCTGTTCCCTTGAGCACTTCCTGGAGTAACAAGGAATAATGGCCAAAATTGTTTGAGACTAGGTTCAGGCTGAACATTAGAAAGTACTACTTCACAGTTAGGGCAGCTAGGATCTGGAACCAACTTCCAAGGGAAGTGGTGCTGGCTCCTACCTTGGGAATCTTTAAGAGAAGGCTTGATAATTACCTAGCTGGGGTCATATGAGCCCAGTATTCATTCCTGCCCAGGGTAGGGGGTCGAACTTGATTTTCTACTTGGGTCCCTTCCGATCCTACATCTATGAAACTATGAATGGGTGGAAAGTAGATCCCAGCAATTACAGGCTAGTCAGGTTGACCTCAATCCCTGGCAAGTTTCCTGAGAAAATTATCAAGGAGACCCTTCTGGATAAGCTGACTGAGAGCAACATCCTGAGGGATAGCCAGCATGAGTTTGTCACAGATAGGCATTGCCTGATCGAACTCATCTCCTATGACCAGTTGATGTATCACCTGGACAAGGAAGAAGAGATTGACATCACATATCTGGGCTTTAAAAAAGCCTTTGCTCTGGTGTCCCATGACCTCCTCGTGGAAAAATTGGCCAACTGCGGCCTCAGCTATACAAAAGTCTGATGCCTGGGAAATTGGTTCTGAGGTCAGACTCAGAGAATAGTGGTCAATGACAGTGAATCATTATGGTGCTCTGTACCAGTGGCATTCCCCAAGGCTCTGTCCTTGGACCAGTTCTCTTTAACATCTTTATCAATGATGTGGACATTGGTGTCAGAAGCGCACTGGCTAAGTTTGCTGATGACACTAAACTTTGGGGCATAGCATCCACACCTAAGGAGAGGCTAATTATCTAGGCAGTCTTGGATAAACTTAATAAGTAGGTGGACACAAACCTGATGACATTCAGTACTGATAAATGTAAGTACTCCACCTCAGGGGAAGAAAAAAACTCACACCTGAAAGAGACTTGGGGGTCATGATTGACCACAAGATGAACATGAGGCACCAATGCAATGTTGCAGCTGGTGAAACAAACAAAACCCTGGCTTGCATCCATAGACGCTTCTCAAGTAAATCTCAGGATATCATCCTCCCACTCTACTCGGCCTTGGTGGGGCCACAGCTGGAGTACTGCATCCAATTCTGGGCTCTGCAATTCAAGAAGGATGTCGAGACGCTTGAGAGAGTTCAGAGAACTGACACACACATGATCAGAGGACAAGAAAATAGATCTTATGAAGAGAGGCTGAGAGCCATGGGACTCTTCATTCTGGAAAAGCAGAGGCTCAGGGGGGACCTGGTGGCTTTTTATAAGTACATTAGGGGTGTGTATCAGGATCTGGAAGAATGTCTGTTCACCAGAGCGCCCCAAGGGAAAATGAGGACCAACAGTCATAAACTCCTATAAGATCATTTTAGGCTGCACATAAGAAAAGTTTTCTTTACAGTCCAGGCCCTTAAGACCTGGAATAGACTCCCTCATTAAGTGGTGCAGGCACCTACTCTGGACTCATTCAAGAAGATGCTCATCTTGCTGGGGTCCTTTAATCCTAGCTGACTTCCTGCCCCTGGGGCAGGGTGCTGGATTTGATGATCTTTGAGGTCCCTTTCAGCCCTAACATCTATGAAATCTATGTGATAGGATGTCAGTGAGAATGTAAATAGGTAGAAGTTAGGAAAACTAAAAGTAAATCACAGAAGGGGGAGGGGAGGGAGAAGCAGGGGGAATTTTTAGTGTGTACATTTTGAAGAATTTTGAAAAGTCATTTAAATTTGTGTGTTGTTTTTCATTTTTATTATTTTTATATTGTCACCTGATGTGTCAACAGTGAGTATAAATAATATGATGTGGCAAACTATCAAGTTGAACCAAACAGAAGACACTTTGGATTAGAAAAGAGAATATATTCAAATCAATACAGTAGAATCCAGTAACTTTTAGGGTTGGATTCTGCAACCTTTGCAGTGAAGAGGGGTTTCAAACAAGCCAGAAGACACATTGCAGGCTCAGCAAACAACTGTGCAGGTCTGAAGAGGTGTGCCAGCTGATTGCCGTTGCTTTAACTCAAAAGGTACCACTTCTCCACTCAGCCTTGTGGGACTGCTACTATGCTCCCACTGAGCCCTTTGAAGTAAATGCTGTGGGAAACAGCTGTGTGGTTCATCCTTTATTCAGCAGCTTACTGAAAATTAAGTGGGTTGCAAACCACTCGAGATACAGATTTTCTAGGTTTTACTGTATTAAATAGCAGAGATGTTTCTAAAATGCAAACCATTTTCTTTTTGATTTTTTCCTCAAAGATAAAAGCTAAAAGACTCTTCAGGGACAAAAATATTTTGTGAAAAGTCTCAATATAACTTCTAACCGAAACAAAACTGTTTAGATGGAAGTTTTCCAACCAACCCTACCCAAGTTCCAATTCCCAATCCTCACATCCTTTAGGCAGGCTGTCAGCTAGAATTGTATTAATTTAAACATTATCTCTCAAATTAGAGTTGGAGTTGGTTCCTACTGTACAACTGAACACCCTCATTGCCTCTTATGGTCTTTACCCAATATGATGAAGAGAGAGAGTTGGGAGGGAATCCGGGACAGAAGTTTGATAGACCAGCCTAATCTAAACTGATTAAATCTGATACACTATATCCATCCAGGTCTATCTTAAACCAGGTTTTGCTATTTTAAAACTAGTGTATGTTCTGCTACAGGTTTAGATTGGTTTCTGATCATTTATATTGGTATATGTGTAATTTCTGTATTTAACTAATGACATTTTACAATTTTTAACATTCTATTTAAAACATCTCACTAAGGAACAATAAGGGGATAAAATCCCAAAGTGTATGTTGTTTTTACAGTTGTGGTTCTCTTACAACTTCAAGCTGAGTGGTTGAACTCTTCCAGTTATCCAAGGAACTGTTGTCCTTTCACTGGGTTCCAACAAACCAATTACTGCTTCCCCAGATGCAAACTGTTCGGCTGTTTTGCCCACCATTCTTGTCTTTCTTCACTGCCTTTACATCTGCAAATATGGTAGAGTCTAGTGTCCATCTGTTTGTATTACAGATGGGTGTGGAGTCTCAGGTATTGCAAGCTTCTTGAATTATTTCTGAAGTTCCCCAAACTAATTCAAACTCACAAGTTCTTTTATTCCATGTAATTGATTCTTCCCTAAGTGGGCTTATTTCTAGTCTGCTACTCTGGTGGGGAACACTTCAAGGGGAGGGAGGGGCTAGTATAGGCACACTCCACTGTAAATTATTCCTGTAAATAGTTTAATAAACAAGGCACTTTATGCCCACTTCACCAGAGTGAAAGATGGCAGACTGAGCCTGGCAGCAATCTGAAGGGACTGCTTGATTTCCCATGATATTATGTTTAATTTTATTAGGTGACATATGTCCCTGTGTAGACTACTACTGTGTAGATTCATAGATGTTAGGGTCAGAAGGGACTTCAGTAGGTCATTGAGTCCGACCTGAGCTGGGTAGGAAAGAGCATTGTGGTCAGACGACCCCAGGTAAGTGCTTGTCTCAGTTTTGTAAAGTTTTCTTGCAGGCATTGCTGACTGCCTGCGGCTCTAGGGGAGTCTAAGGAAGAACAGAGCACAATGAAGATTCTTTGGAACTGAGCCAGCTTCTGTGCTATTTGGGATGTCAGCACCCCTCTTCCCACTTTGGAAAGGGAGACAGCCTCCTTCCCAAGATCTGACCAAAGAAGGAGCGCTCTGAGGCAGGGTTGCTTCAAATCACCAGGGCCAAAGAGGTATCAATGTCTCTAGCCATGGGTCCCTTGCCACTCAAGAAGCCATGCTACAGCTGGCTTCAGAGGGTGCTATGGGAGAAGGAGACCAGACAAGACTTCTTGAGAGGTCCCGAGGCAGAACTCCCACTAAAAATAGTGTGACCTATCACAAACTAATCTTTGCTGTGTATTATAATGAACAGAATACAACAAAAGAGTATGTTCAAGACTTCATTTCATCTGGGAATTTGTTGTCCTTGATAAGCTGCTTGGGTCTTATTTCTTGTGGTCCATATCAGTATAACAGCACAGTGAGACTACAGTCCTATTATCTACAGTTGGTTATATGAATTATTCCATATGATGATGATAATAATTTATATTAAGTATAAACTTCTGAATTTAAAAGTAACTATAAATCCTTCTCCATGTTATGACAACGCCTTATCTACTTTCCATTAATTCACTTGTTTCCTTTTTGAACACTCCTGATCTCAGGCAGAGAAGGTATACTACCTCCTTTTACTTTTGTCTGCACTGAGGGATTTAGACATTTCCCTGTAATCCTGTGACATCACCAGTTTTGCTGTGTGACAGGGCACTGGGGTTTGCCTGTCCCTTTACAAAGGCAAGCAGCCTAAGAGGTGACTTGCACGTAACAAAATAGACTGATTAGTGGGCTGGACTTGAGCCATATAAGCTCAGCACCTGAGCCTGCTGGGGAATCCAACCCAGAAAACCTTGAAGGTAGGAGCTCCTGGATAGACAGTGAAATGGGATAACAAACTCTGCTGGCCTGGGAACAAGGGAAATTGCCTGAGGCTTTTGATGCAGACAAGTAGTCTAGTTTTTTGTTTAACCCGGAGATAGTCTGGGGGTTGTTTGCCAGAGGGCTGAGATGCTTTTTATCTAGGATACACTGGTGGTTTATCCTTGAGCCCTACTGAAGGTGGCTCAAGGCATATTTAGAGAATGGGTAGCCCAGGGAGGAGGTGCCTGGGGAGACCCCAAGGGTCTGGTAGCCTAGGAGAGGCTCAAGATCCAGGAGGAACTGCAGCCTAGGACTGCCAGAGCCAGTGAGCCTGGTTATCTGAAATGGCCCAGGAATAGGGCCAGGGCCTCAGAAGAGCCAAAGGTCCAGGGGCGCACTACCAGGACCAACAGTCTGGGACGCTGGAACCTAGAAGCCAGACCCAGCACTATGGGCCTGTGCTAAAAGACCCAGAGAGACCAAGAAGGGAGGAGGCTGATAAGACCAAGATCCCTACAATAGCACGATGGTACAGTAACACGTGCAAGGCATGGGGTGTGGTATAGGGAAAGACAAAGCCACACAATGAATCACTAAAGCTATGGGTGCCCTGGAGGGACACAGACATGCAAATAACCCTTAAAATTATTGGCATCCTGCAGAGGCATATACAGGCTGAGAGGGCCCATCAAGCTTCAGGGCTGAATCAAGACTATTGAGGTCTGGGGGAGACCCAATACTAATTTAAATGGAATAAGACATGGGCGGCCTCCCTTATTCAACTTTCAGTAAGAACAAGGTGCAGCAGGTGAGTAATCAGGGAGGGATGTATTAGAGGCAGAGCTAAGCAAACATAAGCACCAGGGGGCATCATAGCTGTCCCTGTAGCCCAGTCCTGTCACAGCTAGGACATCAGAACTAGAAAGTTAAACTGCCCATAACATCAAGTGAACCAGACAAATCTATGTTAAACAAAAAGGCAACAAACAGCATAAACAACAAAAACTATATGATTCTTAGTGTTCCAATAATTTAATGGCAATAACAGTGATACAGCTGTTTTGTTTTCCTTCAATTGAATGATAATCAACCAGCTGGTCAGTATAGCCATCTATTTCCCTCAAAGGGAATTTTGTATTGATGCATATTTCTTCCTTTCTGTATGTGTGAGATCTAGAACTTACATTCCTCAGCATGTCATTTCCAGTTCACTGCACTTCCTATGATTTTTAAATGGTTGTAGTTCACTGTCACTGTGACCCTCTATCCTTACCACAATGTACACCAAAACAAAGAGATTTTAGTGAAATTCAGACTTACAATGCTAGGTTTAGGAAACGTGCACCTCATAGGTTTTTTTATCACATTTATTTAAACTACTAATAATTATATGCATTGTTAATTGACAAGAGATTGATGTCCTGTCCTCTGGCTTTGGCCTTTGGGTTCTGTGAAAAGGGATTCTGTAACACTGGGCATGTCTGTAACATAGCATGAGACATTAAATGAACATAGATTAATTCTACTGCACGTTAGTGTGTCATGCAAGAAGCGTGCTAATGTGCGGTATACTGAGTCACTAGAAAAGTCCATTTGTGCTAATGTGCAGTAGCAGTAGCACTGATTATGGTGCATTAAGTTAGTAGCCGTCATTACAGGTATTAAACTTAATCCACCATAGTTACAGCACATTAAGGAACATGTGGACATGTCCACATGTGTTAGATTTTCTGATCTCATTTCTGTATCAAAAAACCATTTAAAAACTATAGCAGAAACATTGCTGGGACCAGTTAAGGCAGACCACACAAGTCGAAAGATATAGAATAAGCTAGCCAATTGCCTGTCAAGAATGACAAGGGCAGGCTAGGATGGAGCCCTGTGCCCTCTCTACTGTCCAGTCCCACTCTGACCTTCCCTCCTGCTGCTTGGGGTGCAGTGCAGTGGCAGGAGGAGGGGAGGACCGGGCCTAGGCCCAATGTGGAGGAGGACTGGGCCTGAGGGTAGGGAGAAGCCGGCCAGCCACAGTGGGGGGTGTGGGGAGCAGCAGGCCCAGGCCAACCCAGTGGCAGTTGGGGGATAGGAGGAGTAGGCTTGGGCCAATGCACAGGAGGGGAGGCTGGGGGAGGAGTGGACCCATTCCCGAGGGAGAGAGAAGGCCAGCTCCTACCCTCCCCCACCTGCTACTGCATCAGGCCAGGCTCACTGCTTCTACCCCCTCACCCTGCATTGGGCCTGGTCCCACTCCTCCCTTTCCCCCACAACTGCCACAGTGGCAGGCCTGCTCCTTCCCCACTCCACATCAGGCCTGCTCCTCGCCCCACCACTGCCAAGAGAGTCCTGCAGGTGGCAACGATGGAAGGGGGTAGCAGTGGGCTGAGGCCAGCTGTGCTGGCCTCAGCACCCCACAGCATACTGAGCCCACTCACCCCCTGGCACACGCCACCACCATCACCTCAAAGGAGTAAGGGGGAGAGGATAAGGCCAGCACTGCTGGCCTCCCCCCTCCCCCCCATTCTCTCTGTTCCATTGCTGTCACCTCCAGGGAGCGGGGGGGCAGGGGGGCGGGGGGGTGTCAAGGCCAGCACAGCTGCCTCCCCTCTGCTCCATCCCCTGTATCCCCACCATCATGGTGGTGCAATGTCATCTGTCTGAATACTTATTTGCACTCTGATTGGCTGTTTTTCATGTTTAATGTTTCCCAGCCCCCTAACCATTTTCATGCCATGTGCTGGACTCTTTACAACTTGTCCATATCCTTTCTGCAGTGGGGAACCAAAACTGGCCACAGTACTTTAGATATGGTCTCATCAGGGCTGACTAGAGGGGAATAATCACTTCCCTCAATCTGCTGGCAATGCTCCTACCAGTGTGCTGTTGGTCTTCTGGGCAACAATGGCATGCTTATTCAATGGCATGGCTTGTATTCAGCTTATTGTCCACTGTAACCACCCAGGTCCTTTTCTGCAGAGCTGCTGCTTAACCAGTAAGTCCCCAAACTGTACCTGTGCATGGGATTATTCTGTCCTAAGGACAAGACCTTTCACTTGTCTTTATTGAACTTCATGAGATTTATTTTGGTCCAATCCTCCAATTGACCTAGGTAGATCTGAATCCTAGTCCTACTGTCCAGTGTATCTACTACTCCCTGCAGCTTGGTGTTAGCTGAAAACTTGCTGAGGGCATACACTACCCCATTGTCCAGATAGTTGATAAAGATATTGAACAAAACTGGCCCCAGGACCGACCTGGGGTACTCCACTTGATACTGGCTGTCAACTAGACATTGAGCCATTGATTCCTACCCTTTGAGCCTGACAGTTCACCCAATTTTCTATCCACTTTACAGTCCATTCATTCATCAAACCCATATTTCCTTAGCTTTCTGTGAGAATATTTTGGGAGACCATATCAAAAGTTTTTCTAAAGTCAAGGTATATCATGTCCACTGCTTTCTTTGTATCCACAGAGCCAGTCTTCTCGTCATAGAAGGCAATCGGGTTAATCAGGCATAGCATGCCCTTTGTGACTCCATGCTGACTGTTCCTAATCACCTTCTGTTCCTCCAAGTGCTTAGAAATGGATTCCTTGAGGACCTGCTACATAACTTTTCCAGGGACTAAAGTGAGGCTGATGGGTCTGTAGTTTCCCAGGTCCTTATCCTTCCTTTTCTTAAAGTTGGGCACTATCTTTGCACTTTTCCAATTGCCTGAGTCCTCTCTTGATCTCCATGAGTTTTCAAAGATGGTGGCTCTGCAAATACAGTATGATTAAGTACAGCAATATCCTAAGCCTTCCCTTTGGAAACTCAGTTGATACTTGCAAGAATTCTTTTGCCTATTCCCTCAATAATATAAGGTCATCTGGCAAGGGGGATTTTTTGATAGTATTACTATATCTATCTACATGGGGCTTTTGCCAGCATAGGTATGTCAGTCAGGGGTGTGGTCTTCCTATACTTCTAACCAACAGTTATGCTGGAGAATTCATTAACTATAGATCAGGTCTCTTACTTCTGGAGAAGCAGCATACCTAGCAAGAGAATCCTGAATATTGCTGATGGTGAATACATGTTGGATAGGCTGTTCAGCAACATCCTTTTGCTGAACAATGGGTAGCACTTAACAGGAAAAACCTGTTTCTTTCTTAACTATCCATGCAAAATTGCCATTAGAATTACAGTGCGGTAATGTTCAGAAAGAAAGCGTTATAATATGGCACATTCTTACTCAGCAGAATTTCTTCTGTGATCTTCAATCATTTCCTCTCATGTGATCTATGTGAGCAATCTTTGTCCTGCTTACACCCTATAACTAATATTATTATGGAAAAACAAAAAAAAAACCCCAAAGGCCCCTCAATTTAGACTCTATCCTGTGTGGTGATACCACACAATACCACCATTTAAATTCTGATCAAATACTATTTATTATAAGCTTCAGCGAGAAAAAACAAGACTTGATTATCAGATTCCAGGTGCAATCTCCAGGGATGGCAGTTAGAAAAATTATTGTTTACAGAGCGCAAATTTGATCTAGAGTCACTGAAAAGGCTTAAATATGGAAGACCACCATGCAATTTTTACAGAATCCCTTTTGTAACTGTAACTGCACTTTAATGGAAATTATACTATATGCACACATAAACAAGAGGGAATTGGTGTATATCATTTATGATAATGTTTTACTGTTGAGTACTGAAAAATTACTGGAAAACCACTTAATAACCAAGTCATGTTTTGATAATACTGTCAGGCTAGGGATTTCTTTTTGTAAGGGAAGACACAGCCTTGGGGTTGCTTTGATGGGTGGCATCCAAGTGATTAATTGCTCTCATGTATATAACAGTTCTTTAGAGTTAGACTATTTGTGATTACATATATGAAAGCATAGAATCTTATTCCCACCCTTGCAAAAATCCAAAGAAATGAGATAAATATGGTACCATTGGCAAGGAAGAGAAAATGATGACGAATTCAGGTCTTTTTTTTTTTAAGGGGAAAGTATGTTTATTTTTCTTTTAACTAAAAGACTTCAGCTGTATTCTGGAATGAATTAACCTGTTCATAAACCAGTATCCACACTATGAAAATGCTCAACATAAGTAGGAATAAGGATAAACTTCCAATAGTGTCAGCAAGGTTAGAGGAATATGAACATTTCTAAGATGAATATATTATATACAAATATTTAAGACACAAAAACTAGCAGTATAGTAGCTAAGGGCAATGAACTGAGAATCATAGGAACTGGAGCCTATTCCTGGATTTGCTAGGAATGAAGCATAACATTTAATTTCTGTACCTATTTTCCTTACCTATGTCTTTCTTGTCTACTTAAATCATTTACTCTTTGTAGTGAGGACATCTAGTATTGTGATCTTATCAATGTCCAAAACAGTGTTGCTCCTGACTTTAGCTATAATATCACAGCTGTGATACAAGCAATAATATAACATTACCTATAAATCAGTCAATCAAAGAAAAAAAAGAGATCAAGAAATTATGAAGATAAGATTGTAAACTTTACCTATCAGTGCACATACAAGCCACCCATGTAATATATAAAGTTTGTGAGTTTTTCTGGAAGAATTTTGTCAGGAGTTTTACAAGTATTTTGAACTCTAAACCCATAGTGCAAGTGAGAGAACCCTGCCAAATTTGCATTCACTTTTTGTTGATTTCTATTCAGTACCATAACTCAGTGCCCCTCAAACTGAATTTGAATTCCTTCAGCCTATGCAATGTTTGGGTTGTAGTGAAGCCTGAATTCAGTCAAGCATTACACAGGTATGTATCTCTTCATAAAAGCCTCACACAATTTTAGTGTATCTGCTGGCAGCTATTGATACCATAAAAAGATAGGCATATTTTTGACTACCAACATGGGATAAACCAAATAACATTCTAGAAGTTCCGACTTTATATGTTCTAGATTCTGTAGGGTCTCTATTTGTATAAAATAGATCCAATAATATATGTATATTTCCCCCTTGGGCTATGTACATTTGTGAATTTGCCCATATTACTGAAGTTAACAGCAACTCCAAGTCTTGCCAGCAGTCTTTATACGAAGATTGGGCACAGAGTTTTACCCAAGTTCTTATTGCAAAGGAAAAAATGTAAATGCATGGTTTATACATAAAGGTCTATCTTTCGCCAAACAATTTAAAATATGTTGTGGAGAAAAACTGTAGACTGGAAGGGACAGGGGCTGCATCCAGATATGCAGGAGCATGCACATGCAGTAGCAAAAGTTGAAGTAGCACAACTTTGTGCTGCTACTTTTTGCTGCAGTGTATGCCCATGTGCATATACTTTGAAGAGGGACAAATTGTCCCACTTTGGGAAAACTGCCTGTGCCTAGCTCCTCCCAACTCCTGGCATGCTGAAGGAGTTGGGGTACAATTGAAGGAGCAAAGACACTGTGGCCAGCTGCCAGAGGGTCTCCTTGGAGGACTAAGCCTCCATGTATTTGGGCACATCCTCCTGTCGCATATGCACCATGCCACATTTTTTTTCCTGGTGTTTTTTTTTTTTGCTATCAGAATTTCCCAGTAGCAAATTTCAGCACCCTCCTGCACATTTGCAAAGAGGTTTGTGGCACCACAAGCTGCACACCCTGCTCATTTGGACATAGCCAGAAAAGATATTCTACTGTACTAGTTTTTTTCATTACTAGTTTCTGTGCTCCCAAGACTAACTCATCTTACAAGGTATTATTCACCTCTATCAGGGAATTAATACCTTTTAAATGATAGATTAGTTTATCTCTAGCTATAGATTACTTATAACATTTTGCTTTAAGAAAAGAAGTTGAATGGTACATGAAATCTAACTTTTTTTTGTGGTCACTAGACTACAAATGTACTTTCTTGTTAGTTTCATGATCCCTGACTTGCAGTTTGAATTCTGAGTTGGTTCAAAGCAAAAGAGAGAGGCTCTGAACAACTCATAGGCTGTTGTTGAAGATAAGATAACTATTCATTAATGTGTGCACACTTTTTGTTAATGTTGACCCCTGCCTTAGAGTTCCTTCCTTATGGGTTGATACTCCTAGAGAGAGGTCTGAAAGTCTCCTGCTTAACACCATTCCTTGTCTTCTGAAATTTCTCTCTTTTTTTCCTCTTTTACTGGGGAAGAATTTTTTTTTCCTTGTTTTGGCTGTTGTTGAGGAATGGAGCTTCTGCAGTAACTGATTGTTACTTGGGCTCTGGTAACTGGGCAATGAAGTAATAACCCCTTACCATGTAAAGTAAAAGAATTTTCCTAAAACTGTTTCTGGAACCTCTTAAGGCCTGACAAGGTATGTCTACATGACACACTAACTGTGCAGTAGCATAATACTACTGCGCAGTAGCATATTAGCATGGTTTTTGCCCTGTACACTACTGTGTAGTAGTATTAGGCAACTGTGCAGTTAGCATCACTAAAAAGCTGTGCACCAGTACTCCTACACAGTAGTGCCAGTTACTGTGCATCAATTTAGTACTTAGTTATACAAGTACTAACCTTAGTGCACAGTAACTACGGCACATTAATGAATGTGTGGATGTGCCTACAGACAATTACTTAAAGACAAACCAGTCTGTTTTCAACTTGGTATCTTTTGTCAGTTCTTAGGATTTCTTAACTTTCTTAAGAACGTTTTCTTATTTCATCAAAGATAAAAGGTAATTAATGGTGTGGACAGAAAATTATACTATTTAAAGGGTGGCCAAGAGACCACCTTCTGAATGCAGTGAAATCACAGTCAAATGAAAAAGATAACGTATGTTTGTAAGAGGTTATTTGATGCTAGCTGCTGGGAAAGGCATAATGGGGTAGCTATTGTTTTCTAGAGGTACCTACATGGCCAATGCCATCTCCTGTGGGTCAGAAGTCATGAGACCACAAACCTGACTCAGTCGTGAAGAATGACAGAAAACAATCTGTTGGGACCTCAGTGAAAAAAAGTGGACATCATGGCATCCTGCAACGCCTTGAGATTCTTTCAAGGTTTGCCACAAAATGTTAGCACCGTTATGTGTGCAAACTTGATTCATGAGATAAGCCCAGAGTTTTCACATAGGAATCACAGTGTTTAAAGCATTTTGACTTGTTGTGATTTGTATGAATTCTTTATAACAGAGTCACTGCTCTATTTTTCTGTACTTAAAAAAAAAGAGTAAAGACTAAGAGCTGGTAGTTTCCAAGGGTGCTTCCAGTCTATCGAGGGGTGCCTTGAACCTATCAAGGGACGTCTTGAGTCTAAAAAGTTTGAGAATTTACTGCCCTAATGAATCAGAAGACCATAGACCATAGGATTATACCCATAAAAAGTTATCATTCTAGATGCTACTTGTCCATGAGGCGAACATGTGTTGAGAAGGGGTGGGGAAAGGAATAAACAAACAAACAAACAAACAAGATGTCCAAATAGCAACTGCTAAGAATGGAATTAGAACTCAGAATGAAGGAGCTGAAGTAGCACCTACTGTTATCAGTACCTGAACGTTTCTGCCAAAGGCCAACTCACTGACTTCAGTATTTCCATCAGTATGCGTCTTCAAAATAACAGATTGCTTGAAGACCTTTTCCATATTTAACAATGTGACTATTAAAGATCTGACTGATCACAAGCTCAAGATGAAAAATTGCCAACCAGCAGACTAGTCCATAACTATGTGATATAATATTACTGTATCCCTCAACCACCTAGGAGTTTTGGTGGAACAAAGTTGCTCCTGTGAGTTTAAGTCGTGGTCTCATTGGATTTGGATGTTAGCACCCTTCTCATTATTGTAGAGATATTTGACTTGTTGCTACCTACAGAAAACAATGAACTTAAAATGGGTCCAGTTTTCAATTAACTGTACCCATTTATATTTTTTGTGAGAAAACTATTTCCCCTAGCAAAACATATCAACATGTGGTGTATTGTTCCTGTTGTTGTTAAAGCAGGTTAACAACTGTGTAAAGATGATGCACTCTATGTAAATGTTGTATAAAGTATTTATGACGAAAGGTATTTGCTTTACTTCTGACAAATATTTGCAAAAAAGATTTTTTTTTATCTAGTGGAATCATCTTTGATCAACTAAAGTATAATTAAAGCAATGACTACTTTATGATGTTAGTTTCTGTTTGGCTTTAAAGAAAGTATGTATTCTGTTAGTTAATGTTTAAACCTATCGGAGTATATTATTTGCTCAGTCTTTCTTGCAACTTTCCCTATTGTTACCCTTGTTACCTTCTGAGTCTTGAAGGGTTTACCTGGAGATTTCTTTTTAAACTAATGTCTCAGTATAGATGTTTATCACACTGCCTTTGCTAATGGATTGTTTCTGCTCTTTAAATTTGAAAAGTACCTTGTAAGAGCCAATGGAGTTTCTCTAGGTGCTTTTTCGTACTCCCCACTAGTTGACAAGGTTGTGAAGCTTCCTTTAGCTGGTGGAATCCTCTGACGGCGAGTCTTAGTGGTCTTCCACAGACCTTACCCCTAACATCTTCTATGGCAGGAAGATGGCCTGTGCCCATAACTTTATCCTTTGATGTATGTGTTGGGCAAAATATTAAGTTCATGCTAGGCATGCTCAAATTCCTAGATATCTTTTCTGACTGGACAAAGGGATCTTGAAGCCCAAAAAGCTGTCTCCTCTCTGTTCCAACAAATCTGAGTCAAGGCATTCTGGTTAGGTCTCTTGCCTATCAAGTGCTTCAAGTCTTAGGCCTCATTTTACACCTGTCATGAAAAGTTAAAGGCTCTAGATATCTATTTATATGTCTTGAACTTCAAGGCCTCTGCTTCGGCATTATTAACAGAGAGCAAACTCTGCGCATTCAAATGATAGAAAGAATTGTACCATCATGCCTGGAATGGGAAAGGGGGAGAAATCAAGATACCCACAGATGTGTTGTTAGTGTCATATATGTTAAAGTTTAAAACTTCTATTAAATTAGGAAATGGAAAAAAATATTCCCAAATTACTGATTTTTTTTAATCACTAAAAAATACTAATTCCTTGGTAACCAAAGTGACTAGTTCTCTAAAAATAACTAGTGAAGAAAGACAAGAGCTGAAAAGCTACCTACTCTGTCATAGAAGGCTTTCGTATTTTCTCTCACCTTATATGTTATGAATGTAGTTCAGAAAATATTTATGAGTTCTCATGCAAATTCTTCAGCTGATAAATTTAATTTCACATTCCCTGGGTTGAGAAAAAAATGAAATATTGCATTAGCCTTCACACATGTGGATACTATGTTACTTTATAGTGAAAACCCAGCAAGCTGAACAATTTTTACCACAATTTTTTGGTAGGAATGTTCCAAATATATTACATATGTCTGAATACTGCATAAACATTTTTAACTACTTTGAACCCTGTAATGTATCAGACACTTTGGGTAGTAAAAAGCTTCACTAATACTGCCTTTTTATCTTATATTTGGACAACCCTGTTCATGAAGAGATCCTTAAATACTTCATTTGCCACTGGTGTTTTACAAACTTAACTTATGCATATTATATAAGCAATGTAAAAAAAAGATTTCAAAATAAAAGGCTAAATAATATTCCCCAAAAGTTTCATTATCTCAGTGCATTGCTACCAGTTTGCGTTTCATTTCCTAAATTAAATACCTGAGTTAAAGAATGAAAATGGAAATCCTCTTTTTGCTCTCTGTATTACTACTTGGGGTAAAAACAGATTAAAAATGTTGCAGATGACAAAGAACAAAAATCCTTTGTTTTACATGCACAGCTTTCTAAATGCCATAAAATCTAAACATCTGACCCATTTATATTTTACAAGGGAAGGAACTACAACACTGGAAAATATGCGTAAAAATCTACAACATTCAAAGGCATTAAACAGTTTCATTTCACATTTGTTTCTTATGTACCCAGCTTGATAGGATCACTACAGCACCTGCTGCTATAACTCTAATCTCAATCACTTCTCCTCCCTGCAGTCCTGCTCTGTTTTCTTTTGTTGTTGCTATTTTAGCTGTAGCAACATTGCCATCTCCTGTTTAAACCAAGAAATATTGTTTAGAAGTGACTCTGGCATGAATACTATAGCAAACTGAAGACTACATTGCGGGTAGTCTAGAGATGAATGAGAGCTGTAACTTTACTTCCCTTCGAAAAAACAGGATTTTCCCCTTGAGGAATCAACACTAAAATACCTGCAAATAGGTGTAATATGGTCTATTATCTTACAGTAAATGAAAATACCTACTTTGAAGGTAAGGACGCAAAGCCAACCAGACAAAAAGATGGGAAATACCAGAATTAACACTTGTGCAACTTTAATTTGGCTCCCTTGGACATATGAGTATTTAGTTACCTGATTGCATGTGATTTTTGCCACAGGATCTCTGCCTTATGCAGTAGATAAGTAGTTAGTTATTCAATACTTTTTATTTTCCATATTCAGTGTATTGCCTTGGGCCAATTTACTTGCACCATCCTAACTTTGTGCTGAATTAAAAATTAACTTTGTTTCTGGGTGTTTTGCTGGCTAGGAAGATATATTGCCTTTGTCCTGGAGCAAGTTATCTTCACCAGAACAGCAAAGTCTCAGCACTGGCATGTACAAAAATCACCCTTCCAATCAGGGAGCAGCTGAATGCCCTGCCATTTTTCTGACATTGATGCAGTGTCCCAGGACAGCTGTGCAGATGCAATTTTCAATGTCCTTGCAAACTATTAGCAGTTCTTATCCCATGAACTTTTTTAGGGCTTATCCCAAGACAGCTGATATGGATATCTGAAAAACTGCACTTTGTCCTGGGATAAAATGGTTTCTTCCAGGACAACTGCAACATCTGTTTGTAGTGTTTGGCATCCAAGTGCTTCATGAACATTAACTTGTCTTTTCATGCCTCCTACAGGTTTGCCAACCCCAAATACACACACACACACACATTTATTTACTGACAATATACCAACTGTTTACTGATGACCAAACATTTTTACTAACATATGTTTTACATAGTGTAAATGTAACCCTTCTGCCAGGCTCTGCACAAGGACAGATTCAAATTTAGGGGTTAGTACTAATCATAGTAAAAAGTGTGTAATTTATCAGTAAAAAAGGATTCTTGGGTTTGCAATGGTTTTACACTGTGCTACTCCCATCCCAAGGGTCACCTACTCACCTTCATCCCCTGGCACCCTTGACTGCACCCTGCATTGTGTTGCCTCCCACAGCCCACCCCTAACCATACTCCTGTTGGCTTCACCCCACCACCTGCCTTGGATCCCCAAAGGAGGACTACTATCTGCTTTCCTGAAACCTAGCAGTGTTCTAAATAGGGCTGCAGAAGCAGTGACAGCATATGGCTGCAGGGAGGGTCTCAGGCTACAAAGCCCTGAGAGAATGCTTTCTGTAGTCTGCTGCACTCCTGCTCAGACATCAGGTGGCACTGTTGTGTATGCTTTTCAATATCTGTCTTTGGCAAGAGATCTTCAATCAAGCTCCAGTTGCTTAGTGCTTTTACAATCAACTCAAAATTGTTATTGGCTTTATAGACAGGTATTTTTAGGCTTATTTTTATGGTCTGTCTGTAAGATTAAGGACAGTGGGCAACCACAATTCTGATGTTTTTTAACTTTTGAGTGTTCAACTTTGTCATATTAATAAAGTTGTCTTAAAATAGGTTTCATGCATGTGTGCATATACACATATACAACGTTCTTAGTTTTCTAACTTTCCTTTTTAAAAAAAACAGGTCCATCATGTGACATCATACTGACACTCACTCAGCTCATTAGTAGGGTTGGAGCCTTTGAATAAACCCTGCAGACCTCTGCCACTTGATCTAATGCAATAACTACTAGTAGTGTATTATTTTCCATAACTTGAAAGGGATAAAAATGAACTTTGCCAGTGGATTTCATAAATACTTACTGAGAGCAGAGGAATGCAGATATTAAAGCAGCCTTCGTTAAAGTCTCAATTTCGGAGTAGCATATGCTGTATGGACTGTACACCCATCTTCTGGTGAGTATGCCTCTGTCTAAATTCTAGTCTGACTCTGTCTTAGTTTGTTCCTGGCCTCTCCTTTCCCTCCCCTTTCCTACCTCAAGAAAGATTATCATGCACTGTTGGGTGCTCCTGGATATGGGAAGCTGTAATTGTCAGGAAGTCTCCACTCAGTACATGTAAACTGTGATTTTTCAAAGACTCATGATCCGGCCAAATTCAGGGGAATTTTTAAGGCAAGAGCAAAAGACAAGTACCTGCTTGTCACACATACAATCCCTGCATTAAGGTACATTTTCTCAGAGACATAGCTGTAAGATAAAGAGAAAAGAAAACAAACACATTCAGAAATGGAATTTATTTTTTGCTGACACTTGGTGACTATCCAAGATACTGGGTGATTAGCCTAAACTGGATCCTCTGCAGGGAAAAATTCAGCCTAGAGAAAAATAAGATTGTGAAATTTATAACTGAAACAGGTCCTTATAGCAGGCCAATTAACTAGGTAGATGGTGGTAGCAGTTCTACCCATAATTATATGATGGGATATAATAGAAAAATGAGTGAGCACTTGCAACTCCTTGAATAGCTCAAAGCACCAGACCATATTTGAATCACAGTTTTTCCCTTGGAGAAAAATGCAAATTCATTCTTGTCTTATCTCAATATAGCAGAAATTTTTAGTATTAATAGTTACTTGACAGGATATTATAATGTACCTGTGTGAAATAAAAAACAGTCACATACACATGTTAGTTTTAGTTTGTATTAACAACTTTTTCATATAATTTAATATTTTATATACTACTGTATGGGCATATGGATATTTGTTGAGGTAACGTGGCAGTTTTCACAGCAATTATAATTAAGTCATATTCATAAATTAATCCACATTTGAAGAGTTATTGACCAGGAACTGGCATACTGGTCCTTGAAAACATACACTTTTTATTGCATAAAGACTTAAGTTTAAATTCCTTTAGAGAAAGGTATTCAGTGACAAATTCACTGCTGGAGCAAGAGGATGTGATTTCAACTTGGCCCAGTATCTCTGAATTAGAAAATGGCCAAACATTTTTAGACAGATGCAGGTAATTTTGCAAGAAATTGCTCCCCCTTTAAACCACTCTCCATCCTCTCTCTCTCTCTCTCTCTCACTTCAAATTCTGCTAATATTTATTAATGTAATAAAACATCATGGTTTCAAATGGGAATATAATTGTTCAGTAGTAAGTGCTGGCCCTAAATTTGTACTATACTACAACTAACATATTGAGCCCTAGAGAACTTTTTAACTCAATATTTTGCATGTGTCTTGATTGCTTCTTTGAGAGACAGAAGAGCAAACACTTCCTTTTGATCTATCAGTACATTTCAATCACCCCCGAGAAAAATATCTCTTCATTGGGGTATTGGTTTTGAAAGATTTTGGAAATTAAATTACACTTTGAGGTAAATCAGTAGGTTAAGAAATTGTGTATTCAATGTTAACTGCTTTCTAGGGCAAGGTAAAGCTAGAGGCCATAAAAAAATTTAAATGGGACAAAATGACTCATCACTAGAGGTGCTTATACATGTGCTCTGGGAGGCAGGGAGGGGTTAATTAGATTGCCCAGAGCGGTATGTGTATCAGCATCCCTGCACTGAAAAATGGCAGCGGGGGAATACTTTAACTAAACCTTATTGAACATGATGCTGGAGCCTGCTGGAACATAGTAATTAGGAAGTTCCAACAGACTTGATTAATCAGGTTTGCTCCAACACATTACAGCGCGTTGGAGCAGCCTCAATGAATGTGTATAGGAGCCCTAGACTACTAGATGAAAGCTGCTTAAGTCAGCAATGAGAACAAGTTATCATGATGTCATTTGAAATCCATACCCAGAGGTCACATCAAATAACTTTTATAGCTGTTGGCAAGGACAGGCTAACGTTTGAGGTTTTTCAACACGTAGTCACTGCTGGGCAGTAAGGAAGCATGATCAGAATGACTTCAGGAACGCCGCACTTCTGCCCAAGTTCAACTGCTGCAGAGGACATAGGACTTCAAAAGCTAAATCCTATTTAAGTTTATAGACCTGAATGGCTCATACACTGTTACATAACTGATGTTTTTACTTATTTTCAGTTTTAATTGAGCTCTGCTTGCACACATCAAACATGCTTGGTAGGGCTACATGACAAAATCAAATCTGCTGGGTATGCACATAAAGCCAGATAAATCCCAGAATTTTAATAGCTTAAAAACCATGACTGGTTATATGACAGAGGAGGTCTTTCCCACCTTTTGTCCATGGGCCAGGTGTGATGTACTCCTCTTATCCAGTGGTGTTTGAACTTTCATTTCCTACTTCCCAGCAAAAGGCCAACTAGCTATGGGGAAGGAATTGTCCAGATCCCTCTCCAACCCAACTCCTGAAGAGGTGCACATGTAGTACTGAAAAAAAAATCTCACTGGGGCATTGTTTTTTTTGATAAAAAGCACAGGAGAAATTTCTGTCGCACTGGGAGCAAGTGTCCAGGCTAAAATAACCAGGTCCCCTCCCTTTCCAGGAAGCACCCAACTCACTAAGCTGCATACTTTCTAGCTTATTCTTTTTTTCCTGGCCCCACATATCTCCATCTATTGGAGCCAAAATCAAGAAGAGTTCATATAGAGGTGAGTCACAAATGCTGCAAAAATACCAAAACCAGCAGTTGAGCACCTGTGTGTGTGTTACATTAAAGCATGTGAAGAAAATAGGATATAGTCTTAAGTCTCCAGGGTAGGCAACTAACCACTATTAAATAAATCAATAATATATATATCCATACATATACATAGATAGATAAAAGCATGTTCAAAAAGCACATGGGTACTAATGTCAGTTATGTGTGCATAATGAGAGAACAACACAAAGACTTTTTCCATTTTATTTAGATAAACACAATACCTCACAGCTAACTAATACCTTTCCTGGCTCTGTTTTAATGTATTGTCTTTCTAGTTAGTATTTGTGTTACTGTAGCATCTCAGAGCCATAGTTATAGAATCATAGAAAACTAGGGATAAGAGAGACTAGAAGAGAGGTTACCTAGTTCAACACCCCAGCAACTAGGACCCCATTGTACTAGGTGCTAAACTAACATAAAAATACCAAGTTGCTGCTCCAATGACTTACAGTCTAAATATAAAACAACAGATGGACATAAAATATTGGAGAAAATAAACCAAGTTATTTATCAGCCTTGGACTGTGGTCTGACTAGGCCAGCAGTCTGACCCGTATCAAGTTTGCTGTAGGCAGACAAAAGAACAGTAGTCAAGGAGGGATATGAAAAACAATGAGGAAGCTGAGAGATGCATTTAGGAAAGCCTTCCCAAGTTTGAGGGAGAAACCCAAAATACACTTGTTTGAAAAATTAACAGAAGCTGGAGGTTGGCATCATGAGCTGATTACAAGTAGGCACTAACATTTTGATATGGAATGAAAGTGGTTAGGTAAAATAGAGACATATTGGGCCTCAAATATCAAGACACACATCTTATATTTCATGTGACAAAGATGAGGGAGCCAGTGGAGGAATGAGAGAGGGGCAATGTAGTCAAAGCAACAGGTTAGAAAAAGGATTGTTGTAGTAGCATTCTGAATGGATAGAATGGCCAGACTCTATATACCCAGAGCAAAGCAAAGGACATTGAGCAAGATAAGAGTAAGAGTTTTAGCTATTTACATGGATAAGAATGTCAAACTTATTATTAGAAAAGAGCTTGTAAAATTTCAACATATTTGGATGAGAAATTCTACAATGGAACCTGAATTGAAAATGATGGCTAAGTTACTAGCCTTAGTGGCAAGCAGAATGGCAGTGCTGTCCACAGTGGTCAAGAAAAGGGGTCATGGGAGAGACTTTTAAGAGCTGAAATTTAGTAATGTTGAGACTCAGATGATGACTATCTGGAAAATTGGGTGAGATTTTAGGCAATACAGATGGAGAGCAGTCTATGAAAGTAAAGAAATGGATCTGAGGGAAGTCTTCTTCTAAATGGCAGTTAAAGTTATGATTTCTATTCATTAACAGTGCAGTAGCAAGCCAAGGTTTATATTATACATATACATTTTCTACATGAGCTTGTAATCATACTACTTATTTCCCCAGTGAAACCAAAGATAAGCACGTTACCTGCATATTGTCCACTCGAATGAATAAAAAAAATCCATACACACACATACCCCACAGCCCATATCAGTATACACCCATTTATACATTTGGATATTTGAGGGTGTTTCATTTTTCATTGGAAGCTCTACTAGCTTTCCAGAACTTGACCTCTGTTCTCCAAACCATGCATGCTTCTAAAACTGGAATCAATACAGAATTTGTTTTCTTTTTTTAAATCTGTTCTAGGCATCTGCATTATGTTATCCAACACACCAGTCACTACCAATTCAATTGCTATTGGAGGCCACTTACAGTGCACAGCTTTTTTACTCAGCCTCCAAAATATGAAACCCATTTTAGTATGGAGTAAAACTTCCGTATAGTGAAAAACAAAGTTTTAGAACCGCTTGAACAAGCAAAGCACCACAACTGCAGCATATTAACATTCTACATTTTTTTGGTAAGAAAAACAGAGGAAATTCCCTTTAATACAGATCTGTCTACATGTCAGCATAACATATCCTATATTTTTTTCAGTTGTTTTATAACTTGGATATAAAAATGTACTGGGCAGAAAGTTATAAGAAAGTAGGCCAAAACCTTACATACTATTTCAACACTTAACAAAACTGGGGAAAATTGCTTGTTTCATTCAGTTATATACTAATATCTATCTAATCCCTCAATGGTATTCTTGTATAGTTTGGTTACTCAGATGTATAGAATTGTAATCCATGACACAAAGGGTCAAACTCATCCCCAGTTATAACCCCACAAACAGCACTAGAATTATAAGACAGATGAACTGGCCCCATGGGCTAGGGACACAAGGTACACATAAATCAGTATAAGTAATTGGAAACCAGTTTAAGTCTGTACAGAAGTTAAATCTGAACAGAAGTTCGGGGTACTTAAACTGGCTTCAAAATGGTGGTTTAAGATCAAATAAGATGGATATAGTATCAGCATTAACTGATTTAGGTTAAACTGGTCTATGGAACTTCTGTCCCAGATCTGCTCCCAACTCAAGTTATATCCCAGTTCCCTGGTATTCCAGGATGCATTGCCCTATGCCCCACCTTCCCTCCCCCAAATAGCTGCCCTCATAGGGCAGGCAGGCTTGCCTTGGCTGTGTTATCTTCTCTAGCTAAGCCAGGGCTGGCCCTGCCCCTGGCTGTCACAGAGCTGAGGGAGCAATGCCTCTGCTCTTCAGCCTGGTCCTGCTGTACGTGTCAGCCTTGTGGGGCAGCATGGGAAGTAGGCAGGGGAACAGAGCTCCCCAGCCCCTGATCCCTAGTCTGCAAGGGTGGCACCCTCCCAGGACAGGCTAAGTGAGAGTCACTGACCCTCTGTGGGGAAGGGGAAAGGAATTCCCCCTCCCAGGGCCAGCCCTGAGCCAGCTATCTGCCCCATCAGGTGGGGTGGGGTGGAGAGAGCCAACCTTTGGGGAGGGGTTTCCCCTAGCTGACTCAGGATCCCCCCCAGCTGTGGGATACACTTTCCTCCCCACCCCACACATGCACTGCTGGGCCAGCATGAATCACTAATATGCAGGTAGGAGGGGGGAATGAAGCCCCCCACCCCAGTTTCAGTCCAAGGTAAAAGGTCAAACTCATTCCAGCTATAACTCCACAAACATCATCCATGTTATGAGAGACATGAACGGCCCCATTATAGTCACTCATTGGCACTGAATTCAGTGACCTGAGATCAAACACAGATGCATCAAGAAGCAGATCAGGAAAATAAAGGCAACGATGTAATATTTTTATTGATTAGCATGTTAATATTTTCTTTCTCCCTTATGAATGTATTTGTTATTGTTAAACCTCTACTTTACCCCTAATAACATACAGTGTCAGCAATGTAAAGTACCTTGGGCCCTTAAAGGAAATTTTTATAAGAAGCCAACCAAATACAGAGTTTTTAAATCAGTTTGTAAATTCTTTTTGTAAAATGTGGTTAAGAAAAAGAACAAATAGTCTACTTATATAAAACGTATTTACATTTTATATAATTCTGTACTGTTTGCATGAGTCTCAGTACAAATATTTTTTAAATATCATTATATTTTAACAGTGTAAAAGTAGCCCTCTGATTAATTTTGGATGATTGTTATTGCAAGGCTTTCCCATGGGGTCAAAATTACTTTAAATTATTTTTCTGAGTACTATAATGAATGTCCTGGGGCCCAGGCAATTCTTGGAATTCAGTGTGGAAAAGAAAAGACAGTTACTAACGTTTAAATGTTCTTTGGTATTTGCATAGATAATTTCTCCTAATACATTATATTTTGTTTATGTGCCTTATCATTTGATTGCTTCATACCACAGTTCAATAAATACATGTGTATTTAGGGCCCAATTTTGCAAAACCTAACTCATAATTTGTGTAAAATGTGATAAGGTCGTGCTCCCATTCAGTATAAAGTGACTTCATCTTGTGAAGTATAATACAAAGTTCCCAAAATAAACTTGTGACCCTAGTCAGTTCTGGTTTAAGAACTTTCCTATGGTTTGGGCCAAAATATAAACTGTACTCTACCCCATAAATGTTAATTTACTCCCTCAATCACATAGGGAAGAGTGTGATTGAGGGTGTGATTAAACAGCTCTCTGTTCATATAACAGTGGATGAAAATGCCATTATTTTTGACTGAACACTGTAATGTCTTTCAGGTTTTCTGTCCAGTCTTTGTTCATTGCCTAACATGACAGAAGCCCTAGACATGGACTCGTGCCCCATGTGCTTCCTATACTGGGGAAGTCCCTGAGTTACTGAACTCAGACTCTTGTGCTTTACAAAAGCAGGCATTAAGGGCTGAGTGTGAGCCTTAACTATAAATAGTTTTTACTTTTGTGGGATTAATCCACACCAGCCATAACATACTTTTTGAATTTAATAATACTAGAATACATATTTTCTTTTGGCAACTGCACAGAATAAATAGTATTCTCCAAAGGAATGGCTAGAGCCGGCAGAAGCACTTATATTGTACACTGATTTGTTGATGACAGGCCCTGGTTCCCTGCCATTTGTGCTACTGCAAAAAATGTCAACCTATTATGTTGAGAAATCCTGATGTAAATGAAAAGAACTCTCCTTATAAGACATTGCTTGTACCTCCCAGCATTATCAACATCCATACAAACTTCCTTTTCAATCAAGATCAATATAAAATAAAAGATCAGTGACAAAGCCCAGATCCAATTCAATAAAAAACACAAGGAAAGATCACTGCTAAGTGAAAGTTTGGACAGCAGATATAACCAAACAAGATATGGCATTAGTATTATAATAAAGTTTTTATTTCTGTAGTGCATAGCAGGCCTAAGGATCTGGACCCATTTCACTAGAGCTGGACTGCCATAGAACATATGGTCTCCAACAGAACAGGATACAAACAGAAAGTACAAAGAAATAATGAGACACTACACACATCACTAGCAGTAGTCTTGCAAGTGTTATAACATTAGAATTTCTGACTGTCAAAAAAAATTAACAGGCACTTGGTATAAATTATAGGAAAACCTTGCTATTGCAGTTCAAGGACAATTTCAAGCTAATATTCAGTACTTAAGGCACAGACAGAAGTAAAAGTTTTCACCTGATCTGGGCCCTGAAAGCACTATGCAGCCATGACCAAACAGAAGTGCATGGCTGCAGCGTGCTTTAAAAGGACCTGACCCCATGAAAATCTGAATCCTCATGCAATGCTTGGGTGCTGTTTTCAGAAGGGGGAGGGAAGGGAACAGAGGGAGTTCAGCCTGGGGTTTTCAAGTAGTGCTGGCAAGTGGGATAGGTGGATTGGAGGATTCTCCCCTGGGGGGAGCAGACGGGGGTGAGGGGCAGGGGAGAGGAGAGGGGATTCCCATTCACCCACACCATCCTCCAATGTTGGCTGGGGAACCCCCAAAACAATCTCCCTCCACTCCCTTTCCCCCTTCCATTCTGGGCAGGCAGGAAGGACAGGTATTACTCATGGAGGCCAATGGCAGGCTTGCAGCCAGCAGCTGGATGCCCCAACCCCCTGGACCCAAAAGTGAACTTCTCTTGGGCCCAGGGAATTGTTGCAACTCAGCACTTCCTGCAAAATACAGAGTTACAGCAGAGTTGCTTGTCTGTCTATGTCTTTACATGCTTGCCCTTCAAAACACGTTACCAGAAATATAAACTAAGAGGGACAGAGGCTATAATATAACTCAGTTTTTAGTTTCCAGTCTTATATTCAAACAATCAGAATATGTTTCCTTGTAGGCATGATACTTATAGATGATACTGCTGGGATAATGATTAGAACTGTACAGAACATTTGCGACTAAACATTTTTTCATCCCAAAGTGATGTTTCAGGGAAGCAAAAATGTTCCACAAAGTGTATCAGTTTCAGAGGCCTTTCTCATGGGGAGATTTCAGAAATCCAGGATTGACTTTGGTCACTATCAAAGAGACACAAAACTTTTAAATCCTGGTGATTTTGAACAAAAAAAATTGAGTTACAATGCAATCCTGCTTTTTTTGTTTATTTATTTAAAAGATCTGTGTTTGCTTAAAAGACAATAAATAGAAAAGAAAAACCATTCAGTTTCTCAAAAAACAGAATTTTTATTCTTTGGCCTGCCCCTTTAAGTAACATAAGTAAAATGACCCACCAATCTGTATAATGTTCTTGTCTAGAAATATTCATTTTTTAAAGAATTAATCTCATGTAATTCTACTCTGGTCCTATTAAGTACTTGGGGAAAGGGAAAAATGGGTAAGTTTTATCCAGCAAAACTGCTCCAATGGAATATGACTATGTGATTTCCTTTTCCTTGCCATTCATTGACAAGCTACAGGCTATTTTTAAGAGAAAACGCGTGGCCTAACGACCACTAAAATCAATGAATCTCATTATTTTTATCTTATTCAGCAGACCATTTACATGCCAAGCACTGTCCTAAGTTATTTCAAGGAAATCAAACTGAGGAAAATGGAACTATAGAAGAAAAATATTTCAGACCGTTCAATCAGTGTCTGAAACCATGTTTGTCAATGTGAATTAGGTAGTAGTGCAGGCAGCAAACATTCAGAGGGTTTGGAATCTATTTATTTCAGCTCAAAACCATCTCTGTAAACAGAGCAGATGCTTTCCTGTTACTAAGTCATTGCTAATTTATGTGTTTCAAGCTTATTTTATAGAAAATTAAGGTTAGAAGGGACCTCAGGAAGTTATCTAATGCAACCCTCTGCTCAAAAGCAGGACTATTGCCAACTATACCATCCCCACCAAGTTTCTTTCTACCTGGGTCTTAAAAACCTCTAAGGATGGAAATTCCACAACCTTGGAAATTCCACAACCTCTCTGGGCAACCTGCTGCAGTGCTTTGCTAATCTAGCGAGAAAGTTTTTCCTAATATCTAACTTAATCTTCCCTTGCTGCAACTAAAAACCATTTCTTCTTGTTCTGTCATCTGCCACCATTAAGAACAGTCTGGATCCAACCTCTTTGGAATCCCCTTTCAGGTACTTGTAGGCTGCTATTAAATCCCCACTCAGTCTTCTTTACTCCAGACTAAATAAGCTCGATCCCCTTAGCCTCTCCCCAGAAGTCATGTACCCTAGTGCCCTAACCATTTTTGTTGTCCTCTGCTGGACTCTTTCTAACTTATCCACATTCTTTCTGTAGTGGAGGCCCAAAACTGGACACAGTACACCACATATAGCCTCACCAGTGCTGAATAGAGGGGAAGAATCACTTCCCTTAGTCTGCTGGCAATGCTCCTACTAATGCAGCCCAATATGTCATCAGCCTTTCTTGCAACAAAGGCATACTGCTGGCTCAAATTCAGCCTATTACCTACTATAACCCACAGGTCCTTTTGTGTAAAGTTTCTGCTTAGCCAATCAGTTCCCAGCTTGTACTGGTGCATGGGATTGTTCTGTCCTAAGTGCAGGACTTTGCACTGGTCCTTATTGAACTTCACAAGATTTGGGGGGTCAAATCCCTGAACTTATTTAGGTTGTGGTGAATCCTAGCCCTACTCTCCATATCTACTATTTCTCACAGCTTGGTATCATCTGCAAACTTGCTGAGTGTGCACTCCATGCCACCTTCCAGATCACTGACCTTAGAAGTTATCATTTTCAAAAGCAGTTAAGACAGTAAGTAAAAGCAGTTACCATTTTCAAAGATGTAGGTTAGTGCATATATATGTTAGATTTTGCAAAAATCCCAGGGAACTGAGGTACCAAATACCCAATGAGATTTTTCAAAAATATCTATCTGCATCTGTAGAGAGATAAATGCCTTAAAATACCTGCCTTCAGGTCACTAGTCTAATAGACTGTCCTATTTCCATGGAAAGTATCTTTCTGTAACATATACCTGCAGACCATGTCTACACAGCAAACTTAACTGTGCCAGAAGCTGTGTCCTCCAACACACTATCTGTTAAGCAGTGGATGTGATATACCTTGACTTTAGCAAGGGTTTTGATAAGGTCGCCCACAGCATTCTTGCAAGCAACCAGCAAGCAACCTATGGACGTACAGCAACCTATGGACGTACAGGTTGGATGAATAGACTGAAAGGTGGATCTAGACTACCTCCTGACGCAGGAACGGTGTATTTGCATTCACAGTGCTGCAGGCAGTCTAATCAACATATTCAGGTGCTACTTAGCTCATCCACAATGCAACATGAATGTGGCTATGCTACTTCTGGTTCAAAGTGGTAGTCTGTATGAAGCAGCACAGCATCCATCAGGGCACTTATGCCTGGCATAGTAATTTTTGTGGGGAGGTTACTCTTACAAGGTTACTCTTACTTGACTGTATTATCAGATATTTATAATTACAGGGGATCAGCTAATACTTCAGTGTCTGACCCATAAAAACCTCTCTCCCTCTCCCTTCTGGTATAATCTGAAGCTATATCACTGCAACCCATCTAAAGCTCTAGTCAAAGCTTTTATGTCAACCAGGCCTAAGAAAACCCTTAGATATAGCTCAAGTAACACCCATGTCATGCCATTTAATGTTTAAGATCTCTAACTCTTGACCATCTAAAATCCTAGCAAGCAGGGTCTTAAAGGTATAGTAAATATTTCACTATTAATTTTAACTGTAGGAAACACTACTTCACAGTTAGGGTGGCTAGGATGTGGAACCAGCTTCCCAGGGAAGTTGTTCTTGCTCCTACCTCGGGCATTTTTAAGAGTAGATCGGATAGGTACTTGGCTGGGGTCCTGTGACCCTGGCACTCGTTCCTGCCATTGGCAGGGGGTCAGACTAGATGGCCTGCTCTAGGCCCCTTCTGACCCTACCCTTCTGACCCTAGATACTATGATACTAACTGGTAAACTGATATTTGGTTTGATGGATTGGAATGTGACTAATAATTTCCAATCTGTGTAGGTATATTCAAAGCATTACAGGACTCAAAACCCTCATGGGTCAGCAAGATTGCTTCCTGACAGTAAATAAACTGATTTTAACATATACACTAATTTAGCAAATGGCAAATACATCTGGGGGAAAAGGCCATAAGTTAACGGAAAAACAAAACAAACTCTACCATATTTATGAACTTCCAGTGGAGTTTGTCGAGTACCTCAATTTTTAATTATAAAAGGGGCTTGATTTTTTTAAACAGATATTCTTTACTATTGATAGGTGTATCATTGCACTGTATTCAAGAACACTGAATATTGTGAATTTTCATCTAGTCTACAGATTACTTTTTATAAAATACTAACATGAACAAATTCACTTCTAAACACTACGCTATAAAAGTCTGCCAAAGCACAGTATGAGTAACATGCTATGACTGTACAGGGCTAGGTGAAAAGCACACTACCTACCTATGGGAGTCGTAATGTAATGCAAAAGCAACAGTGGGGAGTTTTCCTAAACTCCTCAGTGCTCCTTAATGCTGGCCACACAAAAGTCCATGACAAAACTCCTGCCATCTTCAGTAGTGAAGATTTTCACTCCATGGGTTTTGATGTTATATTTAGTTTAAAAAGGTACTCCAAAGGATGTAATTTAGAATACGTAAAGCAAAAGATATTTTGATTGGTCTCTGCAAATCACAGACACACAAAAATAAATGTCAGCCATGGTTTGGCTGTATCACCAATTAAAATGCACTGAATGCAGTAGAATTTTCTATAAGATTTCGTAAGTGGAGTGAGGGTCTCTAATTTCCTGGATTATGAGTATTAGAGAGAGAAATAAAAGTCCCTTACGATTTATCTACACTGCAGTTACAAGAGTCAGAGACTCTACAGATTTGCAATGTAAAGTAGTCCTTAATAGAGTCCCTTAACAGTCCTACAGCTTTAAATAATAATAGAGTAGCGTTTATGCTCCCTAGGCATAGTATTAAAACAAAGAAAAAGAAAAAAAATGTTATTTACTTGTCCCCAAAGATGCGTGTTGCTCTCGTCTCAGAATTCAAACCTGTATTGCATAAAATCTAAATTCAGGAACAACAAAAGGGCTGGCTTAGATATTGTATACATCTATAAACACTGCTTTCTAGTCAGTAACAGAGATTACTTTATAAAATACTAATTTTGTTAGTAAAAAACAAAAAGGGCTGTGTTGTTAAAAAAAAAAAAAAGCAAAAAAGGGGCTACAGGCTACATTTTTTGTTGGTACCTATGCCAGAGAATATCAATTTCCCTTCTAACCGTTGCAGTTAAATTTCTCCCAAACATTTACCATCAGTATCACATGTAAATAGGCCACACAAAAGCTATCACCCTTTCTTGTGTAGAATTTGTCTTAACACAGGGGTTCATACTACCAGTCAGAAAGGAGAAATCTAGAGAAGGAATTTCTTAGAGACTGGAGTTCTAGCTTCGATGTGACAGTATAAGTATCAGCAACTAAGAAGCTAGACTTTATGAAATCTAATTAAAGTTGGTCTGCTCTTCTTTACTGTAAGAACATCCCACAAGCCTATGTCCTGTTCCACAAACCAGCTTTTTTCATTAAGAAACATTTTTCCCCCTCTTGTAGGTTTCTGGGTCAGGTATGATGTTTTTGTTTTCTGCTCTGCAGTGCCTAGCACAGATCCATTGATGATCTGGTGCATTTAGGTGCTATGATATAAATACAGAACATGTGAGAATTCAGTTCACACTATCAGATTATTTTGCAGTGGGTGCCCAATATGCACTTTAAATAGTAGATGATGTGATTCCTCTCTCACAAACATGCCATAGGTGGAGTTGGTATCACTGTCACCAATATTCCCATTCTAAGACCCTGTTTATTTGATGTTTGGGGTTGTTAACAGTTTAGGGTTGAAGTCCCACTAGAAGCTGGCTTCATACTGTATTTTTAAAAAGTGTTTTGACTGAAGCATATCCACTGTTTTTGTGAATGAATTTAAGGATATATTAAATTTAAAATACGTTTTAAAAATTAAGATATTTCTTACATGCCTCCCCTCAAGCTGTACCATCTTGTTTTTAAGAGGCAGGATGAATTTTAAAAAAATCCTTAAAGCAGCAAAGCAACAGCAACTAGGGAACCAAGCCTGAGTCTGACCCTATGCACAGTGATCTCACATGCCGGTCCTGACCACAGACCAACCCTAGGCATTGGCCACATCCAGTGCACAGGGCCACATCATTTTGCCTAGGGATTCCCTGTGAGTCCAGAAGTTTGCAACCACTCCCCCTGCTCCCATGCAACAATAAACATCGCCACTGCCCACCTACAGCCAAATTTCCAAGCATGAGAGGCGGACAGGATATCTGGTTCTCTCACATAACGCATACTTCAAGTTTCACCAGCTTATTTTAGTGAAAAAGGTGTAGGTTGTATGCAACAAAATACACTACATCACTTTGCTCATTAAAAATTCTTCAACTGGTTTCTTAAGAAGCTCCAGCACCTGTAGACTTTAAAGCACTTAGATGTGGTAGCAGCATGTCATACAGATGTGACAGATGTGGTTTTTGCTGTTTCTGAAGGTCTACACTGAAGCCAAGTCATAAAGCACTGAAAAAAAAAAAAAAAATCTAATAGACCTTACAGAAATTGGTACCTAAATCCCAATTCCATCTGCATTAGATATGCTCCTGTGTGCTTATTGGATTACACATGCACTCAAACCCAATAATATACAAAGGCTGAGCAGGAGCTCTCCCACAAGTGTTGCCTCCTGCTTGTTGCTGTGGTGCTAGGAGCACGGTTACCTCCCAGTGCCATTGAAGCAGCATAGAAACTGCCCAACCACTAAGCAGGAAGACAAGAGATAGATCATAGAAGTGGGCATACCAAGACAAGCAGTTGAAGAAGCCTTGGATACAAACAATGAATAGTCCACACCAGTCACTCACAATAACAGAACTAAGGAACACACAGTGAAATTAACAAAAAGCTTTTTCAGGTAGCATGCATGTGGAACTCATTACCAAGGAGTATTCTGGAAGTTTATCATTTCACCAGGTTCAAAAGGAGACTGGAAAAATTCATAGAAAAAATTGAGTATTACATACACCATTGAGTATTACATATTAGAGCGTAGATTTTCAAACTTTTAGCAAGCACACTCCTTCTGGTAGCAATGGCCAGATGTGGTGCAGGAGGTGGGGTGCTCGCATGCAGCCACTGCCGCCACCACCACCACACTTTCCCATAGCCAGTTGCATGCACGGCTCTATGGACCGCACATCAGCAGCCTGTGGAGCTGCATGTGCAACCCATCAATGAAAGTGCTGTGGGCTGTTGCATGCAACTCCCCCCACCCCTCTCAGGACAGGTGGCACCTGTGCAGCCTACAGTAGGGTGCTGCTGCCCTCATCCATCCCCCAGCCCTGCTCCTTGGACACGCTTATGCCAGCCATGGAGACTCTCATAGCAGCCTGGCAGCTAATCAGGAGAGCAAGCTGGGGTAGGGGGCAGGGAAGCCCTGCACTGTGCTGCATGGGGCTGGTGTTCTGGAATCCTAAGCTGTGCACCCAATGTACTGAGAAAATTTAGTATCTAAGAATCAGGGTGAGCAAGTCAATCTCTCGCTCATTCTCTGGTTAAATATTTGTGCCAAAATAGATACTAGTTTTACTCCACTAGTTTCTGCTCCAAACAGATTATAATTAATTATGTAGCTCCCACAGAATTCATGAGTAATTCTGTAGTCAAGAGTATAATTTGAAGTCTTCAGAAAAGGTACGTCAGAGCCACTCGTTCAGTGGACACTATACAAGGTATATGATCATCTAAAGAAAATCAGAGTAAGGCACAAGGCCATACAATTAAAACATCAACTCATCTCTGTCTTTTTTTAAGGCATATATAACTGAGCATTTGAAACAATTTTGCATTAGGCCACTAGAATAGCCTTTCCAGAAATCTCAACACCATTAGTCACCATTACTAAAACACTTCCAAGAGTCAGATTCAACTGTGAATATGGTTGGAGAATCATCTATCTATTCCTTGGCATGCATTTTGATTTTGGTTATCATTTTGTTTATAGTCCACTCGCATTCAACTGAGTTGAATTTCTATCAACTCAGTTTTAAAGGAGAGGGAAAAAAAAGATTCTAGTCAAGGTGCCCACTGGATGTATTTGAAAATTACTGACTTTCAAAAAGACTAAAAAAAAAAAAACCCAAAACAAACAAACAAAAAAAAACCCTCTACAGCAATTTAGCACAATGAAGGCATTATTAGAACTTCTTTCTCAACTCAAAAACTCTGTATGTTCTCCACACATTAACCAAAACACTACCAAATCAGGGTAATGCTTAACTGCACGCTTCACATAAGACAGTAAATAACCATGGTCAAGACAACAAAAATTACTTGAGAACCCATTTATAATGGAGTCAACTTGAATATTTTTGCTGTACTTGTGGACAGATCTAGGCTTTGGTTCAACATGTAAAGCCCTTGTTCTAAAAATGGAACGACAAAACTCCTGACTTTCTACATGTGGGGATTCAAAAATCCAAATTATCCATGTTTGGTGTGAAAATGTACTCAAACCCACTTCACCCTAAAGTCTTATTTTCTTCACACCAGTAATTTGAGTTTCCAGAAGTGGGGAAAATGTGTTTAAGATGTAGCCAGTGGTAAAGCAGTACTAGAAAAATACTATAAAAGTTTGTGCTACATCTCAGGAAAAAAATTGGGTAACAATTTAGGCACTTCTCACTTGTTTCAGTCAAAGGGGTCAAATTTGCATTATAGATGCAATGTTTTTGGAATTCATCCCTCAGTCCAAAGCAACAGCTAGGACATCCCTACAATGTGTAATACATAAATGGATACTGCTGGCAAAGTTAAATTTTTTTTTTCACCTTCAAATTTTTTGGAAGTTTATGGATGTGTTTTTTGGAGCTCACATGAAGATCACAGATGCCCATCCATCAAAAATGAGGAGCCACACACTTATCAATCTGAAAAACGCTTTTATTTTTTAGTTCATTTTTTGCATTTGAAGTACTCTTCGATGACATCTTTGGCCTGAGATTCCTTGCCATAGTCCTATAAGCACAAAATGAACAGCATATAAACCATTAAAGTAGTAAGTAAACACTTGTTCAGAATTACTATATCTGGTTTACATTAATTATTCAAAATGCCACCCCCTCAATAAAAATTTAAATGTACCCCCACTGTCAGCAAAAGGCAGTAGTGTTGTGTTCCTATGATGGTATTATATTCCCTGAGCAAATTCAAAGATGGAATAATGTTTTTCCTCTCTCTCCTCTGTTCCCTGATAAATACTTAACAGTGATGGCTATTATATTTAATTGAAGTACAAGACCACTTGCTATTTATCATGCCTGAGCTAACCTTAAAATAAAATTAAAAAAAGAAACGAAACACTTTATATAGAAACCATTATGATCTTTGCGATTAATAAGAGATAAAATTTTGAAACGTCATTACCCTTCTACTGTAAAGAAGTGTAGCCATTTTCTGGGACCTCAAAGACTAGCAAATCTTTAAGGCTCGTGCTGTGGCTTTATTATTGCCAGTGTAATTATAAGGAATTCTGCAGAACACATTCAAGTTAAGCAGACAATTTACTGGCATTTGCAATTAAAAACAAAAAAACCCCAAGAATCAAAAACATTTTTCTCCAATAGATGATGGTATTAAATTAGTTTTATGATCCAACTGATATTATTTTGGAAAAATGCATTATTATTCCAAACCTGAGAAAAGATTTTATTGAGCTTCTATTAAAATAGAAACAAATCAGCAGTTAAAGATTAAATTTAGTATTAGGATCCACTTCAGCTCTAAAGTCTATACTAGTAAGTTATAAAAAGAATCTCATATGCCTAATTTACAAAAGGAAGCATTGATTTATTTTTGGCAGACAGGAAGTTTCACTGCCACAACAGGCCTCCAAAGTGGCACCCTCATGCCATTTTAGTTGCATTACACAATTTTGAAACTAAGTGGAATAATGTGTTATCTTACTTTGACAACCACACAACTGCAGCCCACTACTTTGCGGGGTTTTCCTTCTCTGTCAATTTTGCAGAGACCTACCCACTCGCCCAATTTCTTGTTATCATCAACCTGTTGAAGACATTGCACAAGTTAGAAAAGGCACTTTTCTTGACACATCAGAACAGAATTAAAAGTTGCTGTACACTCAGAAATAGTGGGTAACGGTTGTGGCGGCTTTCCTCACAATTATCAGTAGAGGGAGCCAAACTATCATCATCGTACAGCCAGAACATGAAGGTGACAGATTTTACAATAAAAATGGTATTTAAAAAGAAGTGTTTCTGCCTAATGGAAATCCCTCTCAGACAGAAGTGACAATAAAATTATTCTGATATACAAAATAAATATTTTATGTAAAACATTTCTCAATTCTTCCTTTTTGCCATTTACTTTACTTATGGTCTTGCACTATCAGTCTGTGCTGTTCTCATAGCAGGAGTGCACTGTTATTACAGTAAGAATGGTTAAGTACAGAAAAGTAGTTAACTGCATTGATCTCAAGTCAGGCTGACGGTAGAATAGAGCTGTACTTTGTAGACAGAAATCAGAAATGCACACTTATTTTTAAAGCAACTTCCTTCAAATACACAGCACCAGAACATTTATGGCACCACATGGTCTTGGGGGCCACAAAGTAAAAACGAAAGAAATATTCTGTAAGCAATTTATAATTTCATTCAAACTCAACTCCCTAATTACAATCAAGTCAGCTATCAAACTGAATGCTTTTGTTACATTTTATTGGCAAAGTACAAATATATCCAAGTATAACTACCTCAACATTTGCAACCAAAATTGGTGCTCACTTTTATCAAGTTGATTTGGTGTTCTGCACAAAGTGCTTCAACCAGCTTCACGTACATTGGTTCATCGCAGTTTGATGCAAGAACGCAAAGGTGGGCTTGGCGTCTGAAACAGAAATATTGATAAAACTTAATATCGTACTTAATATTCCTATTAATCACAAGTTAAAATATTCAATTAAAATTACTATAAAAGTGTATTCTGACTTTTCTGAAACTCTTAGACTTTGCTTGTAAGAGAATTATCATGAATGAAAGTTAGCTTTTGTCAAATTCAACCTGAACATCAAATTAAGACCACTAGATGCATGAATCTGGATAAATCTGGCACATAGTGCAAAACCATGAATTTAATTTAGGGAGCTGTCAGGGGAGGATGGGAGCAATCTCTCTTGTCCACACTGAAAAAAAGCGCCAGCTGTGACTCCAGCATAGGTGAAGTAACATCCTCCACCAGGACATCATTATGGGCAGCACTGGGGTGGGACAGGCCCTTAGCTAAAATTTTTCTAAATAATACTTATTGGTATAACCCTGTGCTGACACACAGCTCCCATGTTTTTATTCAACCTGTTACATTAGCAAGCTATTACACATAGGCAAAAGTCCTTGCTTTAGAGATGGCTAACCTATAATATAGGGGTTACAGGTGGCACAGGCAGCTGGTGTGGCATGCAGCAGGTGGGGGGAAGGGGTAGACAACAGTGACAGATAGGGAAGGAAACAGAAAGCAAAGCAGCAAGTTAGGTAGGGAGCAGAGCTGCAAATCAAGCTGGTATCAGGAAGCAGGGTCAGACTGGGCAGAAGTGGATCAGAATACTACATAAGAGCACAGTGGCATGCCTACCAAAAAAGGTAGAGAAATTTTAGTTCCAAATTATGTGTCCCTCCTTCCCTCAATTTCTCATCATCTTTGCTGGCCTAGGGCCTTAACTTACAGGTCTGTCAGACTATTGTTCTCACTCATAACGAGTGAAGGGGTATCCGACATTTTGAAGAGTCATCATTCAAACACTGTAAGCACCATTTGAGTCTCGACAGCTTAGTAAGCCTACAGTGTTAGTAAGTAACTTACAAGGAAGGGTAGAGAAGGGCATGTCGTAAACCAAGAATGTGCTTATATACGTTATTTGGTACCCCAGAAATTCTAGGGTTTCTATTTTATGTTGTCTTGATCTACCACAACATGCAACGTACGCGAATTCACCGAATAAAAAAAAAATAAAAAAATAAAAAAAGCCAGAAATTACCAGAGAGCTACAGATGGCTCTGCCTACCCCCAAAACACTTAATTTAAGCATATCTTGTCTCAAACTAAAGGCATTCTACTTTTACTTGCTCCCAAACTAGATAATCCGAAAGGACATACTGCTACTTTCTAATCATGTTTAAAGGTACTTGCCTGGGCAAGTCTCTACTGTAACAGCTATATAAAATAAACTTGGAGCCCTTTCAAAAGCAGGTTTTTAAAATGAGCAGCAGCTGGTGCTGGCACATTTTAATTACTGCAGGTGAATGACTTAAATTAAGCCTAAGAATTGTAACTGCCAACCTAGAAGGAGCACTCCTCTTCTGAACAAGTTGCAAAGGGCTGTACAGAGCACACATGGAGGAAACGGAGCAGCATATACCTGGATTTCTTAAAATGCCAAACACTCGTGCTGCTCCTTTCCTTCTTCCAGATCTTTACTTGTATAACTGAGGTACATACATCCCTCACCCCCCCATATCGTGCATCAAATCTGTCATCCATGGGTCACACCAGGTGAAACCTGTTTTAATAGCTCTGCAACACTAGAACAGAACCAACAAGCATCCCCCCCACTTCCAGCCATGACCCAGCCACATGACTAGCCCAGGCCGCATGAGGGCAGCGTCCACCTGCAGACAGCACTCACTTGTCTAAGGCTTTGGCGGCCTCGCGAATGCCCCGTGCTAGGCCATCGTGGATCAGTGCGGTCTTCAGCACTTCTTGCAGGGCAGTGTTGACGTCCATTACACCTCCAGCAGTAATGCTGCGCAGACAGGCAGATTACACACACGCATCTATCTCCTCTCCCCCTTTGAGCGCGGCTCCACATGCCTGGAGAAGTGGGGCGCCCACTGTGCCCCTGTAATCAGCCGCCCCCCCCGCAAGACCCGCCGCGCATGCGCCACCCGCGGCCACGAGGCGGAAACTCCCGGCCAGCGGGGGTTGCCTCGCGCGCCCCGGCCCTCACCCTTCCTCGGCCATGGTTGGTGGGGGTCGCTCCCGCCCGGCTGGTAGCTGAAAAACAAGACACAGACAGGCCCGATAAGCCTCAGATGTGCCACCCCACGCCAAACTTCCCCCAACCCTGGCCCAGCCGCCACGCGCCGCTCACCCCGCCGCGAAAGTCACCAGTGAAAGAGAGGGGCGGGGCTACACCCGCGCGCTTTTAAGGGCGCCAGGACCCCGGCGCGCGGCACAGCTGTCTGCCCCACTGCCTGAGCCGCCGCGCACCGGAAGGCGCAAGGAAAGGGGTGGGGCCTCCTTCTCCCCTTCCCCACCTCTCCGCTTGCTCCGCCCCCTACTCGCTAGAGTTCCCAGCCGCTCCGCCCTCAACCACCTCCCTTAGAAGCGGGGAGGGGAGGAGCAAGCCCCGCCTCGGGTTGGCAGCGGGCGGGCCGGGTCTGCGCATGCTCCTGGTTGCGGGAATGGCGGGTCGCATGCACTTGCTGGGGGGGGGGGAAGTAGAGGCAGCCCTGCGGCAGCGGGGAGGGGTGTGATGGAGAGCATCTGTGCCCCTAAGCTGGCAAAGAACCGGTTTTTTTAACTGCTTAGTTGGTCTAATAAAAGCCATCGCCTCTCCCTGGAGAACCTCGTGTGCCTGTGTAAATATATGTATAGATGTGTGTGCACGTACATCTGCACGTGGATGTATGCCGCAGCCTAATTCATATCCGATGAAGTTTTCCAGCCAGGAGGTCTTCATCTATACCCTCCAGCTCTCCTGTGAAGTACAAACTGGCATTTCTCCGTGGGAGAAGTTTTACAGGCTTTGCATTCTCTGGTGCCTAAAGGTGGGCAAGGGTGCATGAAAGCTTGCAAATAAAGAAAAAAAATTGTTTTTGCAACTGTTTACTGTGACACACACAAAACATTTGTGTGTCACCATCATGGGCTTGCCTTCCATAGCAGGAGGATGCCTTCCAGGGGGTGATTGCCTTGAGGCTTAAGGTGGCAGAATCCAAAACGTGTGGCGTGAGCTTTTCCACAGATGTGACAGGTGGTGCCTTGAGGGCAGAGGACGGCTGTTGGCCAGGTTGTTTTGCGCTTTCCTTCCTCCTCTGCTGTTTCTCGGCCTCCTGAGCAAGACTGTGGTCTTCAAAGTGGGCTGTAGCTTGAGTTGTAGTGTAGCACGCTGAGACCTCTTACCAGCCAGCACTCCCCAGTTTGCAGGGTTGATGCCACTAGGGTTGCCAACTCTTCAGGATTGCCCTGGAGTCTCCAGGAACTAGACGTAAATCTCCAGGAGACTGTTGAGAGTCACTTGATAGGGTATTCATTAAAATAAATATTGAGTGTTGAATCCAGTGTATACAGTAGTCCAGTGGATTTTTTAAATGCAATAGTAATGTGCATTTGTCTTCCTGACATACAAGTCAATACACCATAATCTGTCATGTGATGAAACCTCCCAAAATAGATTCAGACAAAGCTGGCAACCCTAAGTGCCACCCTTCTTAAGACGGGCAAGGTTCCTTGGGTGAATTTGATATCTTTTATTAGACCAACCCAAATAGTCAGAGAATAGTTATTAAGCAAGCTTTCAGGTTCAAAACCCCTTGGTCAGGCTAAGGAGGTTTCAGCAGTTGGTGTGCGCTCTTCCTGGATGGAATGAAAAGTAAAC
>JAGPOW010003642.1:103194865-103244357 GCA_030014935.1 Caiman crocodilus | reverse complement strand
GACGCAGAGGACACGGAGGAACACGAAATGTTTAGGTTCCTGATGCGATACTCCAGGCTCACCAAGCAGCATTTGGGAGTGCTGGGCGATGAGGGTCAGAGGAACCTGGCCTACGAGATGGGGTTCCAATGCCAAGATGAACCAGACGACAAATCATCTTGCGATAATGATTAATTTTTCTGTCAGTAAGCTAATTAATTTTTTCTCTGAGAATTTCTTTCTTCGCAGGTCCGCCGGAACATGTGTAGACCGGATCGGAGAAGAAAAAAGATTTTTGAGAAGAACGAATTATCTCTGTGGGTCCATTAAGAGGTGTGTGCAGACCAGACAAGAGAGAGCATTTTGAGAGAGGGAGAACCTCTGAGAACTGGGACGCGATGATGCCCAATGAAGTTTTGATGATCGAACTGTTCATCACAAATGTACTAATGTGTAGTTGTGTTTTGTTAGGATATTGTTTGATTAGATCATTGGAGAAAAAACTTGCTTCGTTGTCCGCTCTTGTCTATGCTCATTTGCAGTGTAAACCTGTAGAACAGTGTGAGTCTGATGTAACTGGTCCGAATGTGCTGCGAACGCCACTGTGCCTTCAGCAAGGGGGCATGTCTGTGTAAAACAGATAAGAGATGCCTTGGCACGGCTGTGTTGAGCACATTGCGAGCACAGATGCAGGGATTTTCCCCCTGTAACGCGGGAAAAGTTTCGGTGCACGGTCGGAGCCCACCAAAACCTTGCAGCTGCACCAGCAAGTGTATGCTTGTGATTGGCTCACGTTAAATTATGCATTCGTGTCAGTCGGCAATTGGCCTGCTGACCGAGTAAGAGGGTTGGGCGATGCCTGCCCAAACCAGAGGAGAGCTGGGACACTAATGAGGAGAGATCCATGTGCGTTTCCAAGCTGCGAAGAAGGCCTGATCAACCAACGACGACTCCCCGCCGGATTCATCCGACGCCCTATACCCTGCGCGAGTGTGAGCTTCTGTGTGCCTGAGTTCCTGTTTAAGTTTGTAACTTCAAGGAACGTGCCTACAGCCTGTGGACTGTATGTAAAGTGGTTTTTTTGCTTCCAACAAGCTGCGTGTCTAGCGCCTCAATTCTACACTCCATCAGCGGCTCCATTCCGCCAGCATTTCTCGGCCCCCACATTCTGCACGGTTGTATGCTTTTTTGCTTCTCCATGCATCCCATATGCATCTTGCAAATTTTATCTCTGTTTATGATCTTCTAATGCAAACATTTTATTTTAAGAGACTGGGGGGCCAGAAGTGCTCAGCGAAGAGTCCAGAAGGCTTACCAGAGAGCAGCTATTCACAATTATAGCAACAGCATCTATTAACTTCAGTTCAATGATATGCTATTCAATCCTGGGACCCTTTTTTCCAAGAGAGGTAAATGAGTATTCAACTTGGCAAGCTGTACAATTATTTGCATTTTATGTAGCTTTTAAATTCTTAAGAATAGAAGATTAACTACATTTGTGTTGCAGCATCACCAGTGCAATGTGAGCTGTGCCAGACAGGGTACATCTACATGTACATTAAGGCACTTTTTAAGCTGCATTAAGATGTATTAAATTTAGTATCTCCAATGTGAGGGTGCCTATACATGAGTAAGGCGTAGGCACCCTCCCCCCCTGTTCTGAAGCACATATATAAAAGGCCTGACTTACTAAAGAAATGAGCATTTGGCTACCTTAATGCGCAGAAATGAATGTTCCTGGTTTTTAAAAACACTTAATGTGCGATAGCCTATTTTAGTGTATGTTAGTGTAATCACATTTTTTTTTTTTATGTGACACTTTAATGCACAATAGATTAGGTTACTGAACATTAAAGTGCATGTGTAGACATACCCACAGTGTACAAATGCATGGTGAAAAAGGATACCTGGCCCAAAAAGCATGGTGCCTCTAAAGGTAAAGCTGAGAAATTGGTGGGAGGGGAATAGTAATGGAAAAATAGACAGGCCAAAAGCATTTTGCTGGAGGTTACATAGCAGGTTTTGCAGACCTGATCCAAGTACAGACCATACATTTTTGCTGTTATCAATTATCAGAAATCAATCTATACCCATAATAGAAATTTGAAACACACAGACTGATTTAAAAATGGCAAAACCTGGTCTCAGATTTGTCCCCACACAAAGGACAAATATGTATTCTGGTCACTACCAATCTAAACTACACTGCTTAGAGAAAACCATGGAACTTGGATCAGTTCTGTCTTGGACTTTTTGAATGTCTGTACCTAGCCCTGGGGATAACATTGGAGCTCTGTTCTGGTGTGTTCCCTTCTCAATAACAGTTTTTCCCTGTCTTTGCTCCCCTGTCAGCTTTATGTGATGTTCAGATGGCACAGAATTCTTGTTGCTACTGCTGCTGCGGAGTAAATCTCTTAATGTCTGCTAGCCAGCTCACTGCTATATGGGGTAAAGAGAGCTAAGGATTTTCTCCCTGAATGTTGGCAGCATGTTGTTCCCACCCCAATGCCTTGTGCTTCAAAGATGGTTCCCAAATGTTGTAGAGACACTAAGGATGTATAGCCAGCATTCCCTATCTCTCTCAGCACTGGATCTGCCCTGGATTTCTTTTCTCTACCCTCTGTGCATGCTTTAGTGCAACTCCAGTGGGAAAGAAAAGCATATTCTCTTTTTCCAGATAACTTCTGTGGGGCCACTTTATATTCTTTTTACCCAATACACATTTTCATACCTGTGGCAGAATGCCCTTTATGATACTTTGGGACATGGAGACAAGAGACTGATGCTATGAAAACAGAAGTCTTTATTGTGCTGCTGCCTTGTAGAAGGGGTAGTGAGATCAGGTGACATCTATATGCTTGCCATCTGTATACATATTTACTGAATGAGTTCTGCCTTCTGTAAAGTCTTGCCTCCTGACAAACTAGGGGTAGGAGGGGCACAGAGGGTGTGGAGGGCACACAGTGATTTAGAACTGCCACTGTTACTGTTATTTCTGTGTGCTTCCCTACTGTTACTTTTTTCTTTAAGAAATTTCTTTGTGATCTGTTCAATGTAAAGAAGAATAAAAATGATGTAGAAGTGATTTAACTTATTAGTAATGTTTTGATTTGTGAGCAGCACTTCTGTTGTCCTTTGATCTAAGTCTGGTTGTCACAATATTTCCTTTTACAGGCACTGAAGAAGGGCGCCAGTAACACAGTTGTTGGACTGATTTTTGGATGCTTTGCTTTATTCAATTTCTTGACTTCTTTAATATTAGGAAAGTATGTAAGTATTTTTAAAGAATTTTAGTACTGTCTTTATAGAATAGTTCCTAACAAACTTGCAAAGAACTCAAGCTGACAAAAACCCATTTCTGTGATCAAAGGAAAAAAAAAAGATAGCTGTTCAGTGGCTTGGAGAGTTGACATAGGCTTTCTGATGTATTCTCTCTGTCCTCTAGCAACTGTGGTCTCTCTGTAATTTTCATTGTTCATATTGGCATCAACGGTTCAGACAGAAACAGGGAGGAAGCCCAGCACTGTGATGACCATCACCAGTTGCCCCTCAGACTGCAGTAAGATGTCTTAAAAAAAGCATGGTTATCTGGCTCAACAACCACCCAGAGAGGGTTAAAAATGATGGTCTGAATGCTAGGATTTTTTGAGGAGGAGGTTGTTTATTTGCTTTGTTATGGCTTTAAAAAAAACAAAACAAGGTTCCTGCAGGCTAACCTCCAAGGAAAGGAAGGAGTAAAAAACGCAAGCAGAGTAGACTCCAGAAATGCTGTGATCAAAGCTTTCCTCTTGCTATAGGACTACCAAAACAACAGGCAAATCATACTTGAGGTCTTGTGAAACACTTCCACAATCCTTTCAAAACTCTCCCATCTCCTTAAGCTTTCTTTACAGTTGCTAGATTTTGCATAGCCAGTGTAATTGGTGCTAGAATTGTAATGTTTCAAGGCAACCCCTCCCCAAACTGTTGATGAGTTCTCACTTTAAAAAAAAAAAAAAAATGGCTTTTACCTCAAATTTTTAATTGGGTGCACAGACCACCTCAGAGCCCTCACCCTGCTGGGTTTTTTTTAAACTACTGTGTTATTTGTTTGAAGGAGAGCGATGTTAAACCTGTAGGCTGCTCATACATGTGCTGGTCTATGTTCTAATTAGAATGCTCCAATGTGGCCTCCCTATCATCTGTATAAGCCCCAGCATGCTTAAAAATGGCTGCTGGGGTGCTTTATTGATATTTCTTAGAACGAAGTTTAGCTAAAGCATATTGCAGCCATTTTTAAACCTGTGGGGGCTTAATATATTTGATGGTGAGGTGTTTTAATTACTGTGATTCTCTGTGAACCATTCTAATTAAAACACACCCTCCACCCCTGAGCATGTGTATAGGCAGCTGTCATGCCCAACTCCAACAGGAAAGCTTCTTTATATAAAAAGGGTATTTAGAACAAACGGTTGATCTTTGGAGGAGGAAGATCTTTTTGCCACTTCTGTCTTCTACATTGGGTTTACCTTGCTTCGCTTGGTACTTATTAATTGTACCTGCTTACTTTCTGCCCACACCTGTTGGCATCTTCATATTTTTTGCTAAAGCCAGGAGGTTGCATCACAGCCAGCTCTGTTTGGACACAGTTTTGGGGTATTTAATAATAGCTGCAAGTGTTTTCCTCCTTTTCCTACATATAAATTGTCTGTTGGGGTTGCATTATAGCTGAAAATTGCTCTGGTGAGAAAAGCACAATTCAATGTTAATGGGAGAGATGTAGATAGTCCACAGCAGAATTCTGGCTTCGGTAAAATTTGCTGCAGTATCAGAGCCATTTCTCAAAAACAAACAAACAAACAAAAAGGGATGTGTGTTTGCATTGAGAGGATTCAGAATGGAATTTAAAGTCCACTAGGATTGCTTGCCAGACTTAGCCCTGAGCCATGCCTAACACTATCCATTTTCCAGTTGGTAGACTATGTTATGAATGCAGATTGTGCTATCTTGGCAGTCTAGCAGTACTGAGAAATGGGAGAAAGGAAGTGGATTCATTTGCACATGTCCTACTACCCACTGCTTTACAGCTTTCTACTTCAAAGGCAGTAGTTAGTTATTTTTTTAAACCGGCTTCTAGGAGAAGCTCTTTTCTGTCCCCTTGTCACCTCTGGATAACACTTGGGCACAGAGCCTGTATTTACTGTTTTCTGGGGCTTTTGCAGCTTGTGGTATCTGCTCAGTTGTTTTAGATTAGACTTCTTAATTAGTAGTTTGCTAGATATCTGGTGAAGTGGGAAGCTGGTTAAAATAGCTGTTCATCAAGTTTATTACCACCAAGATACTTTGCCATTGGCAGCCTTGTATATGTAGGGGTGTGTCGCTCTTATATCACCTTTAGAAATGCATGCAGCACTGTGACAGTTGAAAGCACCAGGGAGTTACCATGATGAAAACTAGGCTAAATCACATAGCCATTCAGTAAGAAGCAAGGGTTTCCTAGGGTGCTATTCTTCTTGGACCATTTAGATTTTTCTTAGATGTGCTAGTGAGCCAGTTACTGACAGTCATATTCTCCAGTTTATAATTTTTTCATGTATTTTCTCAACTACATCAATGACTTTTCAAACGTTATTAAACAGGCAATAAGTACATGTAACTAATTTTTTTTCCAATTTCAGCTTGTACAGATTGGAGCAAAATTCATGTTTGTGACTGGGATGTTTACGTCGGGGTGTGTTACTATTCTATTTGGGTGAGTCATTTTTTTTCCTTTGTCTCTTCCATCTAGCATGAACATTCTCATGTATTTGACTTGCATGAAAAAATAGATCTGGTTTAAAACAAAGGACTGACTAAGAGCTGGAAAATCTTAAGAAATATTTTTAATCTTGAGTGGGTAACTTAACTTCTCTGTGCCTTTGTTTTTTTGTGGCTTTGAAAAAAATGTTCCTAGTTTTGTGGGGTTTAAAAAGGTCACTTCATTCTTGCAAGGAAGGTAATATAAATGCAAGTAAATGTCATATTTATTGGAGGAAAAAATACCTGGTTATGTATGGTAGTAAAAATTACAGCTTGCCAGCCCATAGGAAGGCTTTTTGGGAAAAGTCCATTGCAAATGAGAAGATTTGCCTGACAACTGTATGGCCTATTACATTTTGCCTGCAAGTCACTTCTTAAAAAAGGGTCCTAGTTCATATTATGCATGTTTAAAACAGTTAAATTGAGTCAGTTTCATGACAATGATGTTTGGCAATGCTAAAAGGAACGACAGAAAGAAGTCCTGGAATTTTTTCATATGGAGGAAAGAAGGATATCCTTCTTCACATACGCATTCTCTTTTTGGTGGTGGCAAGGATGGAAAAGCAAGCAAGGACACTTGAGAGATGTTGAGTGACTTGCCTAGACTGTAGCAATAAAAGGACTATAACTCTCCCTGATTCACTTGTAATTGTATGCTACAGCCACTAGACCGTGCTGCCATGGATATTGAACAGTCATGTTTTAAGGATTCTTTTGTTTACTCTTTCAGCATGCTGGACAAAGTGCCTGATGGACCAGTATTCATTGGTTTGTGTTTTTTGGTTAGAGCGGTGGATGCAGTAGGTTTTGCTGCAGCAATGACGGCATCGTTTTCTATCCTTGCAAATGCTTTTCCTAATAACATAGCTACGGTACTGGTATGTACAAAACTGGACATCATAGCAAATTATAACAAATATTCAGAGCAATGTGTAATCATACTTGCAGTCAGTTTAAGCAGGATGGATAAAAACCTATTTTGTTACTGTTTTATTTGTATAAATAGCAATTGCTATACAAATAGCAATTTTAACAAACCTGTTTTGAAATTGTTACCCCAATGTAAGTAGAGGCTTTAACAGAACCTAATGAAATAATTTTAAAAAAATTCAAGCACTGAGTGCTTACTGCTAAACTTTTAAAGCAAGTTGGACTAGTGAATTGATGGAAATCACTGGCTAATCCCTAGAATCAGAGTATATTCTAGTGCCAAGCTTTTACAGGGATATCCTCTTCAGTGCAGAGAGAACATTTTTAATTTCTGTTAATTCAGTCAGTTCAGTTTCACTACTACTAAAAAAACCCAAAAACAAATGGACAGAGGTTAGAAACGAAACAACTCTTCCTCCTCCTCAATCCATAAATAAAAATCAGATGCAAGGGGATGAGATCTACTACTTCTGAAATCTTGAAAGAGATGGTAACCAAAGACAGCCAGCTCACTTTACTCACTAGATTTGTATTTTGCTAAATTAGTTTTACATTTAAAATATTTTGGTTTTTTTTTTTCTTATCAGTACACACTTTTTTACTTTTAGTTAATTATGGCCCTAAAACACTGCTTTAGGGCATTTAAAATTGAAAATGGAAGTATAATTTGCTACTTTGGGTAGCCAAGAGGAAATTATGTTCACAACAGTAATTATATAGATTAAAGTGCAAATGCAAAATAAAATTAAAAAATTAAATCAAGATTTTCTGCTTTTCACTTGGATTTAAACCAATCTACCCTGGTGTAAAATGTCTACAAGCTTATCCATCTTAAAACAATATATATGTGAAGGACTAGTTATGCGACCAGCGCAATAAAAATCATGCAGGTCTGGGTGTAGAACAATAATGATGCAAGTTTGAACTAATTTAGTAACACAAGAATATTAGGAAGAGCCAGGAAAGCAAAAACTCTTTTAGGAGCTGTATAGATTAATCTGTTTTTCATATATAATAATAATGTTGCGCTAATGCCTTCTTCAAACCTGAATAGAATATTATTGGAAAGAAACTGAAATATTTTTTTTAAGGCAACTACATGAATCTGTTGATAAAAACTGAAGTATATGACTGGAGAAAATAGTTTGTCTTGTTTTCCATCTTGTACTTTAACTAGTAGGGAACTAAGCTGCCGCCTCCTCTTTTTGGGGGGAAGGAGAGGAGGGGTGGAATGGGGTAGGGTTTTTTTCTTTAGACCACATCTGTTCTCATGGGACTGATACAGATTACCTATACTGTTGGTCAGTTGCAGCTGTAGAAGATACAAAGTATCTTGCTCTAAAAGCAAGCCAGCATCAATGGGACAAGGGATGTCAAAGTGAATATGGCTAGAGACCTGGAGTAGGATTTTGCCTTGCAGTCTGAATTCAATAGTAAACTAAAAAATGATTAGATTATTTTTAGGAAAGCCAAATAAGCTTAGTTTAAAAAAAAAAAAAAGAAAAATCAAATTTCTACCTTGGAAAAAGAAAACTGATATCCCTCTATATTCTGATATAACAATGTACTCCTCACTTCTAAGCACACGAATACTGCCCTCATCTTAAAAAACAAAAAACAAAAAAACTCAACCAAAGAAAAAACCCAAATAACAACAAAACAAAAGCCCAACCTTGGAGTTAGCTTAAAAGAGACTAAGTGGAAACTTAGTGACCCAAATCTCCACTTAAGTTGCCAAATATAACTTTGGCAAAGGATACATTGTCGGTGGATCCAGGATTTCCTAGAGCGGGTGAGGCTTATTGCCCCTTAGACTATGAGGGGGTGGGACTGAGGCTTCACTGGAGCCCAATGGGCAGCAGGGGACAATGGGGAGGAAACAGCCACACAGAGGTGGGTGAACTGCCTCAACAAACACTGCTGCTGCTATCCCCAGCTGACCTTGGAGTATGGTGGGGGCGTGGCTGTTACTGTTGCTGCCCTACTCCAGCCAGGGTCTGTGGAGAGTTGCTGCATGGTGTATTGGGCTTAGCCGGGGACAGTGGTGGTTGCATACAGTTTTCTCCTTTCTACACCTGCCCTTCTGCCCCCATTGTCCTTTGTTGGCCAAGACCAGGAGCTGGGAGGAGAAACTGTGCTGCTGTCCCCAGCTGAGTTCAGCTCCTCTTATGGCTGCTTCCTGTAGCACAAGGCAGGAGTTGGTCAGGAGTGGCTTGGGGCTCCCCCAGTGCCTGTATCAACCAGCGACAGCAGGTCCTCCTTCTATACCCTGCTCCCAGCCACTGGGGGGCACCTGTGTGAGAGGAGCAGGCAGGGAACAGGTGGTAGCCAAAAGAAGGAACCTGCTCATTGTCGTTGCTATAGCCTGCCAAGCCTGGCACCCTGTGCAGCCACAACTCTCAACTAGAGTGGGAAAGGAGTATCCGGATCAGCCAGGAACAACCATACTGGCTGGGGGGCATGTCTGCACCCCTCCCCCGCTTCCGCCCTGAATCTGTCCTGATGTATGCGGTTTTTTTTTAAAGCCAATATTGTTATGTTGGTAAGAATCCTAACTTAGAGGTCGTTTTATCATTAAAAAGTGCCTTTTTAATATAATCTTATATTTATTAATTCTTTAATAATATATACATTTAAAATTGTTATTCTCCTTCCTACATAGGGATAGCTGTCCTAGTAGAGTACCTCCGCTTTCACTCTACTAGTATAGATATATCAATTACACTTCTTGTGTACATTGTGTACATCATCTACAACTTACAAAAACATATTGTCTTATTTTCCTTGGTAGTATCTTTGTCTAAGGAATTGTGACTAACATGTTGTAATCAAAGGAGACCAGGTCTATGTAGGTCACTATCATTTTGATTTTGTTCTGCTCCAATGGGAGTAACCATATTATTCTGTCTCTATAATTTAATGGGCCAAATGTATCTGTGTTGTAACTTAGACTTTCTGTATTTACTCAATTCTAAGATGAAGATTTTCTCTACAGTTAAGTCCCTCATCTCAGAGTTGCATACAGGGGTGGTGTGGGGCCCGGCAGCTGCTGCAGCTCTGGCTCCAGCCCTTACTTGGGGACAGGAGAAGCAGAGGGGGAAGGAGGTCTGGAGGCTCCTCCTGTCCCCAAGTTAAGGGGTGGGGTGACAGAGGGGTAGGCATAAGCAGAGGAAGTAAGCTGCCTGACCTCCCCATACCACCAGCACACTCACTGTTTGTTCCTCTGCAGCAGTGGGAGGGATGAATTAAAGATGACCCTCCCATAATTAGATTCTATATGTGGAAAACAATAACAAATTTATACATTTTCCATGTATAGAATCTAATCATTGGGGGGGTCATCTTAAATTTACAGTAGTTGGGTATGTACAGGGGATGAGCTGGACAATTCTATAGAAACCTTTTGGGCAACTTGTAAGAGCTGGTTTGGCAAATAGCCATCGGAGCATGCTTCATGCTTCTCTCTGAGATTCTAATGCCATTTTGTTCAGAAAATTTAATTATTTCACTCTTGGCCCTCAAGTAGATGTACTAGGTAAAGAGGATGGCACTGTGGGTGTGTGGTACTACAGGAATCAGGCCTGTTAGGCAACAAAGTGGCTAAGACTGAAAGCAAGAACCACATTTAGGCTACAGTGCAAGCTAAGAGGCTCAAATAGCGTTTTTCAGAGAATGTTCACGTTCCCTTTGCTTCCTGGCCTTTAAGTCTCTTGTTGCTAGCTGTGATTTTACTCCAGTGACTGAGACTTTTCTCTCTAACCATACTAACCACATTGAATTGCTCCTGTTAGAAATAGTTTTCCTCATCACTGTTGTGTCTGAATTCTTCAACAAACCACAAACTGACACTTGTTCTCCTTTTTCTTTCCCCACTCTTTTTAGGGGAGCCTCGAAATTTTTTCAGGGCTTGGACTGGTGCTTGGCCCACCTCTAGGGGGATTTTTGTATCAATCCTTTGGCTATGAAATCCCTTTCATAGTGCTAGGATGTGTAGTGCTGATCCTGGTGCCTCTGAACATGTACATCTTACCAAAATACGGTAGGCCTCTCTTCTTCCTTGGGTCAGCAATTCAAGCTTAAGACAGGAAATTAAAAGAAAGTTTTTGTCCCTACAGCCTGATTAAGTTAGTGGCAAAAATCCAGCTGACTTCAATAGAGCAGGATCAGGCACTTGTTTGACGTAACTGAAAATAATGGATGTACATGGCTTGAAATGAATCTAACTTTTTGTGTCTTGTATGCAAACAGTTGTGCTCTTGTATGAAAATACACTGAGACTTTCTCAGCATCATGTGTCTTAGCTTTAGTGAGTGTAAATGATCGGTTGGCTTTGCTCAGTATCAGCAAGGCTACTCTGAAGCATATTATTGTTGTGATTTAGAAGTATGTACCATAGATAGCACATGAGTAACAAAACCTGGAAAAACCAGATGTGCGTTAAGGGAATGAGAGGTTCTTGGGTGCTGCAATACATGAACAAAAATTTGCTGCATTTTGAGACCCAGGACTTCAGAGTCTGTGAATCCATTTCATTAGATCAAGTCTCAGATGGCCCAGTTTTATGATGAAATGTTGCTTGAAGGTAGTTTTATGTAACAATAAGAGTCTGGTATTGGAAAAAGGTAATCTCCACATTGCCAGGGCATGACACTAATGACACTTCCATTGTTGCATAATGGTGGGTGCTAAGTTAACTATGACTAAACGTTCTAAGGCTCTGTAGAAAGTTCCTGAAAGGAAGTGCTTGCTTTTATATCCTGCTTACTGTGGTTAGTAACACTTTGACAGTTTGTCTGTCTTCAGATGATGTCCATATTTTGAACACAGTGCAGATTGTTGTATTCAGCTTTGGGTTTCTGTGACCTGGAAGTTTACTGAACCAGTAATATTGTTGGTGCCTGTAAGCAGTAGTCACACTGAACATTGTCTCACTGAGCCCAGTGAAACTGCACACACATTTAAATGTTGCAATATTAGAGATTCAGGTAGGAAAAAGTAAGCCTGGACTTTTGTTAATATGTCCAGTTTCCCTGGCTGGCTGGAAACCCCTGATCTTGACATTCTATGCAGAAATGACCCTCAAAGATGTTTCTTTTTCTGCCTCCATTTGTTTCTGAAATATCAACTTTTATCAGAGTGGGAGGGAAAGTTCATTAAATCTGGGAAGAAAGAAAATAGGTCATGAGTATCTCCAATAATTTGAACTACCAAAAAAATATTCTTTATTTTCTTCTCTTGAGACAGATTCAGCCCCTAGCAAGGACTCATTCTGGAAGCTTATTCTTCTGCCAAAAGTTGTACTTCTGTGTCTTGCTATATTTTCATTAAGTGGATGCTTGGGTTTTCTGGATCCCACAATGTCACTGTTTGTTTCAGAGAAGGTGAGTCATCTTAATGTGCAAGATGAAATTGATTAATGACTTGACAAACTTGAAGTATTTGATTTTATGATATTCAGAATAAATGTCCTAATATATTCACTGCTTCTACTGCATAATGGGGGTGTGTGAAGCAGGCTATATTCAGTTTGGATTCGGATTCGGCCTGATTCGGGGGACAGTAGTTCAATTAATTGATTTGGATCACTGTCCCAATTTGATTTGGCCAAATTCGAATCTGAAGATTTGATTCTGATATGGAGAATTAGCGATTTGGCTGTAGACAGAGCTTTAAATGTTTTTTCTAGGTACTTCAAAGTACCAGGCATGGCTTAATGAATGCTGCAGTGATGGGGCAGATGGGCGGCCCCCCCTTCCTCCACGCTCTGTGTGCTTGGCAGTGGCTCCCCCTGCGCCCTCCAGCTCAGTGATTGGCCACAGGGTGACCCAGGGTGTCTCCCCAGACCCAGGAGGCACCAGTCACGAGGTGGGGTCCCCCTCATGCTCCACAGCGGACCTGGAAGTGGACTGGAAGTGCTTCTGGTGCACTTCCAGGTCCACTGCTGAGCGCGCTGGGGACCCCCTTGCACTCCTGTGGGAGGATACATCCTCCCCCACCATCTCAGCATTCACAAGCCATGTGAGGTACATGGAAAAAATGTATAAGGCTGTGTCTATGGCCAAATTATCGAATCTCTCCAAATCTAATCAGAGGCTTTCAATTTGGTTTGGAGACATTAACGGGTCTCCTGATTTGATTCAGATTTGGAGATTTAGCCACCGAATCGGGCTGAATCTCCTCCAAATCGAATTAGCGACTAAACCTGTTCACAGCCTTACTATGTAAGTATTAACTTAGCTTCATACTATACGGGTAACTCGCTATTTAGGGTTGTCCTATATTACTGACTTGACATCACAGGCAGCTGACACCTATGAATATAGGGTCTTAGGTTCCCTTAAATGTGCTTTTTCCAGTTTACTAAGCTTTCAGTTATGTGAGCAAATCAAACTAACTTTCACACACCAAGCAATTGTTGTACTCATGTACTTTATCTATCAGACAAAAGGAGTAACTCCTGTATCTGTGATTTAATGAAACTGATGCTTTTTGGCTCCATATTCATTTTTAGCAATACAAATGGCTAAAGTTGTTGCAAAACAAACAACAAAATCCACGTGTTAACAGATTTTAACTTCCCTAACGTATAGAAGCATTTTTTTGTGTGTCTGAGGTGTTTGAAATTAAAGTCTGTGTTAATGTTTTGGATACATATTGACTTGACAACTCAGTTTTTGTACTATTTAATGACAAATGCTAATATTTATGCCTGGAGAGAGAATTTCCAGGGCTAAAATTACAAAACTGCTGTTGGTGGAGAGGCTTCTGCTATTTTTTGTTCCCCTTTGTTTTAGTAGCACAGTGGCCACACACTCACCTAGAACGAAGGTGATCAGGTTCAATTTGTTCCTCTTCCTGAGGAACTTTGAACCTGCAATTTGCCTCCAAACATAATTCCCTGACCACCATGCTATGGTATATTCTTAGGTGGTATGCTGTCAGTCTCTCCTCCATTCAAGAAGAGTGGAATGAGATCAATAAATATTTAGTAAAGCTAGATTATTAAGAGGTACCAGTAGTACCCCCGTCATCAGGTTGAGCAGTGTCATTCTTGCTCTCATGCCCTCTGTCTGAATGGAATGTATTCCATGCAAAATGGAATGCCTCAGAATACTTTGTAGAGTGCTGGTTAGGGCTGGAGCTCTTATTCAAAATATACTCTACCTGATTTTTAAAATGGGGATTTTAATCCTGGATTGGAAAGGATAAGATTCAGGGTGCCTGCCACCTGGAGGTCCCTTTCAGTTCCTCTCTTGAAAATGTGTGCAGTTTTAGAATCTAAAAGTAATATATCAAAAGCAAGCAATGCTGTAACATCTACTTGGTTGGAAGTGATGAACTTTTGTCATGTATTATTAACTAACAGCAATACTGAATATCAGATATAATTCTGGCACCACTTAAATACCAGCCTCAGTAATAAAGATTTCACACATGTGAGTTAGAGCTGGCAGCTTAATGGACCAGAGGCAGATCTTGAACTGTGTTTGTCTTGGAGTGGTAGAAGCTGAAGGGGAGAATGTGGCTTGAAGCTGATATCAGACTACTGGAAAACATAATTTGGGCAGAAGTAAATAAATGCTAGACTTACCGCAGTGATGTTGACACTTAACTTTGTGATGTTTTTACAGTTCAAATTACCAGCTGGTTATGTGGGATTAGTGTTCCTTGGCTTGGCACTATCCTACTCCCTGTCTTCACCATTACTTGGGGTCTTAAGTGATAAATTGCCGGTGAGTGTCATTGTTTGTGGCTTGGATTTATACCACATACATAGTGCTTCACAGCTTGAAAGTTAGTCTTTGCCAGAAGTGCATATGCAGCACTTTCCTATTAAACAACTAGCCATCTAAATAGTAGTTCCCAAGGACAAAAGAACAGGCTTCGTAAGCTCAAGATGTATATTGTCATCTCTGTGGCAGAAAGCAAGTTGCGAGAGTGAGAGCCTTGAATATCATTTCGGTAAACCTCACCGTTGCACGCAGACTTTGGAGCCACATCATTTTGTTGGTAGAACACACGATTCCTGTATCAAGCTTAAAATGCCTTCAGCCTCCTGGTATTCCACCTCAGGCTCCCAGTGAAATCCCATGTCCAACAATACTTGTTTGGGTAGAGGTCACTGGCACAGAAACTGATAGATTCAGCACTGGCAAAATATTTATGGAATCCTAGTCTTTCCCCACAACTACTTCTGTAATAAACTCTTTGGCAGGGGGGAGGTGGTGGGAGGGGAGGTGGGATTGAGGTAGCAAATTCTAAAATCTCATCTGGTAACTATAACAACTGCAGCATCTTATAGTTGAAAGAGGCAATATCGTAGTACGATAACTTCAGCTAACTGGCATGTATTAAGTTTATAATGACCTTTAGTGTATTGTGACAAGGAAAGAATATTCACTGTGTTCAGGAAAATTATTCTAAATCTAGCTTCTTTTGGGAGAGGAGCAGAAAAGTTTCTGCAAAAAGAAATATATCCAACTAAGACCTACGTTCAAAAAAAATTATTATAATGGCATGGTAGACATCAGGTGCAATTTTACACGTGCAAGCACTGCAGCGCTGGGCACTGTCACTTGCAGTTGTATAAGTGGTGAAATGTGAGTCAGCACACAGAAAAAGAGGGCGGTGAGCTTTTTGAACTAAAACGTCTTCTATGTGTTTTAGTTCAAAAGTGCGCTACCACCATTTTCTGCATGCTGGTATGCATTTCACCACTTATACAATTGCAAGCGATTATAGTGCCATGCATGTCAGCTCACATGCAGAGCTTGATTATTTGAATCTGCTCCAATGTGCCAGATCTCCAGCATGTCCGGGCATGAAAATATATGTGTATAAATGCCTGTACGTGATATACCTGCCCATCTCACTTACTTTTTTTCAATTGCCAGAATGTACATAGATGATGGATAGATAGATTTATATTAAATCTATTATTTATAATCTATATTTGCATATGAGGTACCTTAAATTTGCCATTTTTAAGCGGGTTTTTTGCATTTTTTTTTTTTTCCTCACAGCACGTAAGGAAATGGCTAATGGTCTTTGGGGGCTTACTGACAGCTGTGTGCTATTTCCTGTTAGGACCTGCTCCTGTTTTGCACATTGAAAGGTACACTTTGCTTGCTTTGTTTCTCTGAGCTACTCTTCTTACCATATTTTCTTGCATACAACATACAGATGGCTTTGTCAGGAAATAATAATAGATGACTATTTTGGGAGTCCTAAATAATTGAACTAGGAATTTTATCTGGGGGAGGGGAGAAAGTAAACAATTTTAATTTACTAAATCACTTCTAAATGCTTATTTAACAGTCAGCTCTGGATGTTTGTTCTTATGCTGGTTTTGATTGGCTTTTCGCTTGGGATGACTGGTATCCCACTATTCCCTGAAGTAATCAGCTGTGCATAGTAAGTATTCCCACTGTTACTGTTATGGGGAAGCTCTACAAATTTAACACTTCTCAAAGGGAATGGTTACCAACTGTCTTATTTGGTAACACTTTCAGAAGTACACAAGTCACACTGTCAAATGTGTTTGTGTGGTGTTTTGAAATAAATTACTTGAATGCCAGGGGAGACCCTGAATCACAAAAGCAGTTCTAAAAATATAACTCATTTTTAAAGGAATTTGGTAACATCACTGAGTTTCATCTGACTCTCATAGCAAGGCATGATATTTGTGTGACTAGTTCAGATCCATAGGAAGGATAATGGCCAACAAATACCATTGGCTTTCTAGGTAACAGTGCACCAATAATTCTACCAACAGGAATCAAGATTACATTCAGTGTAGTCTCACATGCCAGTGTCATAGTAGACTGAGATCCCCCTGGTTCAGTGTTCAGGCAAAGGGGTACAAAGGGTCCCCCTCATTTTTAAAGTCCATTTCACTGCCAGCCCACCTGTTTCTGCCCTCCTATGTGCCTCATCACAAAGCTAGGTATGACATGGGTAATCAACTATCATACGGCCAAAGGAGGCAACACTATTGCTGAGAATATCACTCTGAAGCCCTAGAAGTAGCGTTGCCTTATTTTCTTTTCGGAGATGGTGCAAGGAGCCTTATAGGCATGGCTCCAGGATTTGAAGGGGCTTCTGTCTGCTGTAATGGGTAGCCTTGTATTTTCTTATTGGGATAATACACCTATACTATTCAGCATTTAAAAGGCAATTGATTGTACTTCCTGCAAATAACCCATGTCTATCTTCCTGCAGTGAGAATGGATTTGAAGAGGGGTTAAGTTTGTTAGGACTGGTATCGGGGCTCTTCAGTGCAATGTGGTCACTAGGGTAGGTATGCAGTTACTCTCTATATGCTTGTAGTGTTATGCTTTTTCCATCTTATAATACTATTGCTGGCCTTTAAATGATAACTAAAGAACACCTAAATCTTTCCCTCGGACACTTTGGTAACAAGACTTTGAACCAAAGACACCGAAGTGCTGCCAGTAGTCATGGTCTGACTTGAGTCATTTCTCAGTCAAGGGGATTCTGAATACCATATTTACTCAAATCCAAGATGACTTTTAAGTTTAAGACACTCCTCCCCCCCAAAAAAATTAGATTTTGTACATGAAAAATTCAGGGTTCCTTATTATTTTCCATATATAGGGCACATCTACACATCTTTTTTAAACAGGTTTAGCCTAAAACCACCATTTTTAAGGCACATTAAGGGCGTGTGTCTACACATGCAAAATGTGTAGCCTTAAAAAGCCTTAAAAATGGCAATTTAAGGCTACTTGAGCCTAAATTTGATACAATTTCAAGCAGGTATCAAATTTAGGCACGAATAGCTAAGTCTCATTATTGTGCTTGTAGATGTGGTAATGTGCAGTAACTCTGTGTGTGTCAATGGATATACACTATGTTAATGTGCATTAGCACATCTGGACATGCACTAATGCAACGTAGCTATTTGTGCCTAAATTTAATATGCCTTAATGCACCATAGTGGGTCCACATGTAGACATGCACCTATATTGCCTTCATGCACCTTAAGCAAAGGTGCATTAAATTTAGGCACATATAACTACATGTGTAGACACAACCATAGAATCTTATTATTGAAGGGTTATCTTTAAACGCTATTTAATAGGTATATTTTGGGCAGCTTGGGAAGCCCAAACACAGAGTTCCTCACTGGGATGCAACCACTGAGTAAGTAGAAGCTGGAGAGCTGGAGGAAAATGAGGTTACCACTGCCAGGGCCATGCCCAACCTGCATGCATTTGTCCTGTTATTAATACTAGGTTTGGACAGCAGTTTCCAGAATTTTAGCCTACCTGATTCATCAGCAATGGCACTTCACAGGATGTAAGGACATGCGTGCAAACACTTCTCCCATAGTGACTGGGATGCTGGCTGTTCTGGTCAGTGTGGGTCACAATAAACAAAGTACAGCATTGCCCCTGAGCAAACCACTACTGTTTCTAGATGCACATTTATAGTAGCATAGGGACATGGCCAAGTGCCCAGTGCATAGGCCTGTGGTGACTTCTGGTCACCACTGTAGTCACAATTGCAATCGCATGCCTGCTGGCAGCAGCCACTTTTTATTGGCTCTCGCTGGCTTGCTTGCTTTCTCTGTGTTTATCATGCATTTCTTGTTCTCATGCAGTAGGATGCTATTTGTAATACCTTGGTGTATTAGGAGCTCTGCCTATGTGCTAGCATTCTGCTGTGCACTGTGGTGTTCTAACACAGAACAAAAATGTAATACCTGTTTCTAATAGCTTATCATCAAGGTACAAGATATAGCAGATGAATATAAACAGACAGCGGAGTACAAAGAAACTGAGACTATGTGTATAGTAGGCAATGGTTGCAACATACCAGTAGACTAACTGTTGTCTAGGGTGTGTCAGAGAGATAAAACAGTTGAGGCACTTGAAGGGTAATAATGAAGTGTGAGGTGTAGTTTGAATGTTTGTGGGGCCACCATGGGGGAAAGCTCCTTTGCTGTATGGATAAGTCTAGTAAATAGTTGCTGGTATGGGCTGATTAGAGGCAGGAGTTGACTTATGGTACCAAACAAATAATAATGGATAAGCATGAAGGGCATTCCTTATTTGCAAAGGGAATGAGGAAGCCAGTGAAGGGATACAAAGAAAATGGTGATAGGGTAGATGTTAGGCTAGGAAAGTGGCTTTTGTGGCAGCTTTCTAAATGTCTTTGGGCAGGGAAAGACTATTTGTGAAGACCAAAGGCAAAATATGTTGCATTAACTGAGATAATGAGAGTCTGGACAAGACTTGTCTAGACAGGAAAGGTTATACCTCACAGGTGTTCAAAAAATCTCTACAAGATCTCTACAATCTCTCTTTTTGTAGTATGTCCTGTGATGACAAGGGATGAGGTAGGAATCAAAGTTGTTGCTGAAGTTAAGAGTACTAAGGGATGGCCAGGATGCTCTGATTGTCCTTGGTGGTGTGCGTTTAAAAAAGGGAGGGAGGAGGAAGCTTGATTTGGTGGTTAACTTTCAAAGAAGAGAGACATCAGAGATATTCGTTGAGATTTAAGTTGAGGCACAAGGAGTTTGATATGGTGTAAAGGGGTAAATGGTGGCTGAATTTGGGTTTCTAGATGAATTACCGGAAGTGAAGAATAGGGATTGAGAGTAGAGTTGTATGCAAACTTCACAAAAATGTAGGGTTAGAGATGAGGAGGCTCTTTCAAAAGAAATGTTGAAGGAATGATTAGGGGTGAACCAGGAAAGGGTAGGTTTTCAGAAGGCAAGGGAAGTCATGATTTCTAGAAAAGCATGGTCTACCATCAAAGAAAGCTGTCTTGTCAAGGGGATGAGGCACTGGGGATATCAGCAAGAGGAACTTTAGTAGACCATTATGGATGGAAGTCAGATTGGAATAAATTCTAAGATGGTGACTGACATAAATCTAAGGACCAGCTCCTCTACTGAGGTCTTAGTGCAGGCCCTGACAGCTTCTAGAGTGCCAGTGAAATTGGTGGGACTCTACGGATGCAGAAATCCAGAAGATCCAACTCAAAGGTAAGCCCTTATGTACAGTAAATCTCTCAATGAAACATGACATCATCTCTGTTTAGGTGTTGAGTTTCCAAGGGAAGAACCTCTATTTAAACATCCTTTGTGCTGATGCATCACTTCTGATGTCTGCCAGGGGATGTTTTCAGCAGTAAACAATCTAGATATCTGATAATCTTGTTTTAGCTATTGATGAAGAATAACTTCAGTGCTTTTAATATTATTTTTTATGTAGTATTCATATTTTTTTCCTTTTGATATGTTCAGGTCTTTTGTAGGACCAACACTTGGTGGATTCCTCAATGACAAGCTGGGTTTTGAATGGGCTGCAACCATACAGGGAGGATGGCCATTACTGAGTGTAAGTGATCAAGTATTTTTGCTGGTTTTCTCTGCTGTGAGTGTAGAAACATATTATGCTAATTAAAGTTTTAATAATTGATGGCTGTTTTCTTAAAGGGACTAGGAATTGGAATATTCTATATTCTTGAGACTTCGCAGAGAAAGAGGTACTGTGAAACTCTTATTCTTGTCTTCCATTTTTCAAATCAGGTTTTATTTTGTTCCATTAAGAAAAATCAGGATTTCAGTTGTGCTCTTTTTTCAAAACTAGCTTAGTTGTGAAATAATTTCAAATATTTCTTGTCACAGACCAAACTTTGTGGTGTATGTGGGTTATTTATTTATTTATTTTTTACTTTTTAAAGGAGCCTTTTTAACATGCTTCTATTTTTCTCTCCTTCCCTGCCCAATAAACAGGTCTAACCTGCAAAATCCTCCTGTTACAAATGAAGAAAGAGCTCATCTGTTGGCCAGTGAAACATAGCTAGAAATATTGTTGGACTAGCTCTTATATTTTGGCTAACCTAATGCTGAGACCAAGTGGCCTTAACATGGTATCAAAGAATTCTAGAGGTGCTAAGGTGCATCTTCCCATAATAAATAGTGATTTGGTTTATTTTTAGCTGCTATACAACTACACAACTGAAGAAGCAATCATTTGACATTAAACACTGAATGCCTTTCTCTTCAACAGTCCTGCTGTGAACTGCTTGAATTTATAAATAACTGAGAAAGGTCACTCTGTTCAACTCTTCTCTGTACTGTACACTGAAGATATACTTGTAAAAAGCTTGTGTTTCACAATGTTATATTTATACCTGCCATGGACTGTTCCTGGACCCCCTGTCACTCCAGTTTTACTATGTTTTATTATCATTTTTTTAAAGAAAAAACTTTCAAAACTTCTTAACTGAGGAACTAAAATGTTGAAATAGCAAAGCTGTAAACACAATGCTCTTTTAAATAAAATAACTAATTTCTAAGTTATTGAGTTTTCTTGGACCAAACAAGGTTACATACTCCCATTTCTGCCAGTGCTTGAAATCTCCAGAACCTTCCTAACAAATTGGTCATTCCTGCCCACTCCCTATCTTGGATGATGGGAGGATGAAATGTAAATGTTATGTTCCCATTTAGCTTGGAAACTGTGTATGGTAGTGGGTTGTTTTGTTTTGTTTTAAATACCTGGGCTGAATTTGGCTCTTGATCAAGGGAGAGTTTGTAGAATTGGGGCCTAGGTGCTCTGCTATTATTTAAAAGTTGCACAGCTTATGCCTACATCTAGTCCTACCTTGCCTCTTGAGAGCAACTGGAAGCTTTCAAATAATAAACAAACCAGTATTTCAGATTTCAAATTGAGTAGACTTTTGATTTCACACTAAATTGAGGGCATTCCAAACTTGAGAATGATGAGCATCAAATTGAAGGAGCTCTCACTGAGATCGCCCTGCCAGCAGCTGCCCTCTGGCATTTTAATATCATAGGATTTCTTAATCATCCCAGCATAACTGTCATATTGAACGGAAAAGTCTCAGGTGTTGTCAGGATTGGGCATAAACAGTCTTGACGAATCTGGGGTTAAACAAGTACTTGAGCCTCTGGGGAATAACCAAGGAGTCAGTGGCTGCATCTACAAGTACGCTTTACTGTAGAGTTGACTAATTAGCTCCTTAGTAAAGTGTCACCATCTACAGGTACTGGTATTAAGGCACAATAAACAAATTCTGCTGTAAAATAGTACTATTGGGGACAGTATTATCTTATGGTGAGGAAATTTATTGTACTGAAACGTGTAGACAATGATTGGACAGGAGCCAAATTCTTGGCTGCTGCTTAGCCACACAGCTCTGCACTTTCAACACACTTGTACTCCAGCCAGCCCCTCTGCCACGTGATGCCACCACCTGGAGCCTGGGGCTGACCCTGTGAGCCTCTCCCTGGCAGCTGTCCCAGGCATAAGTGTAGATGTTGCACCCAGGAGCAGTGTACTCCAGCTTAGAGTGCTCCACAGTTATTGCTTTGCCTTAACTGCATGTGTAGATGCACCCAGTGTTATGTTCCTAATGTGTAGTGATGTCCATGTTTGTGGTCTAGGCCAAGCTAGAGGTCAGGAACTGGGGAGTTCAGAACACACAGTAGGGTAAGTTGGGAGTGAGGTACTGGGATCCAAGGCCAGGGCAAGGCAGGAACAAGGCATCAGGGTCTAAGGTTGGAGCACCTGTGGAGTGTGAGGCACTAAGCAGCAAAAACCCAAATGAATAGCTTGCACTTATACTATCTGTAGCCTGTCTTGCAGGTGATGAGCTTAACCTTTGCAGCTAGTGCCACTTTGAGTCCAGGTGGTGCTGCTGAGGGCCCAGATTTTCTTTTAACAGTATTCTATTCTTTCTCACTATGGATGGATGTGCCAGATACACATCTCTAGGTAAGAGGAATGAACACATTCCACATGTATCCCAGACCAGGCTACTGGGTCTTATCTCTCCTAGCCTATAAAGTTTTAAGTTTTACCCCTTCTTTGCCTAGAGGAATTGCATGCATATTATGCCCCTGGACTGTGCTTCTCTCTGGGAAGCGGTTTGCTACATCTAGTTTTGCAATGAACACTTGAAATATATGGGTAGACCTTTTTGATATTTGGGAATCCAGAGATTAAATCATGTAGTTGAGCTGTTTAATAGTGTGGAAAGGAACCAGCTTAGTCATGGATGGACTAGTGGGATATTCTCGGTCAACAGCAGGTTTGGTCCCTAGTGGCAAATACAGAAGTGGCCTAGCAACCTTGGTCAACCTACTTGTATAGCATCTTGCAGATACTCCTTCAGTTCTTGTGCTGTACTTGGGGGGGTGGGGAGGGAGAGGGAGAGGGACCAAGTCCATAGCTGCTGAGATAGGATATCCAAGATCTGGGTGTACACGAAGGTGCGAACTGTAGGCAGTAAAGAAAAGGGATCTGTTTCCTGGTGGCATTAAGGGTTTCTTTATAGATAATTTCTGCTATGAGCAGGAGGTATACCTAGTTGCAGTATCGATACTGCTTCAGGGTTTGGATAACCCATTTAGTCTCTCTATTTGTCTGTGGGTGATGTGCAGAGTGGGTCAGGAACCACATGTTTAGAGCAATTCCTTCCAAAACAGAGAGAAATTGGGCACCTCTATGAGAAACTATCTCTACTAGTAGGTCATGAAGCCAAACAATCTCATTTAAAAAAACCAAACAAACCCTAAAATCTACACGCTTTCCTGAACTCTTAGCATGTTCTAAATGGCAATTAAGTATGTCCTTTGGGTTAATGAGTTGATTATTACAATAATAGTGATATGTGCCTTACAGCAGGATAGTTCAACTATCCTGCCCCAGGACACTGCAGTCGAAGACTATGATGAGATATGCAAGATTTTATGGACCCCCAAGGGTCTAGCACTGGGAACATTTGTCCATGCACAGGTGTTACAGGACTTTGTACACTTAGCGTCTTGGTTCATTTGTGGCCACCAAAACTGGTGGGAGATCTGACTCAGTGTCTTGGTACCAAAGTGCACAGCTGTAGCAGCATCATGACATTGTTGCAGAACTTCCATCCTTGGTTACTGTTCTGTGACCTACGTGCCTATGGTACAAAAATCCATTGTGGATTTGGAAGTCTGACCAGGTAAGGGATCCTGGATTATGCAACTATTGTTAGCATATTGTTTTTGTGCACAGGTACTGCAAATGGATGTGGTGCTCTCCCCTATCCTGGATGTCTTCAAGAGGAGGTTGGATAGATATCTGCCTGGGGTAGTATGATCCCAACACTTGTTCCTGCCCAGGGCAGGGGGTCAGACTTGATCTGTTCACGTCCCTTTTGACCCTAGAAACTATGAATGAAAATCACAGTTCATGGACATAAATTAGGGCAGTGGTGCTCAACCACTTTGGACTCAAGACACCAAAGCACCCCTTTATAACTTTTGTGAATTGAGTGGCACCCAATTTCAAAAACTAATTTATGGATTTCAGAGCTTATTTCCATGCAGAGGGGCCTGGTAGTGGGAACTGGAGATAATCTAATCAGGACAGGTTAAGAGAGCAGTTGAGGGCTGTGGGGTAGGAGTAGAGGGGCCATGCTAACCTCTGCTCAGGGCTCACTTCTCCTTTTAGCACTCTCAAATGGCGTCTCTTTTCTGGAGCATGCAGCCTCCGTCCTCTGACTAGTCAATCTTTCTCCCTGGAGTCTTCTGTACTGCCCCCCCATCCCGAACTGTCAAGTCTCTCATTCTCTGGGCTCTCCTGTGCTAGCCCCATAATCAAATACTTAGTGCCTTCCCTTGGCTCCTGCCATGGTACCCTTCTCACTATAGACATGCCTATCCCTTGGGGCTATACAAACTAAAATCAAACACATTCACACACTATAGGTTCTTAGTCCTCATTGCTTTATTATTATTATTATTTCATTTTTTTCTTTTTAGCTAAGCATCCAGAAATAAAGTTCTAGAAGCAACATTTTTGTGCAGGGCCTTTATGCCTGTGTACAGAAAGTTTTTTGAAAGCCTTGAGTGCAATTTTAAGAGAAGTTAAGTGAGTCAAAAGGTTCTCTATTTTTTAATGGACTTGTGAGGCTGTGCCACGTGTTTGCTGATGCTTGGATGTTGACATTTTACCACTAATTATTTTCTGTAGTAAGTTTGAGTAGGGTGGGCTGCAAGTTTTCCATCAGAGCATAGCTCCATTGGAGGAATGTTGATTTAATAAAAAATCAGTATTTAGACAAGCCTTCAATAGAAGCCAGGCAGGCAACAGAGATCAAGGTTCCCAGGTTTTCATTTTGGAGGCAACCAATGAGTGGGCCTGATACACAGTTGAATAAATCCCAAATTAAGGTCTAGAAGGATTTTTTCACCAAGTCAGATTGGCATGGACCATATCTGCCTTCCTCTGTAGCACAGAACATGGTTCTCTTCCTAACAAAATATACTTTGATAATCTTAACTAATTTTCTGTCACTGTGCTGTCAAGATACTACCAATACCTTTTTCTTCCCTGCTCTTTATTTTAGGTCAGCATTTCTCAAGCTACAGGAGTCATACTTCGGGGGCTTGCAAGAGACTCCTGGGGTCTTCTAACCTTAGGGGGAGACATTTTAATTATAGCATCCATTAGTGATGCTCCCATACTCAGTTACTCTCATGCTGCACCACCCTTCCTCCCCCCTTCAGCTGCCATGACATATCTTCTGAAATTTAAATTCTCATTGCATGGGAAATTCCAAGGTATCCAGTCAATTCTCCCAGGCAGTTTTACAGATATGCTTGTATCCTGAATGTAGGACAGTGCTATATACCATGCACAACCTCTTTGCAGGACTTCAGCTAGGGATAGGAGTTCAATACCAATAATGTGCATTTCTGGGCAAATTGCAGTGCTGGAAAGTCTGGTGAGAAGACAGAGCACACAGGCACTCCAGGCCCTTGGAAGGAGAGAAACAAAGTCACATTAAAGTTGAGCTCTCCAGCTAGGGGTGGCAGGCAGCTGTCTCTTTGCTCTCCCTACCCCTATAACAGATAGGATGCCTGCTGCTGATGGCACATGGGTGAAGCTGGGGGAAGGGTGTGCTCCCTGCTCTCTCATCAGGTGAACTGGGGCTATGTTTGTAATTTGTCTCAGGGCAACAACTGGGGTAGTCAGGAACATGGAACAGCACCAGGGAACCTAGATTATTGGTACCCTTTTAACAGGACTGACTTCACTGGAAAGTTAGTTGCTATTTAAAAGGCATCAGGAAGCAAGGCTGTTTCCAGGGTTTTTGCAGAATGGGAAATATCTCTGCTCACTGCTACCAACTTCCCAGGGACTGAGCTGATACAGCAACTGTGGTGAAACGTGGAACCTGTGTGCCCTTGGCCAAGTCTTTAATCTCTGTGTCTCTTTCCCAGTTCTGAAATGGATATATTAGCACATTCCTGTCTCAACTGGTTAACTGTAATGCCCAGATATAGTAACAAGAGCCATAAACTTGTTAAAGTAAGTGCCTGTTTAAACATAGGTAGGAGCGGTGTCAAAAGAACCTAAAATCCAATGTTTGCAATGAGGCTGGTGTGAAGCCTAGGCTCTTAATTTCCTGGGTTTTGCAGTGGTTGATGCACATGGCTGATGCTGTATTTCTCCCATTATTACATGTCTATTTGATTAGGATGAAAGCAAAACAACAGGGCAAATGAGATCTGCTGACCAGTAGGTGATGTATGTAATTAATCTTAAAATAATCAGTACTTCAGTAATCAGTAATCCAATAATGATCAGGATTAATGGTCTGATTTTTCTCCATACTGAAAGAGCACGGGAGGGAGGGGAATGCAAACTATCTTCCTTTGCAACCGAGGGCAGGACATGAACAATTGGTGTAAACTACAGGAAGGCAATTTAGATTAAATGTCGGAGGAAATAAAATTTACTGCCAAAAGAGTAGGACGATGGAACAAGATACCTTGGGAAGTTGTCAAATCTTTCTTGGAGGTTTTCAAGAAGAGTTTAAATAAGCATTTGTCTGGGATAGCATAGGAATAGCTCTTCTTGCGTTTGTGAAGGGGTTGGATTAGGTTACTCTTCAGGTCTCTTCTAACTATGATTCCATTAAATTCTGTTTTTAGAACAGACTGAGTGGTCTCCTTTCTCTTCAGAATTTCGTGAACAGCATGCTGACTGATTTACTAAACAATCGTCCAGCAGTAAATGTGTCATTAGTATATATGACTGTAACGTAGACCTATCCAACCTGGCTTTAAGCCAGTGATTCTCAACCAGGGTGCCACAGCACTTTGAGATCCTCTCAAGAGTGAAGTGGGATGCCAGATTATTAGGTGTGAAAACATAAATTACATAATAAAACCAGAAATTTCAAATGGGAACTAGTAGGCTAGGGACAGAAATTGCACATAAACTGGTTTAAGTGATTAGAAACCAGTTTAAACCTGTAACAGAACAGAAATTCAGTGCACATAAAACACTTTACAAATGCCTGAAACTGATTTAAAATAAACCTAGTTGCATGTAGCATCAGATTTAATTGGTTTATGTCAAACCATTTTATGGAACTTCTGTACCAGACTCCTTCCTGGTTTATGTTAACTCACAGCATCTCAGCATGCTTTGCAGCCCTGGGCTGAACTGGGCTGCGGGAGCAGGGCTGGCATTACCCATCTCCTCACCAGTCAGAGCCGTATCAGTGCTCTAGCTGGCTGAGAAGGGGATGAGAGTGGGATGAGCAGTGGAGGGTGAGGTGTGGCCAGGTGCTGGTCTCAGGCCTGAGGTGAAGGGGGAGAGGGAGGGGCCTGCCAGTGTTGTTGTAGGCAGAAATAAAGGGGAGGCAGGCCAGGGGGAGAGATGCCCCTGGAGGAATCCCAGCACTACTCATCTCTATGCAGCAACAATGGGGAGAAAGCGAGGCATTTGAAAGTAGCAGGTGCCCCGGGGCTGGTGCCCAAGTTGCTTCTCCTCCCACTGAGGCCATGCATGGGCCCAGGCCTGGCACAGGGTGGATATCCCCAGGGGAGGGGAAGGTAGTGGCGCAGGTCAGGAGGTGAGTGGGGATCCCCTCCCTCAACCCATGCTGCCAACTCCACTGAGCCACTCACCCACCTTCAGGCAGCCCCAGCTACTGCTGGGAAAGTTCCCAGCATGGGCCCACAGTTACCCAGTACTGCAGCTGCCTGATTGCAGCCTCCTTTTTCAGATAGCCTTGACAGCTGGGCCTACCCCTGTGAGCAGTGGCGGGGCTCAGTGTGGCCAGGAGCAGCAGCAATGGTAGGTCCCCCTGGATAAGCCAGATGGCCCCCATGGTTCTTGGGCCACCCTGCACCTGGCCACCTGGCAGCACACCTGGATGCAGTGCCCAGAGCAGCAGCCAGGGCATTGCAAGCAAGGAAGTGGTCCTGCCAAGGCAAGGCCCAGGGAGACCCTGGGGCCGCTTTCCTCCTTGCAATGCCTTGGCTTCTGCCTCTGGGCCCTGCATGGCTGTTCCAGGCACTGTGCCCAGATGTGCTGCATAGCTGGGGTAGCCCCATGGCAATGGCAGAGCTGCTGGGTGGCCAGGTGCAGGATGGCTCAGGTTCCATGGGTCTGGCTGGCTGGCTGGCTCCTCTTGGGGGTCCTGCCACTGCTATGTTCCTGGCCACACTGAGCCCTGCTGCCTCCCTCCTTGCAATGCCCTGGCTGCTGACCCTGGGCCCTGTGCGGCTGATCCAGCCACTGTGTCCAGGCATGCTGCTTTGCTGGGACAGCCCCGTGGTTGGGGTGGAGCTGTTGGGAATCCAGATGCAGGATGGCTCAGGTGCCATGGGAGCCAGCTAGCTCCTTCTGGGGGACCTATCGGTGCTGCTGCTGCCAGCCACGCTGAGCCCTGCTGTTGCTCACAGTGGGTGGCCCAGCTGCTGGATAGTTTGAAAGAGGAGGCTGTGATCAGGCAGCTGCAGCACCTGGTAACTCTGTGGGCCCATGCCGGCAACTTCCCCAGCAGCATTTGCAGATCCCTGGAGTAGGTGAGAGTGACTCAGGTGGAGTTGGCAGTACAGGTTGGGGGAGGGGGTCCCCGCTTGTCTCCTGATCAGTGCCACTGCCTTTCCCTCCCCTGGGGTCACCTGTGCTGCAGCAGGCCTGGGCCCAGGCATGGCTCCAGTGAGAGGAGAAGCTGCTTGGCAGGTGCCCTTGGGTCAAGTGCCTGCTTCTGAACACCTAGTGTTCTCCCCATTGTTGTGTCACAGAGATCAGGAAGTGACCGCCCCCATGCCAGGCACTCTCAAAGAGACAACAGGGTGTGTGCGTGATCCTCTGCTTCATGCAGTCCCTCGTGCAGGTCCCAGCACGGAGGTGATTGTCCCAGCAGCAAACAAGCCCCAGATATATCCTCGTCTTCTTTCTGCAGTAGAGCAGAGGCCTGATACTCTGTTCTTGGAGGAGCACTGCAGGGACTTCCTCTCCAGATCAGGTCACAGACTTCTAGAGGAATAGGGCTGGCAGGGACTTGCAGGAGTCGCATCTAGCCTAGCCCCTGCCTGAGGCAGAAGCATCCCAGTTCACGCACATACTCTGAACTCCATGAGATGACTAGCAGCCCTGACACAAGGCACCCCTGCCTCAGCTGCTTGAACAGTGAGTGGTAAAAAGCCAGGCACATCCTGGCTGGGGACCAGGGTGGGGTTTAAACCCCTTCCCAATTGTATTCAGCCTGCCAGGGCCTATCCCTGTCCACCAGGTCATTTTCCCTCTAGGCTTGTGGCTGTTGCAGAAGAGAAAGGATGGCTTGCTAGTGCCCTCCTGCTTCTAGCCTGAGCTGCTGCAGACATGTGCCTGCATTTCCAGAATCAAAAGTGAATGTCTACTCACTTGCAGTTTGGTTCAATCTAAGCAGGTTAGACTAACCTGCAAAGATTAAATCAATTCAGGATCAGGCTTTTTTGAATGTCTGTATTTAGCCATAGTGTTAAAAATATTCTGACCTGTTGTAGTCTTTCTGAGTTTTTTGCAACAGAAGAATTGCTCTATTATTTTTCTACAGTAAAAAACAAACAAGTGAAAACTAAGAGCTAGCACTTTCCTAGAGGTATCTCAAGGCTATCTAGGGTTGCCTCAAGACTATCCCAGGCTGTCTCAAGGCTAAAAAGATTGAGAACCACTTCTTTAAGCTAACAACCTCAGATTGTGACTGAAGTTTAGCCACAGCACTATAGAGTTCAATGGCGCGGAGTGAGGCATGTATTTATCTTACATTACATTGCAGCCCTTCCTGTGACTGAAATGTAGATATACCTAAGGTCAGAAGATTTTAGTTTAGTATGTGTCAATAAGCAATAAGATAAATATGATAACTGGACCATGTTGTTGTTTCCCAGTTCTCCCCTCTTCGTTTTACTATTGTGAGCTTGACCAGCCTTGAATTCACAGCATTTTTTCTGCCTTGGATATGTTCTATTTCCAAATTTGCAGTGCTGTACTTTTGCTTGGCTTTAGCACAATTACTTATTTGTGAGCAAAGTGACTCAGTTCCCAGATTTCTGCACTTCTAATGCCCTTTCTGACCCAAGGTTTTCTAGATGTGGCAATGGTTGCACAATATTGGCTTCCTGCCATAGGATACCTTGATTTAAAAGCAAATGGAACTTTCCAAAGTTCGTCAATCTATTTTCTTTTTTAAGCTTCTACCTTTGCCTGCACTTGCATACATTTCTGAGGACCCAAGAAGCTTCCGACATGGGCTGTTGCCCTCCTCATTTTTCTGCCATATTTTTCATTCTATCTGTCCTTAAGGCCTATGCCTTGGACAGCTACATCGCAGCTGTATATGAGCACTCTGTTATATTGTCTGAGGAAACTAACCTACCAGTTTCTCCTGAAGATGCTTTGGTGCTGATGAACAAAAATATGGATGTTTTGGAAATAGCCATCAAAGCAGCAGCCCAACAGGTATAGTCTGATTGTACTGTAATTAGAGGTATTTATTTTGTGAAGATTGTTTAAACTTCATCTGTTTTTATTAGGGAGCACACATCATTGTGACCCCTGAAGATGGCATTTATGGGTGGGTCTTCACAAGAGAAACTATTTACCCCTACCTGGAGGATATTCCAGATCCACGGGTGGATTGGATTCCCTGTACTGATCCTGAAAGGTATTGCCTTTGCTACTGGAAAGAAGATTGGATTTGTTGGGGGAAAAAAAATCTTAATTCAGCAGTGTAGATCTATATTAGCACTGTAGGATAAATGCTAAATAGATATTATGCATTTATAATAAGTCATCTTTACTTCATCTATTGTTTTCCCCCTCTCCCTCTTGCAGTTTAGTCTAACTAAAATGTCTTGCTTATTTAATGTACTTTTTGGGGTCAATATTTAAGAAAGAAATGAAGAAAAAAATAAGTATGATACTGAATTAGTCTCTATTTATTCAGTGTGTTCCATGCTCATTCCAGCATTAAAATGAGGCATAAGAGATACTAATCCCTAAAACCAGGGGAAACCTGCTCAGAAGTTGAAAATACACAAATTGTGGTATTTTGTTTTTAATTTGAACCTGATTTGAGCAATTACACATGATATAGTAAACCTCATAGTACTCTGAAAACATGCTTTGACTGCAACCTAATTGTTAAATGACAACTCTTGTTATCATTTCTAAATAGATATTCTCAAGGTCACATTTTCTTTAATTGTTGGAAACATTAAATATATATTCTAAGAGGGGGAAATACACTTATTTGAATAAGTATTAGATTACAATTGAGGGAACATAGTCCAATGTAATTGTATAAGCTGTAGTACTAAAAACAAATGTTTAAAACTGAACTTTAATTTCTTTAGTGAAGGACCTCTGAACCCTGTGTGTATTTATGTTAGCTACTTCTGTTTCATAAATAGTAAGATTTTTCCAAGCAGGGGAAGCTTGCCAATTTTTTTTCTGTATAAATAAAAAAAAGATTCGTGAGATTTGAAATCATAATATTCTTCAAAATTTATTTTTTTAAATCCTCAGACATTATATCTAACAGTATTTTAATATAGCAAGATTACTGGAACCTTGGTAGATTTAATAGATTTCATAGGCATTAGGCCTGGAAGAGACTTATGATCCAGCCCCCTGCCCCAAGGGCAGGAAGTCAGCTAGGGTCAAAGGATCCCAGCAAAATAAGCATCCAAACACTTCTTAAAGGAGTCCAGAGTAGGTGCTTGAACCACCGCAGGAGGTACTATTCCAGGCCCTGGGGGCTCGGACAGTAAAGAAGTTTTTCTTATGTCCAGCCTAAAATGGTCTTAGAGGAGTTTGTGACCGTTGGTCCTTGTCATCGCTTGGGGTGCTTTGGTGAACAGGCATTCCCCCAGTTCCTGATACACACCCCTGATGTACTTATAGGTGGGCACCAGGTCATCCCTGAGCCTGTGCTTTTCCAGGCTGAAGAGTCCCATGGCTCTCAGCCTCTCTTCACATGGCCAGTTCTTCTGCCCTCTGATCATGCGTGTGGCTCTCCTGTGGACTGAAAAGTAGTTATTTAATATTGATACCTGATAACAGTTGTGCTTTGAGTTCCTGAATGATAGTGTTAGGCACTAGCTGCATTAACGTTCTGCCACTAGATGACTCTAGAAGCACATTTTTGTTAATTTTTTTCATGTAACAAGGGTTTGTTCTCAGCAGGTGCATCTACACAAGATGCTATTGTGCAGTTGTTACTGCTCATTTATTTAGTACTTGTATTAGCAAATACTAAATAAATTCACAGTAACTGCAGTTACTGCATAGTAGTGCCAATGATTATCTTTTAGATGATGTTACTGAACAGTAATAATCAGGGATCCTGTTTTTCCATGATTTACATGAAACACTACTAATGTATAGATATCTATATATATTAGTGGTGTTTCATTTAAATCATGGGAAAATGTGGATTCGTGATTACTTTTTTTAAACCAAAATTAGAGATTTTTTTTAAATCAGAGAAAGCCAGGATCCCTGCTAATAATACTGCACAGTAGTGTATTGCCATGGTCCATACTGTGATGCACTACTGTGCCATATATTTTGGCTACTGCACAGTCAGAGTCTCATGTAGATGTACCCTAAATGTAGAAATGCAATTTCCTGTATCACTTGGTGATAGATAAAGCATGAATTTAGCTATTCTAATCTCTGAAATCCACAACCATATTTATAATGTTTATGAAATACATTTTTTTCTTTTAATCACTGTGTTTGTTTGAGTAGTAATTGTCAAATAAGAACTGGAAGGAGACGAGGGATCCACTGAGGTCCCTGCCAAAATTTCTAATGCTTTCACTGGTGCCAAGGTTTTGTCCCTGCCTCAAAGAATTCACAATCTAGTGCAGGCACACTCAGGAGAGCTTCAGTTGTTTTTGACTTGTATGTTTAGACTCCAGTCGGTCGTGTTAATATGGGTTTCTAGAATAAATACTTGAGATATTTTGGACCTTTTCTTTTTTTTAAGTTGCAGGAATCTCTTTTATGAAACAGAGTTTATTTATAAAAACAAACAAAAATCCAGAATGAAGTATATTTAAGTATGACTAAGCAAAGAAAAACTAAATTAAGGTTAAGAGTCATGTTAGTGTGAGGGCAGAAGAATCAGTATTGATAAGATTATCCCCCCCAAAAAATCAGAAAATTCAGAGTTTGTTTCTTTAGAAAATGCATAAAACTTTGGGGATGTTAAAGTATGCTTTTGTGAAGCTTAATACTGGGCTGGAGAAATGTTCCTCATTAAAATAAAGGATGCCTGCTCAAAATGTATTTTTTTTCATTCCATCTGTAGGTATGTATGAATCCAAACTGATCAATGAAACTTGTTAGTGTGCCTTTATAATGTTAATATAAGGCTTCAATTAGGTAAACCCCCAGATTTCAACTATAAAAGAACCTGCATTTAAGGACAAAGGAGGTTTGAGTTTTCTCGTGCTTTTCTCTCTTCTCAGAGTTCTCTTGATACTTAATTTTGACATTTCCTATCTTATGAGCACCAGGCTTTATAATCTTCATTGTTCTTTTAATGCATTTTTTTATATAAACTGATCTCAGTGGGAGGAAGGGCTGGGTTTTAGTTAGTGAGAGGAAACTGAGTGAAGAAGAAAAGAGGAAAAGAGTGGGGAGTGAGAGCAGGCCCTTCAACTCTGTCAGTTAGCATAATACATGGTGATGCAAGAATAACTATGTTTTCCATAATTCTCCAGGAACATAGAAATAAAAGGGTCCTCCTGGGCCATAAGATCTAGTCCTCTGGGTTTGTAGGCAACCATTTGTCCAGAAAGGTCCCCAAGAGCATTCGCTTAAGGTCCTCTCACATGTCCCAACCATAAAGTCTCCCTTAAAGCCTCCCTTAAAAAAGAAAACCCTGCCATATTATAAAGATAAAGCTTAGGGGAAATATGGCACAGAATTTGTTAGGTAGACTCAGAGGATCCTAGAAGATGGATCCATGCTCTGTGCTACAGAGGGAGGCAAAAAATCCATTTTCTTTGGCAATTTGACTTGAGGGTAAAATTCCTCTCTGTTTTGACCCAATCTCATGAACAGAAACCTCCAGCCAGGTACCTGAGATGTTTTTTAAAAAACAAGTAGCATGCCCCAGTGAACTCTTACCCCTAGCTGTGGCCAATGCTTCAGGGGAAGGAAAATGAGACACATTATACACGTGGTAATTATGACTCCAAGGACACTCTGTCCTATCACATTAACCTTCTGTGAACTTGTCAAACTTCTTCTTGCAGCAACTGAAGTTCCTTGTCCCATCTGTTTTGTCTAGAAGACAACAAAACCTTCTGGTTTCTGATGTAAATAGCCCATAATTCATTTGTGTCCATTCAGTCTTGGGCTAATGTTATTCTTTAATTTAAATATCTCTTCTCCTTCCCTTATAGTGGCATCCCAGATGTACTTTAAAAAGTAATAATATTCCCTCTCCATTTCATTTTTGTTAGTTTAACCAAGTCACATTCTTTTGATCTATCTATCTATCTATCTATCTATCTATCTATCTATCTATCTATCTATCTATCTATCTCCTTTGAACATAACAAGTAAAGCTGTTTTGATTTCCCTCGTGATATAGGTCCAAAATAAATAAACTATACTAGAAAAGGTACAAAGAAGGACTAATAAGGAGATTGGGGAAATAGAGAAGTTAAGTTATTAGACTTGTACACAATGTTCTTTGGCCATTAGCTTGTCACCAAATACTCAGTATTTTATTTTAATGTATTGATTGACTTAATCATTCTTCTGATCCAAAATATTACATTTAGAATTTGTACTGACTTTTTCTTTTCTGACAATTAGATTTGGTCCTGCCCCAGTGCAAAAACGACTCAGCTGCATGGCAAGAAGCAACTCCATTTATGTGGTTGCTAATATTGGGGACAAGAAGCCCTGTAAATCCAGCGATCCCAAGTGTCCCAAAGATGGTCGCTATCAGTACAATACTGATGTTATCTTTGATTCAGAAGGGAAGCTGGTGGCACGTTACCATAAGGTCAGAAATTACTTTGCAATGTTCAGTTCAATAATGGATTCCTTTCAATTGTACCCTAATTGTAAATATTATTTCACCATAGTTTTAGTGCTATGTAAAAGATCAGAGTTTAATGCTTCAAGAGAGCATAGGCAGTCACTCTTTTTTAATGTGGAAGTATGATGAAATGTGCTCTTCCCTTGTCACCGTGGTTGCATTTTACCTTTCAAAAGTTAACCTTCCACTTTCTTGTTTGAACTAGCTCTTCTTTCAGTGAGCAACCACAAGTTGCTGCTTCTTCACAAACAAATAAATGAAGGGCAGCCCAAGGTTGCCCACAAACTGTAGACAACATCTACTTGGATTCCTACTGTGCATACACAATTCCCAACTTTCTGAGTGGTAAGCTGATTTAACTTTTTTAAGTTGACTTAACTGCCAGAGTGTACACACGTGTGCAGTGGAGTTAATTTAAATGTGGTACAAGATAACACACCTTGAAGGTATATCATCTTGAGTCACATTAGTTAGGTCAACTTCACTCACAAGATGACTTCCACCATGTCAAGGAGCTGTATGTGTGTATAATCCAACATGGCTTAACATACGTAGGCTTAGCTAAATTGAATTAGTTAAGTCGCCTTATTTTAGGTTGATTTAGTACTTGTGTATGTACTTATAGCTAGTGAGCTAAGCTTAAGCCTTGAATTCATCTCGGTATTAGTTCAGTGTAGACTGGGTGGACAGAAACCTATTTTTGATGAAAAATCTGATACCTGCAAATGGGAATATTGGGAATGCCAGAGCCCCTGACATCTAATTATCAGAGTCAACAGCTACAAAACCTATGAATCTCCCTATAAAGGAAAGAGTTGATTGACTGCAGTATAACAGAATCCCTCTCACTGTACCCGCCCATCCAATTTAATATGTTGATGCCCTCAGATACAAATAAAAGAGGAATAAGGATGGTGTGGGTGAGAATGAAGAGGACTGTGGAGAAGAGTTTCATACTTAGAGTCCCTAGCATGGTGGCATGAGGGAAATTTGGGGCAGACTGTTCCTGCAGTGGAGTAAGAATATGAGGAGGACTAACAGAACCCTGGCATGGGTTTTAGTCATATTTGACTTCTCCTGTATCCTATATTTTGGCCTGATTTAAAATGAATTTTAGAAGTCTAACAGAAAAATAGACTCCATTTCCTATTTATATGACCATGTTTAAAGGTACTACATTCTAATTTATATGGCTCAGTTTCCATCCTAATTTTTTCTCTCCTTCCTTTTCCATGAACAGTACAACTTGTTTGTTACTGAAACGTATTTCAATTATCCAGAGCCTGAGTATGTGACTTTCAACACGTCCTTTGGGAACTTTGGTGTTTTCACTTGTGCAGACATACTTTTCCATGATCCTGCTGTGGTTCTGGCAAATAAATTACAGGTGGATACTGTACTGTTCCCAACAGCTTGGGGGAATACTTTGCCACTTTTGTCAGCTATTCAATTTCACTCTGCCTGGGCTATGGGAATGCGTGTCAACTTTCTTTCAGCAAATACACGTAACTCCAGTGTGGATATGACAGGTAACTTATGATGAGTTAACTGATTAGGTACCTTAACTTTCTAAATTTTTGCAAGGAAGCAAGTGTTTGTAGTGTCATGGACTTAGTAATGAATACTGGTACTTACAATCAAGTTAAAAAGTTAAACTTGCAAATTAAAATGTTTTACATGAATTTTAGATGTTTAAACCTTTGGATGGTTTTAAATAATTGATTCCCCTGAACTCTTATATTTGTGTTCCAATTAAAGGCTGCATTGTTCTTTAGCAGTACTATAATACTGTCTTGTCACTTTCAAGTAACAAATAATCATCTCCACTAGATGGAGACTCTGTGCTTATAAATACTTTTAATCAAGCTGTAATGGGTGATTTTCACACACTATCTGTTTGTATACATTGAGACAAACCTTTCTTTACACACTTTTTTTGTTGTATTTTTTCTAGATATGCTAGAATTTATATCCATTGAAGTCTTGTATTATGTTTGTAATACATAAAGCAGTATTATAGAATATAAGCTGATATATCTGAAGAATGAAGTTTAGATTTGCAAAGTTAGTAAATAAAAATGAATTGGCATATCTTTCCCTTTCCAACTACGAGGCTTATCCAGGTCATTATTTTAACATTAATGGGGAGAGAGCAAGCAATTCCAACAGAGTTAATACTAAACTTTTTATCACTGGGGCATTATGAAATTTTGAGCTGTTTGTACTTATTTCTAAAATAACATGGCATATTGTTTTAGGAGGATGGTATATTTTGTGGTATTTAATATGTGGCTATTTTATTAATATCAGCATCAGAATGTAGCTAGCACCAATTTAGTGTCACAAACTATTTTTGAGTTTGGTTCAGTTTTCATTGATTGTAATGACTAGTGGATTGAGTTTATAAAGGTGCTACTTTTATTTTTATTCCCATGCCATTTAGTTTAATATTGTCAGAATATATCTTGCTGCTAAAGATGCAATCAAAACTATAGAACAATTGATTGATTGTTTTCTCATACATGGCATTCACAGGGAGTGGTATATATGGACCAAATGGACCCATAGCATACCATTACAATACAGAAACAGAGAATGGTCATCTCCTTATCGCACAACTGAACTCACGGCCTCATCTCTCTCCCACCTATCCTCCTGCTGTCAACTGGAGCTCATATGCTACAAGCATAAAACACTTCTCACCAAGTGACCAAAACTTTACTGGAGTCATTTACTATGATCTGTTTACCTTCATGGAGGTTACCAAGTTTGAAGGAAATCATACTATTTGCCAAAAGGACCTCTGCTGCCATTTGAGCTACCGAATGGCAGAGAAGCGAGAGGATGAAGCTTATGTGCTAGGTGCATTTGATGGGCTCCACATTGTTGAAGGAGAATACTATTTGCAGGTAAAGCTTTTACTACTTATGTTTGGGATGGAGAGCTGCAGCATTCCTTCTTCATATGCAGCTTTTACAAACCTATTCCAGGGGGTATGTAGGAACATCATCAAAGTGCTTTCCTAAAAGCAGTGTTTGAAAAATAAGAACTTACTTTCTTAAGAAGTCTTAACAGACTTTAGGATCTTGTTTCTCAATTCTTCCTACAATTTTGAAGTCATCTGAGGTCTGCAATGTCTTTGACACCCCAAGCACTAAGGGTGGCTTATGTAAGTTTACATTTTTTGCTCAATCTGGCCTCTGAAAGTGCTCTACAGCTGTGACATAACATACATCCACAGCTGTAGAGCACTTTTAAAATGGCCAATTGCATGAAAAATTAACCCTCAATAAATCAGCTATTTGCTGAAGGCATACTAGAGCAGAGTGAATTAGTTTCCTTGAGGGTTCATTTTTTGCATGCACAGGGCTGTCACGGAGAGGAGAAAGTATCCTCCCTGTGCAGCAGGTGAAGAAGGGGAAGGTAGAACCTCACAGTCACCCATCCCAACTACCCAGCTGAGGTATTGTGGGGAGCCAGGCCAGGCCTGGGAGGTAAGGGGGCTGCGTTCTACCACCTGCCCCCAGTTCTAACTATGGCAAAGCCCAAATGGCAGCTGCATGCTGCTGCTATCAAGAGGCTCAGCACAGGGATGGGAAAGGGAGACCCTCTTCCCTTGGTCCTGCCTTAGCCTCTTGAAAGGGGCAGTACACAGCTGCCAGCTTGGCTTTGTCATGGCTGGAGCTGGAAGGAGCAGGGCTTGGAAGAGTGGTAGTCTGGCAGCCCCCTGGAAGGCTGCTGGATCACCCCTGCTTGCTGGCTAGGGCCAGTGCAGGCAGGCTCCAGGCCCCACAACCCAACATCTGTTGGGTGAAGGGTGCTGTAACTCATGGCACTTTATACAAAGTGTATAAGTGAGTTAAAGCACTTCCCCCAAATATCTGGAGTTTATCCCTATCCTTTGGGTTCAGAGAAGTTTCAGTGTTTGTAAAAGGCAACACACATGCTGCTCTTCTAGAACACAGGTTAGCTTTAGTAGAACTACAGTTTAGTTTTACCCTGAGCCTGTATGATGAACGAACGAATGAATCTAGAGCTTGTTGATTTACCATGTAGACTGAGTAATGTGGAAGAGCTGGTTTTGACGATAAATACTAGCATCATCTGAGATAACGCTCATGATGAAGATCACAAGATCATTTATTTGTGATAACAGTAACAAAATAAAGAATCTAAAGCATGGATGTAATCAAGTTAGTCCTTGCCATTTGCTTGGCGCTATGTAAACTTAAATGGCTCCTTGCAATATCACCTGTAAGGCATACAAATACCCTTGTGTTTCTGGGAAACTAAAACAAAGCTGCAAGCCAGAAACCATTCCAATAGCAGATGAATGCTTGTGTAGATGAAGGGATATGAAGTGTGTATGTAATATTGTAGTACTGGGTGTAGAATTCTGTTGTATTGCAAAGCTTCAGAGAATGCATAACTAGCTTAATTGTGTCTGTGCTTTTCCCAAGAGTGTTGCAATGAAAGATTTTGCTGATTGCTTTCAAGGCTAGTTCTCAATTACTGTAAGTTCCCTAGAATATACCCCTGTCTTCTCCACAGATATGCACACTGCTGAAGTGTAAGAGTACAGATTTAAAAACTTGTGGACAGCCAGTGACTACTGCTCAGACAAGGTTTGAGGCGTTCTCCCTCAGTGGCACGTTTGGCACTCGTTATGTCTTTCCAGAAGTCTTGCTCAGTGGGGTTCAACTGGCACCAGGAGAGTTTCAGGTAAGAGGATGTCCTCAAACTGTTTAAATCTGATTTCATATGTGTCCTGTGTCCCTATTTTCAGAGAATGCAGGCCAGTACTATACAATTTTCTTTTAATTAGACATTTGGGTGTATTAAACACCCTCTACTTTAGTAATTGGATCAACTGAGAGATGGCTGTTGCTGTGGATTCCTTTTTATTCTTTACAGCAGGTGTGCCTTTTTCCAAGAATGCAATTCAGCTGAAATACATTAATAATTTGTTGTTGCCTTTCACAATGCAGTATTACTGGAATGTTAATAGTCCTGTTTACCTTTCTTTTTTCTCTAACTAGATATTAAGTGATGGACGTCTGATAAGCCAGAATGGGACATCCAAGCCAGTCTTGACAGTGGCACTCTTTGGGAGGTGGTATGAGAAGGACCCACCACACCCACAACAGGCTTCCCCATAATGTCACTATTGATGCCTTTTTAGAATGTACATTTGCATAACACTGATGAATGCTAAGTACTGTCATTATCTCTCCTCTTCTAAAATCTAACTGTAGTTTGCCTACATTGGTTTGATGTCATGATTCCATTTCAATGCCACTGAATAAGTCAGTGTCCATCAGTCATTGTCTTCACTGGCTGATGGCCTCTCTGTACTTATGACAGATCCTGCTACCATTTGGGTGAACCGAAAAATGTGATGCTTAAGGCTCATGCCCTATCTCAGCAGACATTGGTCCAAGCAGTAAAATTTCCCTTTAGAGCCTGATTTCTTAATATTCCATGTAATTTCTGTAGTAGTTGGAGTACATAATATCATATCTGGGATTTTGTTAGGTACATATTAAACAAGTCTTTAGAAAAAACAGAAGTTTAGGTAAATAATGTGTTAGATCAAGTATTAACATCTTTCACAAACACAGATTTGGAAAATAACTATGTTAATATTTTGCCAAATATGCTAATATGACTTTCAGATAAGTGTGCCTTTTAGTAGGTTATCCCATTACATGAAATTGAAATTTCAAAAAGCTGAATTTTCTGCATGTGGCATATTTTTCCTATGCATTGTATATTATGGGCACATTTTAAATGTGTGAGAAATGCTCTTTTTAAAGAAATGGTTGTCATTGTGTCATGGATTACAAAGAGTAATCTACGCCTAGGTTCTGCCTATGTTTTAGGCTTTCATCCTGAATTCAGTTTATTATGGTATATGCTTAACTTGTTTGAATTAGTAGACTGATTAGATTCACTGAAAGCATTTGCATAAGTGTGTGCAAGATTGGAATCTAGTACTTAAATTATAGTGAAATAGGGCCTCTACAGAGTGCTATTAAACTAGGTGCTTTTGGATTAGATTACTTTGTTATGTAAGAACAAATATGGGTATGTGTAATTGTAATTCAGTATTGTTCTGAACATTTTGTTTTTAAATAAAATACTGCTTGATTCTGTTTTTGTTTGTTTTATGGACATACCTAAGCAAATATTAAATATTGCAACTAAATATTGCATAAGATAAACTAAAATACAGTTTTATGCTTATGCATTGTCACTAAATTGTAACCATTCTACACAGGGTGACCTTATGTCCTGGTTTGGGTGGGATTTCAGAGACTGGTCCTGGCCACCTGTTGAGAATTTATAATAGGTGTCTGAAGGGTGTAGTCTGGCTGGTAGGTGGAATGGTATGGAGCACCTTGCAGGTCTGCCCGGCATACATCTTCACCCCAAATGACATGTGAGAGCGCCAGAGGAGCAGGAGGTGGAGGGGATGGGGAGAGGAGCTGTTTCCCAGATTTCCTGCGTGATGTCAGGGTTTTCTGGGATTTCCATACAGTCAGCTTAATTCTAGATAATCTCAAGACAGCCATAGTAAAGGTAAAGGAAATACTTATTTTAACTCTGCTACTCTATGGAAATGCATAGTATATGAAAAAGTCACAAAACAGATAAGAGAATGGAGAACATTAGTAGGAAAAATATCCTATTTGAAGGGATGAGATTCACAGAAATTTGACTCTACAACCTTTTAAGAAACAGCTTTAATAAAATTCTAGTGAGTAATGCACAAGAAAGGATTCAGGTCTTGTGTTTGTGGGTAGCAAACCAAAATGTGATTCTTTTAATTCCCATGAATTTGGGTACAGGGAAGATTCTTGTCATGCCCTCTTTATGTCTGGAATGGTATTTAGACCAAAAACAGACATTTAGGGGTAGATTCTTTCCTTTTTTGTGCCTTGCTTGCTGATTACCATGATACCCTTGGCCTGCAGAAAATGTTGTGTGCAAGAATGGGCAGATTTCATCTTTTTAAATTGTGTAACCATTCCTGTTAGCAACGTTGGGCTGAGAAATGCCTTTCGGCAAACTGTGTGTCCATGTTTCTCTTCTGCAGTTCTTAAAAGGCTCTGGGGCAAGGTCAGGTTTTTCCATTCTGTTTAACTTGGTCAGTACAGTGGGAGATGCAAGAATGTAAGTAAACAAGACACTCGACTAATGTAGCAATAGTTTTCACAGTCAAGCCAAATTATATAACAAGATAGAAATAGATGAATAGAATAAATCACCAATAAATAAACCAATAAATAATTCATGAAAGTTAAACAGAAAAATAAATTAATGATATCCAAAGCCAAAACTATTCATCATAAACAAAACTTACTAACTACAAAGTGTAATACACAGACATGCATACACACATGAGTAAATGAACAGGGAAAAATGGCCACTCAAAAGAAGCAAGAGGTCTAAGGAAAACTTTCCAAGTACAACCAAAGGGGAAAATACTATCTACAGGCACTGGGGTAGGGAACAAGTAGCAACAGCAGTCGTGATATTTCTTCCCCCTGTTTTGTTACCCCCCCAGACCTTCTTATTGCTCATTGGGTGCAAGTACCTCTGCAATTAATTCAAAGCAATAAACCCTGACACATATCATTGTGTTTGCTGCAGTTCTGGAAACATTTGTACCTTGAGCTGGGTCGGAGTAGCCCCAGCTAGTAGGGGGCTCAGGGCCAACCTGAGGCTGCTTTGAGCTAGCTCAACATGCTACAGAGGGGCTGTTTGGGCATAGGCAGATTAACTCACAGGCCAGCCCAGGCCCAGAGATCCTTGCCACTCAGGCCCTCTCAGAGGCCTAGAGGGCAGGCACTGGGGGGTGGAAGAAGGGGGGCAGCTAGGCACAGACAAAACCAGCAGCCGGGCTGTGCCAGGTCACACATGTGACAGAGTTGGCCATGGACACCAGGCACTGGGTAAGGAGCAGGCCACAACCCTGCCAGAGCCCTAGGAGCAGCTGGTGCTGCTGGTGGCAGGGAGTGGAGCCAGGCATGGTGTGTGGCTGAGTCCTGTTGGTGGAGGGGTGACACCAATGCAGCCAGGTCCCTGGCCTGGTCTGACCACAATCCTGTATGTTGGCCAGGTACCACTGCAGCTGGGCTGAGCAATGGCAGGGCAAGACGCCAGCCCCAGAGCTCAGTCCATGCTGTACACACCCAGTGGGCAGTGGGTCCATTCTCCTAGCAATGTCCTGCCATGATGTTGTGTGGGGCCTGCGTGATTTGCCCTGGGCTCTGACTCCTGCAGAGACCTGTGGGAGGGGGTAGCTGTGGCTCCTGCCCTGGGCCTGGGGAGCAGCATGTCCCACTCAGGCCACTTCCCACTGGGGATGGAGCACACAGCTTCAGGGAAGGCCCAGGTCCTGCAGGACAGCACGGGTGGGTTGAGGAGAGGAGACCAGCACTGTAGCCTGGCAGGAAGGGCCTGATGGTGCCTGCAAGCTTTGGCAGGTGCAGCAGAGCAGCATGGAGGTTGCTCCAGGCATGGCTCCATAGGAAACTGGTAGGAGCGACATGGTGGGGGTAAAGGGGGGCATGTGCCCTCCCCACAGGTGGCTTCTGTGGGTTCTCGCCAGCCCCATCACACTGCTGTGCTGTCAGCAGCTTCTGCAGATGCTCACCAGCCTGTCCCTGCCACTAATGCTTCCGTCAGCTTCTGAGGGTGCTCACCAGTCCTGTCCCCACTAACAATGCTGATGCTGGCTTCTGTGGGTGCCCCACTGCAACTCAAAAGGCACCAGTTGCTCATGCTTGGTTATCTCGTCCTACAGTGGTGGCAACCTAGCACCATCAGGGCAGGAGCTGCCTCAGAGCCAGCATAGCCTGGCCTCTGCTGCCCCATGTTCTGGGACTGCTCAAGTCCTTCCCCATTGGTCCAGTCTAACTCAGTTTCCAGGTGCCCCATCCCACTCCTGTCACACTTCCCTGTATTGCTGTTGCATGTGCTCAGCCCTGCAGACTGGCAGCAACAGTGGGACCTGTGAGTGGCATGGCCTGCACTGGTTACACCCTGGGACTAGCTGTGGCACCCGCCCCTGGGGCAGCACACGGCTTCAAGTGGGACTCATTGTGCCTCGTGCTCTGCTCCAGGAGCCCTTGCATGTCGCCCCATGCACTTTGCCACTCAGAAGCCCCTTCCCCCCTGCAAGTCACCCCTCCCCATGTCCTAGAGTGGCATGGAAGTGGCTGGGGAGCCCCCTCCAATTTTCTGTTTGCCCAGGGCCCCAGTCAATCTTAATCTGCCACTGTATTGGGCACAAGGGCTCCAGTGTGGGACTAACTCACAGGCAGACCCCCAACTGAAACATTGTTGTGCCCCAGTCATTCCCATCTCTGTCTACACATGTTGTGGCAAAGTACTTTACTTCACTGCACCCAAAGTATTTTACTTCACTTGTCTATACAAGCAGCATCCTATGGTGTAGCAAATTAGTTTATTCTGACCTAATAGCTTTGCACATGTAGATTCTGAAACATTTTCTGGGTTCTGGGTTCATTAATGCGCTGTAGTTATTGTGCATTAAGTTTAGTACTTGTATAACCAAATATTAAATCAATGTGCACTAACTAGTGCTACTGCTTAAAAACCCCAGTACACAGCTTTTTAGTGATGCTGACTGCGCAGTAGTCTGATACTAATGCGCAATACATATTAGCAAGATTTTTGCCACATGCAATGTTATTAGGCTACTGCACAGTGTCATTAAACTACTGTGCAGTTAGTGTCTTGTGCAGACGTGTCCACTGAAGAGCTAATTAGGCAACTCTACATTAAATGTCTCATATAGATGTGTTAATTGAGACATGAACAGAGGAAGAGTAGGAAGGGGTGGGCTTCCTCCTTATCAGGTCAAGGTCCTCTGAAGTTCTGTGGACTATAGGTGAAGGACTAAAGAAGCAATACCTGCTGTTTTATTATTTAGGAGTACCACAGTGAGAGGCATAGTTTGGGAAGTGCGTAGTTTCTCCTTCTGCTTTAGAACAAGTGAAGGAATAGAGCCAGGGCCTGTGTAGGGGGCTGAGACTGTCATCTGGAGAGTTCTAGCTTGTGAGCTAAATATCTAAGTGACAAAACTTATGAGCTTTGGGGCTTGAAATCACTGGTGCTTGCACCTGATGGTTCCTAAAAGTTTCTGTGGCCGCCTCCCACAAGAAGACACCATCCTATTCACTGTGCCGTTGTGATTGCCACTTCTGCTCCTTCTGCTGGCAGTGTGTTTCATGTTCCCACTACTGTAGCTCCTCCTGCTGATCTGTGATGCTACTTAATTCATTGCCTTGACACTGCAGCTCCATCAGTGTCTCACTGATGGCCTACTTCCTGCATGCCCTTTGTTGCAGCATCTTTTCAATCTGGGTTAAGGAGGGCCATCACAGACAAGCTCTTGCTTTGGATCTCAGCCTTAACACAGACTCTAAATAGCCCTTGAAGCCAGCCCAGTCATAGCATCTAGAGTGGGTTTGCTCCTTGGTCTTTGGACTCTGAGGCCAGGCTTTTAGCTCTCGCTGGGTGGATATACACAAGCTGCTACATAGCTTGTCACAATGACAACATAGTCTAAATATAACCATGCGCTGACAGGAATGCTTTCTTTTTTAGTACTGCTTTAGCAAGTACTAACTGTGCAGTACCAAATGCACAGTCAGGGGCACATGTAGAAGAACAGGAGGGGACTGGTTTCTCCATTATCAGGTCAATGTCCTTGCACCATGTAGTTATTCATTGCCCACTTTGGCACAGCTCCTGGAGAGAGATTTTTACCACTATAATGGGACAAAGTGCATCCACAGTCACAGGCAACACATCAGGCAGCCCATCTTAAACAAAACAGCATGTATTAACAGCAGTACAGCAGATGGAATCCTTGTGCCACAGTCTTAGGTATAGACTCCTCTCACATCCTCTCAGCTGCACAAGGCTACACCGCAACTTTTATTGTAGCTCATATGCTCACCCTTGTTATTTTCTGAGATTATATTGTGACAGGATAGCTGGCAGTGACCTAGCCCAGGGGCTTTGAAAGGGCAAAAGATGATTGGAGGACTTGGGATTCCCTTTCCTCACCAAACTGGCAATGATTTGGTCCAAAGGTTTTGAAGGGGTAAAAGATGATTGAAGGACTTGGGATTCCCTTTCCTCACCAGTCAGGCCCCAGAGACACCCTCCATGTCCCTGATTGGCCCCTTGGGTCACCTGGAGGGGAATAAAAGAGACAGCATAGCTGACTGAGGGGAGACCAGTGAGGAACAATGAAGAAGGAGCTTCAAAGAGCTGAGCCAGTGGGGTGGAAGCAGTTGCCCTAGAAGAACCTAAAGGAGCAGGACCTGCAGGCAGTAGTTGGACCCTCAGCAGCACGGTGTGCGATTGCAGGAGAGGCTTCCTGCTGGGCTCCTACAAGGTGCTGAAGCCAGCAGGAGAGGCTCCCCTGCTCCAGCAAGGATCTGAGTAGTAACCTGAGAGGTTCCTAGCTCAGCTTCCAGCTCCTCCAATTAGAGTCTAGGCAGCTCAATGTGAGGCTTGGGCTCCAGAAAGGTCAAGACCCCTAGCAGCTTGGAGCAGTGGTACCAGTGGTGGTTTGGCTCTGCTCTGTAGGGGAAGGAGAGTCCCTGCACCTCCTACAGTGCTTGTGCACCTGCTTTCATCCCTTCAATTGGAGAGGGGGTGCCTCTTGGAGTACCACCCAGGTTACATTTTGGGGGCTCATCTGGGATTCCTGTGTAGTAGGTGCTAGAATATTATTCAAACGCTCTGTACTCCTGTAGAGAGAGAGAGAGTGAGAGCCACCAGGAGACATGTCCAGTGCCAGCCAGTCTGCCGTACCCTCCGGGAGTGATGGGACTGTGTAGGGGAGAGTGGGGCAAACATCTAGTACTGAAGCTACCCTGGAATGGGTGAAGGTTTTCCAGCAGATTCTGCGGGAGGTGACACATTCCTCCAGTGACCAGGTGGCCCATAAGAGACACCGGAGTTTCTCAGAACCCTTCCAGTCCCTGCAGGGGAGGAAGGGTTTGACCCTTGGCTCTCCCATATTCGAAAGATTTTACTGACTTGGCAAATACCTGATGAGGATAAGTAACACCATCTGCTGGAGGTCCTGAGGGAGCCTGCCTTTGGGGTTGTGAGGACTGCCAAACTCCAGAACCCTGCTATCACCACCCAGCAGTGCATGCAGGTCCTTCAGGATGCTTTTGGCCAACCCACAGGGAGTGGGGGTGGGGAGGGCGTACTATGAATTGCTGGGAACTTTCCAGTGTAAGGGAAAGGCTCTTTCAGTGTATGTCCTTTGCTTAGAGCTGGTGCTACAATGCCTGGTAACCCAAGGAGCACTTAGTGTCACTGAGGCCAATCAGATATGGCTCTGGCAAATTCATATTGGGGCATGGTATAGCTTGGATTTACTCTGGAACCTCAACTTAGTGGGGAGCAGGAGCATCCCACCTGACTTCAGTCACCTCCTCCAAGAGATTCATGAAGAGGAAGAGATATCCAGACTCCAAGCAACTGTGTGGGTCCCAGGGGATTTTTCCCTCTGGAGAGGACCCATGGGTCGGGTGCTAACTATGGCTCCCCATGAGGACACCTTGTTGGGAGTGGAGGAGGAATCTGTGGGTCCAGCACTACCAGATGCCATGTCCATAAACCCGCCCCCCCTCAGGGGTCAGCCCTCACCCTGTACTCGTGCCTCAGGAAGACCTAGGTCCCATACCTGCTCTAGGGCCCCAGGGTTCTGCTATAGATGTGGGGAGCCAGGGCACATGGCTCAGGAGTGCCCTCAGCCTGAGAACTCTGGATTTGTATTTGAAAGGTTAAAAGGGTAGTGGGCAGAGGGAAGCAGGGAAGGGGCAGAGCAATGGAGTCAGCTCCGGACCCAGACAGACTCCCGCACATTACCCTCAGTAAATTCACTGCCAAAGGGGCTAGTGGGACCCCCATGCAGAGGTCCCTGTGATAGTGAATGGTCGCCCATGCTGGGCCATTCTAGACAGCGGGTCTCAGGTTACCATCCTATTTTAATCCTTCTATGAGGAACATCTGAGACACTTGCCTCTGCTTCCCCTTACGGGGCTGGGACTTTGTGGCTTAAGCCAGGAACGGTATCCTTACAGGGGTTATGTGAATGTGAGGCTAAAATTCCCTGCTGAAATAGCTGGGATGGAGGAAGAAGCATCAACCAATGCTCTAGTGTGCCCTGATCCAGGGTGGATGAAAGGGACCACTCTCATTGTAGGGACCAACCCCAGCCTTTTCCAAGTTCTTGCTCGCTACTGTAAACAACAGGCTGGCCCAGATTACCAACAACAGTTAACGATGCATGCCTTGTGCTCAGAGGCGTATGATCGATGGGAGCATAGAGAGATGTGGGGTCACCCTGAGGTTGTGGGGAGCCTGCACTTCTCTGGATCAAAGCCCCAGCTAGTCCCTGCATAGGGCCAAGGTGCTTTGCAATTGGACTGAGAGGGATGAAAAGAATAAGCTGCTGGTGGTGGAGACCTGCCCTTGGGGGAGAGAGACTTGGTGCGCTCAGGGTCCCTGATGGTGTGATCAAGACAAAAGGGCTCAACCAAGACACAGTTACAGTGATAGTGGTTAACCCAACCTTGAAAGATATTGTGGTCCACTCTGGACAGAAGGTGGCCTTGATAAAGGAAGCTGAAGTGGTGAGCCCTGAGCAGGAGGGAAACCCCCCTCCAATTGACCCTTCAAGGTTCTTTTCCGAGAGCTTCCTGGTGCCTGAAGCCTGTAAAGCTCAGCTAAGGGACAAACTCTGGGCTTCAGCCTGTGTTTTCTCCCTGCATGATTGGAATGTGGGGGAGGCTAAGGGGGTGGAGCATCACATTTGTCTGAGCAACACACGACCCTTTAGCGAAAGGTCTTGGCGCGTGCCCCTCGCTGAGATGGGGGAAGTAAGATGTCGTCTGCAGGAGCTCATGGACCACCACATCATCACAGAATCAAAGAGCCCTCTCCTATTGTGATTGTACAGAAGAAGAAGGACTGACTCCATTTGTGTATTGATTACTGGATTTTGAATACCCGGACCATCACTGATCAACACACTGTCCTGCGGGTGTAGGAGGCTTTGGATTGTTTAGTAGGGAGTACTCTTTAGTAGGGTTTTCAGTACTCGACCTCTGCAGTGGCTACTACCAGATACTTCTGCAGGAAGAGAACAAAGAGAAGACTCCTTTTATTTGCCCCTTGGGATTCTATCAGTTTGAGCGAATGCCGCAAGGGATATCTGGGGCTCATGCCACCTGCCAGAGACTAATGGAGAAGGTGGTTGGGGATATGCATATGACCCAAGTACTGGTTTATTTAGATGATATTATTGTTTTTGGAAAGACCCTGGAGGAACATGAAG
>JAGPOW010003642.1:103165901-103194765 GCA_030014935.1 Caiman crocodilus | reverse complement strand
GAGAAGGTGGTTGGGGATATGCATATGACCCAAGTACTGGTTTATTTAGATGATATTATTGTTTTTGGAAAGACCCTGGAGGAACATGAAGAATGGCTACTCCAGGTACTCGATCAGCTAGAAACCGCTGGACTTAAGTTGGCCATTGATAAATGTAAGTTCTGCCAGGCCTCTGTGAAGTACATAGGACACATTGTATCACAGGAAGGGGTCAGCACTGATCCAGAGAAAGTAAGTGCTGTGACAACCTGGCCTCAACCCAAGAACTTTAGGGAATTGAAAAGGTTCCTGGGATTTGTGGGTTTCTATCAGCAATTCGTTAACGACTATGCTACAATAACTGGACCTTTAAATGCCCTGACTCTCGGGCACTAGATGAGAAGGTGACCCCACAAGAAGGGTGAAACAATGGCTTAAATGGGCTTCCTGGGACACGAAGCTCCATAGAGCCTTTTGGTCCGTGGTGGGACTCATGGTGTGAAGATGCCTTTCAGGAGGTGATCTGGCAGTTGACAGGCATCTGTGCTGGCACATGCTGATCCCAACTGCCCTTTTATTTTGCACACAGATGCTAGCCTATCAGGACTGGGGCCGGTACTGTACCAGGAACATGATGGACACTGGTGACCAGTGGCTTTTGCCAGCAGGGGATTGTTATCCAGCGAGATGAGCTACCCAGTACGTAAGCTTGAATTCCTGGCCCTCAAGTGGGCCGTCACTGAAAAATTCCAGGACTATCTGTATGGGACTACCTTCCAGGTGTGGACAGACAATAATTCCCTTACCTATGTGCTTGCCAGTGCTAAGTAGGATGTGACCGGCCAACATTGGATCGCAGCACTGGCCAAATACACCTTCAGCCTGCACTATCAAGCAGGACGAAAGAATGTGGATGCTGATGCCCTGTCTCAACAACTCCCCAGAAACCCTGGGAGTTTTTGGAGCCCCGAGACAGTGAAGACCATTTGCGGCCTGCAGATACAAGACCCTGTGGGGATGAGGGAAAATACTGTTTGCATGGCTGACGTGTTGGGGTTGTCCCCTGAGAGGATCCCACAGGCCTGGGTTCAGTATACCACACTGACTTCCTCTTTGTTGCCCCAGATCATGGCCACAGAATGGTGGACAGTGTAAGAATAGGACCCAGATGTGCAAGAGGTGCTGTGTGCCCAGAGATCAGGGAATACCCACCCCGTAGCTCTTAATAATGCTACCCTAGCAGCCAACCTCCTGTTGAGAGTGGCCTTCCAACAGGAGTTCGGCTTCACTTGTTTGATGGAGTGCTGCATTGGGAAGTGCAGGACCGAGAAGGATGGAAATGTTGGCAGCTGGTCCTCCCTCAGAAGTATAAGGCCCTTGTGTTATGGGCCTTGCATGGTGACTTTGGGCACATGGGGGTGGACCCTGACACTAGACTGTGAGTAGTTCTTTTGGCCCCAAATGGCTGAAGATGTTAGGACTAAATGCTCAAACTGTGATCGCTGTGTGTGGAGGAAGACCCTGCCTGCTCAAACTGCCTATCTACACACCATCCAAAGTTCAAAACCCATGGAGCTCATGTGCATGGATTTCCTAGCCATTTAAGGGGAGGGGCACCAAAAGGTGAATGTGCTGGTTGTGAGGGACCGCTTCACCTGATATGCCTAGGCCTTCCCTACGCGAGATCAAACAGCAAGAATGGTTGCCGAAGTACTGCGGGAAAAGTACTTCTCTGTGTTTGGGCTGCCCGCAAGAATCCACTCCAATCAGGGGCGAGATTGTGAGAGCTGGTTGTTGTGTGAAGTACTGACAGTGGCTGGCATACAAAAATCGAGGACTATACCCTACCACCCCCAAGGGGATCCCCAACCTGAACACTTCAATCGCACGCTCTTGAACATGCTGGGTAGCCTCCAGCAGGAACAGAAGGCTGCATGGAGCCAGCATATCGCATACCTGGTGCATGCCTACAGCTCCACTAGGAATAATGCAATGGGGCTCAGTCCATATTTATTTGTGTTTGGGAGGGAGCCCTGGTTACGCATAGAGTTGTGCTTTGGGGTAGAATGAGTCTACTAACAACATTTGACTCATGTTCAATATGCACAACAGCTTCGGGACCATTTCCATCCTGCATACCGACTGGCAGCTGAAACTGCTGGAAGAAACCAGCAATGCCATAAATAGCTTTATGATGCTGAAGTGCATGAGCAAGGGTTACAAGAAGGGCACTAGGGTGCTGCTGTGAAACCTGGGGCTAAATGGGAGACATAAAATCGCTGATCGGTGGCAGGCTGAACCCTATATAGTGGTGGAACAACTGGGAGACCTCCCAGTATACGAAATCTCCCCTGAGTCTGAACCGGGTTGAAGTCACATGGTCCACCATAACTTCCTGCTGCCTCTCCACCTGACAAAGAGCTGCGAGAAGAGAGACCTAGGTCTCTTACAATATAAATATTTTTAAAATGCTGACTATATAAGTTGCAGCCCCATCATCACTATGGCTGCTGAGAAATTCCTCTCGAAATCCTCTGAGGAAACTGGGAGAGATGAATACCTTGAAGGTTGCTCCAGTAGGCAGTCAAGTAGCTGCTTCCTCTGATGCCTCAGGTCTATCCTTCTGTCCATCTGTCACCCTGTCAATCATAGCCACTAGTTCATCTGTGGGTTTAAGGAGCATAAGTGATGCAAGCATCACCGAGCACCTCATCAAAGTTCACATAACAGTAGCCGGATGCTTGATGATTCCCAGGCCTTAAGCATGATTTATATTCCTGAACTTTGCTTTTAAAAGACAATTGTATTTTTCATATGGTAGCCTACCCTAGGTTATTTTGAGACCCTGTCAACTCTATGGACTTGGATTACAGACCAGTTCAGTGCCCTTCCTTATCATCTTACAAATGATATTTTTAATTTTCATTCTAAGGGCAGCTGTTACAGTGGCATTTTAATTAACCAGTTTTCTGAGGTTTAGGACTGTCGCTGAGTGGTACTTCAGAAGATCTCCTTTCACCTGTGCAGTCAATTTTTACACTTACTAGTGTAGCAGGCCTTTCCTGCTTTCTTTGCACTTTTTAGTGCAATAAATGGATTTACTTGAGTATGAAATCTTCCCCTGGCCCATTTTGCTTTATCAGCTCTTCCTTTGGTGACTTCATAATTGCACTCATTCAATTTTTGTGTATTTCTCTTAAGATCTTTTATTTATGTTTCTCTTTGTTCTTCAATGTCATATTTGTCTCTCTCAGTAATCAGTCACAGACTTGTTACCTTTAATTGTTAGCTGCACCAGAGGCTCAGGCTTCAGTAGAATGACTAAGATTAACTCCTAAATTCCCTTTTCAATACTAAGAGTTACCCAACTGAACTGAGTGAGCAGAACAAACAAAAACCTTTGTACGAAGCAAGACAGCATTGCAACATGCTTATTTTAAAGGATTATATGTAACATAGTAGAAATCAGGATGACAGTGGCCGTGTCCACGTGAGACATTGACTGTACAGTCGTTATTGCACCAAAAAGGTGACAAACACCTTGTGATACTACTGCGCAGTAACCTAATACTACTGTGCAGTGGTGTCACATCATGGTTGTTGTTACGCAGCACTACTGCTCAGTAGTATTGGGCTATGGCGCAGTCAGCGTCTCATGTAGACACCGCCAGTGGAAACTAATTAACTGAAATGTGGTTATATTTGTAATTGATATCTTAGACTGCATGGTGTTAGTATGATTGAATCATGTTATGACTGATTTCTACTATGTTACATATAATCCTTTAAAATAACTGACTTTTAGATTCAAGTCTGTGGCAAACTCCTCTACTGTTTCTCCTTGCTCTTGGGCTCTTATCCTGAACGTGTACCTTTCATAACTGACATTTTTTCTAGGAGCATGATAACCCTTAAAAATGTCCTTATTTTTGGATGTAATTCCTTCCTTTCTCCTTTCCCTGCTGCATGAAAGGCATTATATTTATTCACTCAGTGCTTCTTAGCCTGCAACTTGTTAAGAGCAGAGCAAGCTTTTACTCTTGCTCTAAATTACCTAGGTTGTGGCTTTCATGTGCAGTTCAAATTCCTATATGAACCTGTTCCATGATATCCTCTATTCCCTTTGATGCACAGGTGTAGCAGGCCAAATCCTAAAACTTGAATCCTGCTAAGATAAATTATGTCTCTGGCCCATATGGACAGGAGGGTTAGGTTAAATTATGCCGACCAGCAGTGTTGGCATCCTGTAGATACTGCCAGGTGGGAGCCTGACCTGATTTTCAATGGTGTATTAGAAACACAAAGAAACAAGATAAGGGGTAGAAAATATAAAGAAATGAATGAAGAACAACTGGGGAATGAAAATAAAAGGGAAAAGATGATAATAAGGTGGGTAAACAATGATGCAGCAATACTTTATCAGATATCAACAACTAACGAATGACAATCAACTCAAAGAACTGGTCAGAATAACAGCAATGTCAAAACAGTAGCAATGCAAAGGTCAAAACTGGTTAATCAGTCCAAGAAGTTCAGAAGAACCAAACAGGTTGGGAGGCAGAAGATCAACAGATGCTGGACCTCTAACCAAAGCTGCTTCTCACCCTCTATAGGGAGTTGCGAGACCACTTATACCACAGTCTCACAGAACCAAACACAGCCAGGCACAGCTTTTTCTTTCTCAGATAGCTTCAGACAGCACAGCCTCTCACTTTTACACACACCACTCAACAACCCAAACCATTCAAACACCTCAGGAGCACCACACTGCAGGTTTTATTCATTCAAATCATACCACTTTCTCCAACCAATCGAGCCTGGGTAAAGGGCTGCTAATCACCATTAATCATGTGTTTACCAATCAGTTTCACTCCTACTAGACCCATTCACTTGTCACACAAGCCAGATGCTCACCTTTACCTAGAATCCAATCATATATTTCCCACCTAACACTCTGACTTATCTGCACATGCCGATGCTGTCTAACAAGGTCAGTGGGTCAGGTTCCAAGTACCAGGCTTCTGCTGGTAACTGTGACTGCACGTGCTCAACTTTAACTGTGACCTCAACTAACTATTAGCAAGCTGGCACAAAACCTTCCACTGCTACACAGGGACTGTGGTGTGTTTACTTGCATTCTCTAGGAATCATTTTGCATTTCATCTCTAGCACATTGCCTTCCCCTCCTTCAACTATGAAGTATCTTTAAAGATGAGTCACACGGTGAAAACATTAACTATGCACAGATATGAGCTGCATGCGTTAATGCTGCTCTGAAGAAAAATCAGACAACCTTTGTCCTGTTTTGCAACACAAGGCGGTGTAAGTTAGCCCAACCCCCAGGTTTCCCTTAGAGATGCCACACTTCCTGAACACACTCCATTTTCAGGAGAGTTTGCTCTATGGCACAGTGACTTAGACATGCACTATCTGCAGCTCTTCATTTTCACCTTTGGCACTGTAAACTGTTTGTGAATAGGACACAGTTTGATCTTTGCAGTTTATTTGAAATTGCTAATATACAATTTGCTAGGTGTGGCAATTTTGAATCATTTGGCAATCCACAGAATATTGACTTGATTTAAAAGCTAAGGGACTTTCCAAACTTTGCCTTCTCTGCTTGCGTTCATTTTGAACAACTACAAAGCTTCAGTCATGGTCTGTCTCTACCCTTATGTTTCCATTATTGCTTCTCTTCTCTCTGCCTTAAAGGTCTGTGCCTCTGACAGCTATGTTGCAGCAGTGTATGAGCATGTTGTTATATTGCCAGAGCACACTGACATTTCTGTTTCTCCTGAAGAGGCTTTGGTGCTGATGAACAGAAATATGGATGTTTTGGAAACAGCCATCAAAGCAGCAGCACAGCAGGTATTGTCCAGTGATTATGCTGTATAGGTCATCCTGATTTTGTTGACAGCTGTTTTTTATATTAGTCTCTTCCTGCTAGGGGGCACATATCATTGTAACTCCTGAAGATGGTATTTATGGCTGGAATTTCAAAAGAGAAACCATTTACCCTTTTCTGGAAGATATCCCAGATCCACAGGTGAACTGGATTCCATGCACAGCCCCTGAAAGGTATGACTTATGTAGTGTGGTAAGTAGATTTTAAATCATGGGTAATGGCTCCTAAAGAACTGGACTAATGAAAAGTGCAAAAGATCAGGCAGGTCTTTTCAATTCTAGAGTTTTGTACACAGCAGTTAAATATCCTACTGGGTAACATTTCCTGATCAACTGAACAGGAAATTCAGATGGAAACAAATGCTTAATAAATCAAGTGTCATGTCAGTGCTCAATCAATGACTGATCCCATGGGTACCTGATACAGGACCTCTTCCCCAACTCACCTGCAATGTCTTGATATAATTAAAATCTCTAAGTAGGGGCTCAGTGGTATAGATGGATATGTTCCCTCTAAGGGTACTCATGGTTTGGATGTGGTTGATGTTGGGGCTCCACCTCTCTTACACCCCAGCCTTGCACCACCCATTGGTGTTGAGGTTTTATGCTATTGTACTGGAGCTTCAGCCTTTTTGGTTCCACTTAGCAGTGGTCAACTTATGACCATTCTTCTAGTGCTTTGTGGATTGCTGTTGGCATCTGAAGGAGTTACAAGGCCCTCTCTTGGTCATTCATTTACTCCCCATTTCTCTTGGCACCGTGCCTGAAGCTGGCCCTGACTAGAGGGACCAGGGATACACTAGCCCAATTAATTTATTCAAATTATGAATAAAGAAAATAGCTTCCTATATGGAGGAGTTATCTACAAATGGACTCAGCATTGCCCCTTTGAATTTATATTATTTTTCTCCCCTCCTTCAGGGGATCACCCCTGAGCTGGACTGGAGCAGCCCCTTCTACCTCTGCCTAGTGGGGCCTTCCTTCCCCTTGCTAGCAGGGCCCCCACTGCCTGAGCACCTCACTGCCTCAGTGCACCAAGGCATCTTCCACCCCCTGGCCTCCATTGGCCTGGTGGCAGCCTCATCCCCTCTCTACGGCACTCCCAGTACCTTTTAAACTTCCATGGCAATGCCTCTGGCTGACATCTTCAGTCAGGCGCTACCTAGTTTGGTTGAGATGGTGCTTATAAACCACATGGCAGCACTGCATGTTGCCTCAGCTCCAGCTTTCCCTGGTCTCCTGGTAAGCTTTTCTCTCCCCTCTCTGCCTGGCCCGTTCAGGGTCAGCTGAGGCTTCCAGGGTACTCAGGAGCTTTGTATGGGCTCCCCATCACACCAGGTATTTATCAAGATGGGCTCTATAGTTTGATTACTATTGCTGCTTGTTGAAAAGTCTTGAGGCAACATTACCAGAAGTGCTTGAAGAAGTTTGTCTGTCAGGATTTGCCACCTTTATATTCCATTCTCCTTCTTGTGTAGTATTTTGAATAGAGATGATCAGGCATCTTGTGCCAAAATATTCTTCATCAGAAATTGTTGATATTAAATCTTTTTTTTGGGGGGGGGGTAGAGGGAGGGTAGTGAAGTATGTACAATTTTTGTTGAGGCTGAAATTTCTGGTCAAAATGAGAGACAGACCAATGTCCCATTACTTAGGGGCTAAAGCAGTCATGGGGCTGTGTATGACCAAAGCTTAACATCTTGTCTGATGGAAAACCTGAACCATTGAAGCTAAGTTTGGCTCCCATCAGTGGGCTTTTGGTAATTATGGTCTATTGTTTTTCACTTCAAGAAGCACTTTCTGCATCCCAATTGGAACACAGGTCTTGAAATCTTAGTTTTCTGCAAAATGGGAAAATTCTTTCTTGCTTAGCTCTGACTGTTAGTATTAGTTATTAGTGTGTGCTCATAAGATACTCCCACATGGTCATCATAGGCCTTGGTGGGAGAGATGTAAAGAATGTCAGAAAGCTGCAACAAATTGAATTAAAACATTAGGATTTTTTGTGTTACTTTAGTACCCATAGGCCACAGCAATCATTGAAGAGAACAAGCTTTACTCCTAGATTCCTTCCCATAAGTAGAAAAAACATCAGGGATTGGGGAGTCAAGACCCATTTATCTGTATAAAATGTTTATTCTGTAGTATGACAGGTGCAGTGGCAAAACAGAATGTCATTAGCGTTCTTGAATTTAAAGATTTTTCTGGATCTGAGCTGAAAACTGATGCCAGTGATCCTAGTTCTAAAGTGGTGTTTGGTCATTTGGGCTGGGAAGTCATTGAAGTCTAGATGTGAATGCTAACTAACACAATATCTTGTTTGCTTTTGGCCAAGGAAGCCTGGTATGTCAATAGGCCATCTAGGTACACATTAACTGACTGTAATAAATCCAGTTCAATTTTGGGCCATACTTCTAAGGTCTCTAGAAATACGTGGGAAGAACTAGACTGTTCCAAGGTATTCAAAATGTATTGAACTTCTGCATTGGATAGATGAGGGAAGACATGTGATGAACTGCACTCCAGGGACCTGGACACAGGCTTGAGGAGTCTGCCTGCCCTGCTCCAGTCATAGGATAAGAAAATAAACAGTTTCTTTAGAGATTTTTCTTAACACATGCTACACTTAATTTCAAGTTTTTGTGGAAATGTGAGCTTGTAGACCTACCTCATCCCTGTTACATTTTGAAGTTCTGTTTTGATTCTTAGTTATTTTCTTTATTTCTCATTTTTCCTTTTCTCCAAAAATGGACTAGATTTGGTCCTGCCCCTGTGCAGGAAAGGCTCAGCTGTATGGCAAGGAACAACTCCATCTATGTGGTTGCCAATATTGGGGACAAGAAGGCCTGCAATTCCAGTGTTCCCCAATGCCCCAGAGATGGTCACTATCAGTACAATACTGATGTTGTCTTTGATTCAGAAGGGAAGCTGGTGGCACGATACCATAAGGTATGCAATAGCCTTGCCCAAGTCAGTCACTGCCATTTTTTTTTCAACTTCTTAATCTCTCACTCTAATTCTGGTGTACCTGAACCATATGAATGTCTGATAGCTGGATATGCACATGCCTAAGTGATTTCTTTCTCATGCTTGCTTTTCTGTTAATTTTTTTTAATTACTTCCTCATGGCACAAGATTTTTTGTGGGTGATATATTTTCTTGGACCAACTGCATGTTTTGGGGAGATTTAGAAAGCTTTTGAGTGCAACACACTCTTCTTCTGCAGTTTGGCCAATAAAAGATGTCATCCACTAAAACCCTTGCTTCTCATATATCTGGCTACAACACTCCTGCAACATCACTAAAAATATCTTTACCAGATTATAGGATATTTCCAGGTAATGGTGCTAGCAGCCTTTAATGACTTTCCTTTCAATTTTTAAATAGTATAACCTCTTTATGATGGAAAAGCAGTTTGATTACCCCAAAGAGCCAGAGGTGGTCACATTCGACACCCCATTTGGAAAATTTGGCATATTCACATGCTTCGACATACTTTTCCATGACCCAGCTGTGATTCTAGTGAGCAAGTTACAAGTGGATACTGTGCTGTTCCCAACTGCCTGGATGAACGTTCTACCACATTTGACTGCTATTGAATTCCACTCCGCCTGGGCGATGGGTATGCAGGTCAACTTCCTTGCAGCTAATACACATAACACCAGCAAGGAGATGACAGGTAAGTGCATAGTGAGATATCTCCTTGGGCCTGGGACTCTAATTGTGTAGATTATTATGTGCAGAGTTATATATTTCTTCTAGAGTCAGAGTTGTGGTTCACTGTCTCCTACCCTTTATGTAGCCTCATCCCTAGTTTGCAAAGTGACTGCAGAGCAAACACACAGAGATCATGTTGATTTTCCCCTTCATTGATTCCTTTGTTCCTTTTGCAGTGTCTCTGGTTTTGCCCCAAAAATGAGGGGATATTTATCTGGTTCCTTCCCAAATGGCGAGAGAGCAAACAGCAGGGATCGATATCACCTTAAAGTGTGCTACAGTTTTCTCCAAACAAGAACCTATTTATCTCTTCCAAATGAGGACTCAGTTGTCTATTTCCTGCAAACAAGGAACCAGTTATTTCCTCCCAATGAGGACCCAGTTAACTATTTAATAAATCAGTTTTACTGAGTTCTATAAAGTATTAACTCCAACCATGAATAAGATACAATCTTAGCAAGCAAGTAATTGCATAGTATCAGTCCTAATAACACAATGTGAGAGGTCACCAAGCATCTCCGAGTGGGCTCTGGTTCTTTGAAAGGACAGGAAATGTCTTCAGTTCTCAGGCATTGTTAGGGGGAGGGGGAGGGAAGGATGAGAGAGAGGAAGGAAAAAGGGGGATAATATTTATAGTCCTTTAGTCAAGTAGCTTCCAATTAGGCCAATTTTTCTGCTTTTCCTCAACAACTGTGGGTTTGTTTTCACTTTATCATTGCTTTTTTCTTCTTGGTACCAGGAGCCATTTACTTCAGATATCGGTGGAATACATTGTAACAAACCTTTTTATCCATAACAAGCATTTTTATCATCAGATTCTTACAGAAAAACAAGCTGCATCAGACTCCTTTCTCTATAGAGAGGAGGTCATACAATCACATAAGTTCAGTTCAGCTAAGAGTGCATTCATGGCTGCAGCCACCGCTGTCAACCATAGCCTCCCTCACCAGGAGGGATCGCTGCTGCAACCCACTCCCAGCATAGCATGGCCCCTACACCAGGAAGAGCTTGGCACAGCCCTGGCCCTAGCCCACAGCGGCAGCCCACCCTGCCTGTGCAGATCAGGGTATACACCCACCATGCCTCCCAGGATGCATGTAGCAGCAAGACCCACTCCCCCATGGGGGCCTCGATCTAACCCCTCCACACCCCTTCTCCACAACAGACTTACCTGCTGTGCTGGACAGTGCTCCACAAGCAGCCAGGCTTCTCCAGGCTGTGGCTGTGTGTCTGTGTGCTCCCCATTTCACAGATTCATAGATTGTTAGGGACTGGAAGAGACCTTGTAGATCATTGGGTCCAGTCCCCCTGCACTAGACAGGAAAAGACAGGTGAGGTCAAGTGACCCTAGTGAGGTCACTCTTTAGTATCCTTTTTAAGATTTCCAGGGTAGATGATTGCACAACCACTGGAGGGAGTTTATTCCAGTTTGGACACCATGACTATGAAGGAGTTTTTCCTGGAATTAAGCCTGAAGCAGCCTTCCAGGAGTTTGTATCTATTGTTCCTGGTGTTCCCCAGGGGTGCCCTGGTGAACAGCTGTTCACCAAGTTCTTGATGTACTCCCCTGATGTAGTGGTAAGCCACTACTAAGTCCCCTTTCAGCCTTCTCTTCTCTGGCTGAAGAGGCCCAAGTCCCTCAGCTTCTTCTTGTATGGCTTGTCTTGCAAGTTCCTGATCATATGCGTGGCTCTTCTCTGGACCCTCTCATGTTTTTCTACATCCTTGTTGAAGTGCAGTGTCCAGAACTGGTCACCAGCTGTGGTCTCACCAGTGCAAAGTACAGTGGGAGTATCACTTCCTTAGTTTTGCATGAGATGCAACTGTTAATACATGCCAGCATGCTGTTTGCCCTGCTGGCCATAGCATTGCATTGCTGGCTCATGTTCATGCCATGGTTAATCACTAGCCTGAGGTCTCTTTCAGCTGTGGTACAAGTCAAATTGCCGCCACTGAGCCTGTAAGTATGTTGGGGATTATTTGCTTCCAGATCGAGTGCCTTACACTTCTGAGTGCTGAACTTCAGCTGGTTCTGGTCCACCCAACTCTCCAGCTTGTCCAGGTCTGCCTGTATCTGCAACCTATCCTTTGTGAATTTTTTTCACAAGGACATCACAAGGATACTAGATCAAAATATTTCTGGAAGTCTAGGTATATAATGTTGACTTTCTCTCCCATGTCTAGGTGGCAAGAGACCTGTTCACAGAAGGAGTTGAGATTGGTGAGACAATTCTTACCTGCAATGAAGCCATGCTGGTTGTCATTCAGAATCTTACCCTCAATAAGCATATTGCACATAGATTATTTAAAGAGTTTTTCCAGGATTTTCTCTGGGATGGAGGTTAGGCTGACTGGCCTATAGTTGCCTGGATTCTCCCCTTCCCCTTCATGAAGATGGGCACAAAGTTGGCCCTCTTTCAATCCTCAGGGATCTGCCTGTGCCATGATTTCTGAAAGAGTTTTGCCAGGGTTTCTGCAATGACCTCAGGCAGCTCCATCAACACTCTCAGGTGAAGTCCATCTGGTCCTGCTGATTTATAAATGTCTAGTTTTTCTAGTTGATTTTCATGAGCTCAGCATCCACAGTGGGAAAACTATCATTCCCATCATGCCCCCCGTGATCTTTATCTTGCTTGTCTTTCCCCTTGGTCGGTGAAATACCGAAGCAAAGTGGGCATTCAGGAGTTCAGTTTTTTCCTGAGTGTCCAGTACTAGCTGTCCTGAGGTGTTAAGTAGGGGGCCCCACACCTCCATTTGTTTTCCTTCTGCTCCCTACATACCTAAGGAAAGACTTCTTATTGTCCTTGACTCCCTTGGCTAACTTAAACTCAGTTGCTACCTTAACTTTCCTAATCATTTCCCTACAAGTATGGACCACTGTAGTATAGACCTCCTTGAGCACTGTCCCTAGCTTCCACTGTATGTACACCTCTTTTTTCTTTTTCAAGAGGACCATGATGTCCCTGTTGAGCGAAGGAGGGCTTGCCAGCCCTTCTGCTACCTTTCCTCTTCATGGGAACAGTTTTCTTTTGTGCTTCGGGGATCGTGTCCCTGAAGAACGACCAGTCTTCATGCACCCCATTTGCCTTCCATCCCTGGTCCTGCCTCACTTCCCCTACTAATGCCCTAAGCCTGTTAAAGTCAACATTTTTGAAGTCCAGGATTTCAATCCTGCTAGTTAATTTGTCAGCCTTGCAGCAGACAGTGAACCTGATGAGTTCGTGGTCACTGTTGCCCAAGCTATCCTCAATGTTCAAGCCACACACAAGATCATCTCCTTTGGCCAAGACCACATCTAGTACCTCTAGTTGGGCCTTGCACTTCCTGGGCCAGAAAAAGTTCCTCAATTACAGTTAAGAAGCTACATGACTGATCTGACCTGGCCAAGTGTTCCTCCCATTCTATGTCCAGGTAATTGAAGTTACCCATGACAACCAAGTCCCTTGCATGCATGACCTCTGTCAGTTCTTGAGAGAACTCCAGATCAAGTTCCTCTCCTTGGTTTGGTGTCCTGTAGTTAATGAGCACAGTTAGGTCTCTGTCATCTTGCCCCACTCCCTCCAGCAAAGCTTGACCCAGAGCGTTTCAACCTGCTTATTTTTGGAGCCAATGTCAGCCTCCGGAGAGGTGTACTGCTCACTCACATGCAGAGCTACCCCTCTGCCTTTTCTCCCTGCTCAGTCCCTTCTGCACAGGGTATAACCCCCTATGGCTATGCTCAAATCATACAAGAAGTCCCACCAAGTCTCCATGATCCCTACCAGGTCATGTTGCCCATTAGAGAGCGGGAGGGCTAGTACCTCCTGCTTGTTCCCCATACTCCTGGCATTGGTGTACAGGCAGCTGAGGCCCTCAACTGACACCCTAATTTACCTGAGATGCTGTGGGAAAACTGTTCCATTAGCATTTTCAAAAACAGTTATCTTAGTGTCCTCCATGTGAGAGCTTTCCTGTGTGTCAGTCTCCAGGCATGCTCTACTTTTCATTCTATGAAACCCCTTCCCACAGTGGCAATGCATAGGGGCTGCACAGGGGTGCACATGCACCCCCTGAGAGTGCTAGTGCACCCCCTGATAGGCAGCACTCCCCACTTAGGTGACTGGCAGGGGGGCAGGTGGGAGCACCAGTGCCCCAGCTGTGAGCACTGGCTGGGGAGTGGGGGCACAAGGTGAAGTGCCACTGGAACTTCTGGAAGTGCTTGTGCTTCTTGGCCAGCATGATCAGCTGTGGGGGGACCTGACTGGCTGCTGGGGGGGTACATGCCTCCCGACTCAGGTGACACCAATCACCCATGCCTCCCCACCTGCTGCAGCTTCCCAGAACCTGTGCCTGGGCTGCTCCGTAGCCCTCTCCACTGCCACCACTGCACCATGTTTGTGGGGGCTAAGTCCCATTAGCCTCAGCATTCTGCCACCTATGCTGAGGGTGATGATTCCCCTCCCTACCCCCAGCTGCATGGCTTAGCTGATAGGTGCAAGCAGGACACAGAGCTATGGAACAGAGGCCTTGCTGCCTAAACTCTGTGATAATGTGGGGGTGGGATGGGGTCAGCCCCATACTTGCCCAGAGTAGATGAGTGCAGGCCAAGGCTAGCCTGCCCACCCTGCAAGTGGAAGTTAGAGGGAGAGCCACAAAGATACCTGGGGTGTTGGGGGACTGCAACCTAACTTGAGTTGGGAGGAGATTTGGTACAGAAGTTTGATAGACCAGACTAACCTAAACAAATTAAATCTGATACTACTTTCATCCAGGTCTATCTTAGACCAGGTTCTGTCATTTTTAAGTTGGTCTGTGCACACTGAACTTCTGTTCTATTACAGGGCCCAACCAGTTTCTAATCTCTTATACCATTTTATGTGTAATGTCTGTACCTAGCCATAGTCTCTCCCATGTTAGGCATGCTAAATCACCTGAGTAGAGGGCTCCACAAAATTATATAAATATGCCATGGAACCCCCTCTGCTCATATGTTTGCAGGACTAGTACCTCTTCCTGAATTGTCTGTATCTAGTCAATCACTAATTTCCATCCTTTCAAAGATTTTTGAACTGATGTAAAACCAATCTAGTCCCACTCCTACCCATTCCTATACTTCCATAGGTATGGCCCTCTAGCTGCTCAGAACTGGTGACTGGTCCTTTAGGGCTCATTTTCATCTTAATTTAAAGCAAACCTCAACCTACTCTCTTCTGTGTAATAGCCAGAAGAATAAGGGAACCAAATCTGATTCCTCGACAATATCCCACACTGTTCTGCTATGTTGAGCAGCTCTCAGCCCCAACAGGAAATCCAGCCCACTTTCTCTGCAGAGACACTAGGCATCTTATACACCTACTAGGAAAAGTATAAAAAAGAGTTAAGTTCATAGAGCAAAGTTTTTAGTATAGTATTGTATATAAAGGTAATAGAATAATATAGGGGGGAGTTGGGGGGAATGAATAGGACAATACAAATATGGCTCTGCAAATTCTGTTTATAATTACTAGGAAGTGGTATTTATGCACCAGATGGACCCAGAGCATTTTATTACAATATGGAAACAGATGATAGTCACCTCCTAGTTGCAGAATTGGATTCACGTCCTCGTCTCTCTGCCACCCCCCCTGCTACTGTCAATTGGAGTTCATATGCCACAAGCATCAAACGATTCTCCAGTGATGAACATGACTTTCCAGGAGTCATTTTTTTTGATCCCTTCACCTTCACTGAGCTCACCACACCTGAAGGAAATTGCACAGTTTGCCAAAAAGACCTCTGCTGCCATTTGAGCTATCGAATGGCAGAGAAACGCAAAGATGAGGTATATGTGTTAGGAGCTTTTGATGGGCTTCATGTGACTGAAGGAAAATACTATTTGCAGGTAATGCTTCTTTCTTGGGGACTGTGGAACATCATATTATTTTTAAGAAGCATCTTTAGAGAAAGTTGTTTTTAATAGCTTGGGGGAGGCAAAAAAGACATTGGTGGTGTCTTACATTTTCCTCCCCAACTCTGTTTGGGAGTGGTGAGTTGTTACTGAAATTTCTAATGAAATGACTAACCTCTCATGACAAAAAGATTAATTTTGAAACAGCCTTGAGTACAAATGCAGTGTGTTTGAGAGAAGAGTTTGTCTTTTCTGGACAAGAATTCTGTAGAACTTGGATTTATCATCTAGAAATCATCTTCTTAGTTCAGAAGTACTTGTTGAGTTAGGAATGAGCCACTCAGATCCTTCTTTGATGACCTGAAGTGCTGGTGTACTCCTATGCAGCTAACTGGAGAAATACTGCTCTTTCAAATAAAATCCACAGCAAGCAACTGGAGCATCCACTAAAGCATCGTTATCAATTAACTCTTCTATATATTAATAAAAGGGCCTATGTGTGTGTTAGTGCCATAGCTCCAAGGCCATTATACCTAGAGACCTGAAACTTTGCATGCATACTAAGGGGACCCTGGGGGTATGCACCTGGGTGCTATTTTTTTATTTGGCTCAGAAAAATTTCACCAATTTTATACTGCATAACCCCCTGTGAAATTTCAGCCCCAGAAAGCAGAATAAATTTGTATGTGCAAACCATTCTTTAGCAAAGCTCAAAGATCCTGGCCAAGGTCAACTGGTACAGCTGGAGAAGGCTCCACATTTAGGAGTATTCTTCTAAGGACTGTGGTTGGGACAGTTTAACAGGACCTGGGAGCACCTGCAGGAGGAGTGGGGGCTTAAGAAAGGTGCAGGGAGAAAACTGTACTGGACTTTCTCAGGGACTGATTAGGGGGTTGTGAGAGGCATTCCCTATAAGGCAATCCTTATAGGGAAACTTGGCAAAAATCAACTTGCAAAAGCTGCAGCTAGAGCAGCAAGCTGTAAGATGACAAACAAACAGCAGCAATGGCTGAATCCAGAGCAACTGAGACTCCTGCACAGCAGGTTACAAGACCAGAAACAAACAGAGCAGCAATGGCTATAGCCAGGATGGAAAAAGAAAACTCTGCATTGTATTATAATCCAGCTTTAGATTATGCTTCTGATCCATTAGTTGCAATTGGCTTAACGGTGACTTCTTGCAGCCAGTGCTTTGCAGTGAGACGGAAAGGAGAAGCTCCAGGGATATGCTGCAACAGTGGCAAGGTCCAACTGCCCCAAATAAATAATCCTCCTGAGCTCCTTCACACATTGTTGACAGGCAACACTCCAGATGCACATCATTTCCAAAGCAACATTCAAAGATATAACTCATGCTTCTAAACGACATCTTTTGACACCACAAAGACATCAGAGAATCTGGCTACATGCCCACATTTAAAGTGCAGGGCCAGGTTTATGATCGAATTGGCAGTCTGATACCATTCCCAAATGAAGAGCCCAAATTGCTGCAGATCTACTTCATGGGGGACAATGCAAAGCAGGATGAACAGCGTTACAACAATGTCATTTGTTGCAAGATATGCTCCACAAGGAAAACAACTATGTTCACAGTTTCAAGTGTGCCATGAAGAAGATGACTTCAGAGTACAATGTTGTCATTCAAGCAGACAAAACTCCAGCTGGTGAGCATGAGCGGCACTTCAATGCACCCACAACATCAGAAGTGACTGTCATTCTGGCCGGTGAACAACAAGGCAATCGAGACATTGTGTTGCAACTCAGTAACAACTCCCTCTGAAGAATTGCTGATACGCACCAATAATATGATGCACTTCAGTATCCACTAATTTTCTGGCAGGGTGCTGGTGTGTCTCATTTTGAACTGAGACAAACAAACCCAGCAATGGGGCTGCCAACTCAAAAGAAGATTTCTGCTATGGACTTTTATGCCTGCAGGATAATGCTGTGAGCTAGAAGTTTCAATCACATCTTGCGATGCAAAGATCTCTTCCACCAATTTGCTGTGGACACGTATGCCAAAATTGAAGCAGAAAGCTTGAGATTCATTCAAATGAACCAAAAGAAACTTAGAGTTAAAAACTATATTCACCTCAGAGATGACATAAACAATGATGGAAATGCTGCTAATGTTGGCCAATTGGTCATCTTGCTTTCCAGTTTCACAGGTGGGCCTCGCTACATGCATGAGCATGCTCAGGATGCCATGACATATGTGCAAAATTATGGCTGCCCAGATCTCTTCATTACCTTCACCTCCAACCCAGCTTGGGTGGAAGTGGCTAATGAACTGATGCCAGGCCAAAACCCACAGGATTGGCATGATTTGCTGGCAAGAGTATTCTGATAAAAAGTGAAGGCATTAACGACTCTCATCAACAAGGGAAAGATTTTTTGAGCCATTCAGTGCTACATGTACACAACTGAGCTGCAAAAGCATGGCCTGCCACATGCCCACATTCTGCTGTGTCTTCAGGATGAACTTCATGTCCACTGAGTGGATGACATCATGAGTGACATTCATCAGATCCAGAAATCGATCCACTTCTGTTCAGCATTGTCATAACACAGATGGTGAGTGGTCCCTGTGGAAGCATCAATCCAAACTCACTGTGCATGAAAGATAATAAATGCACAAATAGGTTCCCACATGATCTTCTGAAAGAGACAGCCTGGACAAGATGGATACTCACTATATCATTGGAGAAAACCAGAAGGCGGTGGATTCACAACAACCATCAAAGTTCATAGTTCTGAGGTTCAAGTTGACAACAGATGGATTTTTCCATTCTGTCCATTCCTCTCGTGACTTTTCAATGCACACATCAATGCTGAGTACTGCCACTCTGTGAAATCGATCAGCTATGTTTGCAAGTATGTCAACAAAGGATCTGACATGGCTGTATTTGGCCTCACAAGGGATGAGACTGTGCATGATGAGGTTTGGCAATATGAATTGGGGAGATGCATCAGCACCAGTGAAGTCATCTGGAGGATCCTGAACTTCCCAATTCATGAGTGACATCCCACAGTGCTTCATCTTAGTGTGAAACTTGAGCATGGCCAAAGAGTGTACTTCACTGAGGAAAATGCACATGAGCACACCCAAGTTCCACAAGATACAACTCTCACTGCTTTCTTCAATCTCTGCAGGGATGATGAACTCACTTAGACACTGTTGTATCATCAGGTACCCATACTATCAGGTACTACCTATGGAAAGTTGGCACCAAGAAGTGGGCCAGCTGCAAATCAGGACAAAATATGCCAGACCAGCCAGACATCAAAGCCAGTGATACACTTGGCCATGTGTACACTGTGCATCCAAACAATTTTGAATGCTTTTACCTGACACTGCTTCTGCATGAGGTCACAGGTCCAACATGATTTGAGGACTTGGGAACAGTGGATGCTACAATCTGTGAAACTTACAAAGAGGCTTGCCAGCTAAGAGGACTCATGGAGGACAATACACACTGGAACAGCACATTGGAAGAGGCAGCTGCAGCTCAGTCACCATGGATGCTGTTTGCCATCATGCTGCAGACATGTGCCGTGTCAAATCCTTAACAGCTATGGGACAACCACAAGGAGAATCTGGCACAGGATATTTTGCATCCAGCATGAGTGCAAAATCCAAACCTTGAACTGAACTACAGTGATGACATCTTCAATCAAGCTCTCATTATCACTGAGGACAAGATCAAAGCTTTGGATGGCTCTGACCTCAAAACTTGTGGCCTTTCTGCCCCACAACGAGACAATGATAATGGGCTCATAAATGAAATTTTGAGAGAGACCAACTACAACATTGACCAGATTACTAAATATATACAAGATAATGAGCCAAGACTGCATGAGAAGCCTTCAGCAAGATTACTCAAGCAATTTTCAGTGAGAGTGGTGGCATCTTCTTTCTGGATGCTCCAGGTGGAACTGGGAAAACTTTTCTCCTTGATCTTCTTTTGGCCAAAATCCAGCCCTTGCAGTGGCATCATCAGGCATTGCTGTCACACTGTTGACAGGAGGAAGAACAGCTCATTTAGCCTTCAAGTTGCCCTTAAATCTGGCAAGTGCAGAGGCACCAACCTGCAACATTGCTGGGGCACTGGCAAAGCAAAGGTCCTGCAGGAGTGTCAGCTCATTGTCTGGGTAAGGGCACAATGTTTCACAAAGCTACTTTAGAGGCTCTTGATCGCACCCCCCAAGATCTTCGACATAATGACAAAACAATGGGAGGAGTGACTGGTGTTGGCTAGGGATTTTCGAGAGACATTGCCAGTCATTCCACATGGAACCAAAGCTGATACTGAAAAAGGCAGTTTTTCCAAATGTTGCACATCACTTTCATAACCACAAGTGGCTATGCCAAAAAGCCATCCTGGCACCACAAAATGATGTGGTCAATACCATAAACAAAGACTTTCTTTCTCAATTGCCTGGCACTGTGCAAAAATACAAGTCAGTGGACACTGTCCCAGATACCTATGAGGCAGTCAACTATCCAACAGAATTTCTCAACTCTCTCGAACCACCAGGTGTGCCTTCACACAATCTGGAGTTCAAGATTGGTGCACGCATCATTCTTCTCAGGAATCTGGACCCACCAGGACTCTGCAATGGAACACAATTGGCTGTCAAGAAGCTCATGCCACATGTCATTGAAGCTACCATCATGACTGGCCATTCAGCGAGACAGAATGTCTTCATTCTATGCATTCCAATCATTCCCTCTAACCTGCCATTTCAGTTTAAATGGCTCCCATTCCTGATCTGCCTTAGTTTTGCCATGGACATCAACAAGACACAGGGACAATCACTCAAAGTTGTTGGCCTCAACCTGTGAAGCCCATGCTTTTCTCATGGCCAACTCTATGTTGGTTGTTCCAGAGTTGTCAATGAATGGCAAAAACCTTTTCATCTTGGCACCAGATGACAAAACATGCAACATTGTCTATCCTAAAGCTCTACACAGATAAAAAAAAGTGTCAAACACCATCATAAACTGGGATAGAAAAATGTGATGTGAAATACTCAGTGCTATGCTAAAGCCTTACAAAGTAAATAAATAATTCTACCTTACAATTCAGTTGTTTAATACATTTAAATGTTCAACTTTTAAAGGCTTTTGGTATGACCAAAAGCTTAGAGTGTCAAGCTGTATCACACAAGTAAAATAAGGTACAAAACTAAACACTTACACACAGTTTATTATTAAAGGCAAATAAGACAGAAAGAAATTTCTTTATTTATAAAACATTAAAATTTGATTACTGCAACCCATGCAAAGCCAGGTGCTTTGGCTAGTATGTAATATAATATAGCCAAGTTTTACTAACAGTGTCTTACTCTGTTGATAAAACTTGAGGAAAGCAATTTACTATCAAGTGCTATCTGTCTGGCAGAGATAGTTTGCTTAAAGCCATGTCATGTAGCAGGGAACATCTTTTGTATTTTTATCAAAGTCACTGAATGTGCATATAGACTATTTACTTTCTTCTTCTATTTACTTTCTTCTAGCTGCCAATATTCATTTCCCATACCAGTGGGTGCAAAGTATCATTTAACTTTGGGTTCCATCTATACATTTATAAATGTATACATTTATAAATTTGTATTCCATTTATAAATTTATACATTTATAAATCTCTAAGAAAATTCGAGTCCTTTTTAGGTCACATGATACATTTGTTTTTGTTCATGCAAAAGCCACCCAATGAACAAGACTGTGAACCAAAGTTATGTATTATTCCACTAAGTAGGGCCTTCCATTGCCTTCCAATGTGCTCTTACCTTGACCTGAAGGTTATATGTCTGTGAATGAAAGGATAACTTATTTTCCATATTCATTCCAAACTCTTTGCTGTGGCAGTCACACCAACAGGGCAATTGTGGCAATGTCTTTATTGTGTGGATGTTACTGGCTCCGAATTTCCCACAGATCTCCAGAAATACACCGGGTGATTTTGTCATTAAGGGCCATATTATCTTCTGATAGACACTTGGGTGCCTACAGGCTAAGAGGACTTGGGTGCCTAAATGCAATTGTGTCCCACCCTACTCAAGTCCCTGAAAAATAGCTAAAGCAGATGAATGGATCCTCTTCCTCCTCTAGGTGAGTGGGTCTTCTTCCTCCTCTCTGCTTTTTGTGACTCAATCTGAGGGATTAGATGAAGGTATAGATGAAATACATGCATTAATGACTTTTCCAGGATTTAAACATGGTGGAAGGGAATTGCACTTAGGTACCCGAAACCACTCAGATGCCTAATAGGTTGCTCATAACCTGGCCTTCAGAGCCTGTAAAGGATACCAAAACTCTACTGAGACAGGAGAGTGTGCTATATCTCCTTTACTTACCTGCCTGCTTGAGTGCTTTGTCAATGAACCCATCTTAATTTTCCACGTAAAAAGACTCTCTGCTACAGCATGGAAGGGGAAGAGTTGTAGAAGTTGTCTTGAGAGAGAAACTAAAAAGGGGGTGAAGGAATTAAATCATGTGAGGATGGAATGGGACAAATGGGGAGAGAAAACAGGCACAGAAGTCCCTGATGGGTAGGCAGCTGAATCTGGAGAGACCAAAAAGCCATAGCCAGTTTCTCCTTGCTAGCTGGCCAAAGGGAGTTGCTGTCTCTGTGTACTGAGATGAGGAAAGGGCAGAGGAGCAGAGAGAACTATTTAGGCTGGAAATTAGCAGGAGGTTCCTAAATGTTAGAACAATGATATCTGGAATGGCTTTCCAGTTGAGATAGTGGGGACAAACAAGCTAACCAGTTTTAGGATGCTGCTTAATATTTTGTGAGGTGATTTATGATAGCATGGGACTGAACTTGGTGACTCAGAAGGCCCCTCTCACTCCTATGAAGTTGTTTTGTCTTGAAGAAAATAAAGTCTTATTTTGCTAGTAAAAGCACAGCTCTCTTCTACATTAAATTTCTCCTAAAATCTCTTCCCTTCCCCATAGATATGCACACTGGTGAAATGTAAGAACTCGGACTTGAAAACCTGTGGGCAGTCAGTGGCTACTGCTCAGACAAGGTTTGAGGCATTTTCCCTCAGTGGCACATTTGGCACTAAATATGTCTTTCCAGAGGTTTTGCTCAGTGGGATTCAATTGGCACCAGGAAAATTTCAGGTATGGAAATTTGCTTCTGTCTGCCTTTTCGTGGGCCTGGTAGTGGAGCAGAACAAGTCATTGCAACCAAGTCAAAGCAAAGCTGAGGAAAACTTGCTAGTGGTGGGAAGTCGGATGTATATGGTGCCCTTTTAGGAAGAGATTAGGCTTGTATGTCATAGTCCTAAAACACCTAATATTAAATTGTGTCCTCTAAATGCTTGTTTTAAATCCTAACTGCATGTCTCTTGTATCTGCGGATAATATTAATAGTGTTTTTTTAACTTCTTTAATTAGGTGTTAAGTGATGGGCGTTTGGTTAGTCATCATGGAATATCTGAACCCATCATCACAGTGACACTTTTTGGGAGATGGTATGAAAAGGATCCCCCACAACCACAGCAAGCTTCCCTATATGGCTATATTTGAGGCTATCTACCATTACAGTTTTGTCAGAATATGTTTCTCTTTTAATGCTTTAACCATTGCTGTATTGCTTGATTCCTATCATGAAAACTTCTGTGTTTTGTTTGATAAATATAAAAATTATATTTCTTTGCTATAATGTACTATTAAATAAGTCAGCTATCCCAATCATTGTTAATGTTGATCTTTTATCAATTTTAAATGCCTTTGCCTTTAGCTTACTTATCTGAAATTTGTTTTTCCTAACATCCAAGAAGTTAGACAAGCTTTTGAATGCCTGATGAAGAATACCTTGCATTCAAAGCTTGTCTAACTTTATTCCACCCATGCAGTTGGTCCAATAAAATATATCACCCCAAAATATCCTTGCTTTTAGCATACATTTTATAATTTTAGATAATTCTGAAACTAGTAGGGGAAAAAAAAACTTAGTGTGTTATTTCTGCATAAGATGCAAGGACATAATGCCAGACTCATGCAGTCAGTTAAGCTAATCAACTAGTATACAAGTGCAGTTCTGTAAAGCACATCTAGCAGGATGCTTGAGATTTTTGTCCTGTCTACTTTTCAGGAGTGTAAGGCCATAGGCATAGAAATCAAGATATTTTGATAAATTAGCATATATTATCTAAACCAGTCATCACAGGAAGGGACATATGTAATGTTTGTAGGACCTCATCAACCTTTAAAACATCCTAAAAACTAGGGTACAGGTGATGCAAAGCAATAAGCTACTATTTATCATCCTGAAAAAGGATCATTCATAAAAGACAAACAATTTTGAAGTGTGTCACTGATAAGTGTGCCATGTTATATTTGTGCCCTCCATTGTAATAAAGGTGGTCAGGCTCCAGTCTCATCTCTCTTACTGAAAACCCTGCTCACTGGCTGTATCAGCCTTGGTGGCCACATCCAGATGAGTATGGATATGTGGTATGTGGTGCTGCAGACCCATCTGCAGCACCACACACTGCATGTGCAAGCGCTCCCTCTTTGCTACCTTGCATGTCATTTTGATCCTGGGGTCAAAAATACCCACACAGAAAAAAGTGGGGCAGTGTACATAGTGGCAGCACGCAATGCCCAAAACCAGAGCCTGGCAAGCTGGAGCCATGCTGCAGCTGCCAGCCAGGCTTCTTGCTGTCAAGACCACTATGGTACAACTATCTGCGACCCCAGGACCCTTGGTAAGGCTGCTGGGCTAGCACAGTTGCTAATCTCAGACTCCCTTATCCCACCCAGGGTGACCTGCTAAGTGCCAGAGTGTGCATGGCATGGGCATTCCCTGAGTACAAGTAGCAGCAGTGCAAGGTATGCTGCTGCTACTTGTCCCTGGGGAAAGAAATGCTCCCAGTCATCTGGATGTGCTCAGAATGTCCAAGGACCATCTACCTCTGATTTAGTCCCAATAGACTGACTGTTCTGCTAAGTCAGTGTCACTCAGTGATTTAGCTCAGCTTTGAAGTCAGATCAGTGGTGCTGCTGTCACCCTTGATGGTACAAAGAAATGGAACATGGAATCATTTCTTCACCAATCATTTCTTCCAACATGGAGTCATTTCTTCACCATTTTCTGCAACCAGTTCAGTTGGTTCTTGCCAGAAAGCCAACTCTCTTTTGCTGCTGTGGATCCTATTAGGCCTCTTCAGAGGCTTCAAGTTCTGCTGTACTATTGGACCAATCACATCTCACTGTGGAGGTGATTTTGCTTCACCAAAATGGCCGAACCCATCATGGCTGTCGTTCAGATTTTTCCACACAAAGCATAGGGGCTTTGGATTGACAGCCTTGTGTCTTTAATACCCAATCTTCTGCTTTTATGGTGACTCCATACCCAGGACATATCCCAGAGTGAGGATAGATACTTACTATCACATACACAATAAGGGTGCCTGTACATAGATTTCTTAGATTTCATAGACATTAGGGCTGGAAGGGACCTCATAACAGCTTGGGGTCCAGTCCCCTGCCCAAGGTGCAGAAAGTTAGCTAGGGTCAAAGGATCCCAGCAAGATAGGCATACAAATGTTTCTTGAGTGTCCAGAGTAGGTGCTTGCATCACCTCTGGGGGGAGTCTATTCCAGGCCTTTGGGGCTCAGACAATAAAGATGTTTTTCCTTATGTCCAGCTTAAAACGGCCTTTCAGGAGTTTGTGACCATTGGACCTTGTCATTCCTTGGGGTGCTCTGGTGAACAGGCATTCCCCTGGATCCTGATGCACATCCCTGATGTATTTATAGGCTGCAACCAAGTCACCCCTGAGCCTACGCTTCTCCAGGCTGAAGAGTCCCATGGCTCGAGCCTCTCATCATAAGGCCTGTTCTCTTGCCCTCTGATCACGCGCATGGCTCTCCTTTGGACTCTCTCAAGCTTCTCCACATCCTTCTTGAATCGTAGAGGCTAGAATTGGATACAGCATTCCAGCTGCAGCCTCACCAAGGCCAAGAACATCGGGAGGATAACATGTGTGAGGAGGCTGCTCACTTGTAATTACAGCGCATTGGAGCAGACTCAATTAATCGAGTCTGCTGGAGCATAGCAATCACCATGCTCCAGCCAGCCTCCAAGTCTCATGTATTAGTGTCCCTACACTTCAAAATAGCGATGTGGGAGCTTTATCTAAAATTCGCTGAGCAAGCTTTAGTTCAAGCAACCCCACTGCTATTCTGAAGCACAGGGACATTGATACATGAGACGCTGTGCTGCTTTAATTAAAGCAGCTCTTGGAGAAGCTCCAATTCAAGCACTGTCCCCTTCCACCACCAGAACACATATATAAGTGCCCTAAGCCTTAAGGAAAATAAATTCTAATGAAAACTTAGATGGTAGAATTATAGGGAAATGAATTTGACCATAGTTGGTGGTTTCCCTTTCCTCCAATAGAATGGGAAGAAAGTTCTAAGTCTTCTGGTCAAGGGCTAATGTTTTTTTGCCCAACTTTTGGTATTTATTTGGACCCAGAAATTTGGTTCTGACCTCTATTGCAGTATTCATTTTAAGACAAATACATTCCAAATATACAAGACTAATTTATATCAGAAAAATATACCCCAGACGTATTACAAATGTATTCCAAATATATTTCTTTAGAACAGGTAATAAAAGTTAACCTAGTTTTTAATAAGCTGGGCACTAAAAAACTTGTTTGTCATCAAGAAACAACTTTTTTCAAGGAGGCAAACAGATAAAGAATCTATAAGTTCTCGCATTAACATACCAGCCCTCTGTATGAGAGAGTGACAAAAACCCAGGTTTTGGGGTACTCCCAGGGATATATCCTGGGTTTGTGTAAGCTTATTTGTCCTCACTCTCTCAAATGGGTATGTCCATGTTACTCATTTGTCTAGAAATCACAATTTATCACAGGCACTTCAGTCAAATAACAGAAAATGGTTTATTACATGGAAAGAAAAAGTGATCAAATGTTTTGACTACAGAGTGCGGTCAAACAAAACTAATAAAATCTTCACCCTGTGTTTGGACTACCATCCAGACCTCATAAAATGTCTATGGAAATTCCCCAGGGGTCAACCTCCCCTCAATCACAGATAGCTCCCTCCACCAGGGACCTCCCATCCATGTCTCCTCACAACGAGCCTCTTCTAGCTATCACTTCCTCTAGAATCTTCATTTTTTAAGCTGACACCTCCCACCTGTCAGCTTAAAAATGGTATTTAAAGTTTTTTTTTGGAAATTGAATTATAGGTATGTATATGCATTAGAGTGGTTTAAGATGGACAGCCTGGATTAATTGATTTCTAAAATTCTTGGGTCTCACAAATAATGTTTCTCATAGCCCTGGAAGCAGACAGGTTGTCTAACACAACAAGACCAACAAGGCTGGGAACCGAGGGATTAGGTACTATATTGCCCATAACACAAGATAAGTGGCACCAGCTAACAAGGCAGTGGAGCAGGCAGGGACGGGGCTGAGTCTTGGTTTTGGGGGAACAGAACAAATTAGGAGAAGGCCCAGAAAGACAAAGTTAATATGTGTGCACACGAGGGGCTTGGAATATGTTGACGACACAGTGTGTGGACTATGACAACCACAGAGTGGGACCAACCAGAGATGGCTGCGGATGAAGAATCATCAGGAGTCATCAAGAGGGAAGTAGAATTTGAAAGTAGAAACTTGAGACTAACAAATGATCCTTCTGTTTCTCCCATCCCTCCTCCCTCCCTCCTTGGTCCCATCCATCCCTCCTTCTCCTCCCTGAGAGGGGTCCCCATCCTCACTCCTAGAGAAAGGTCCCTGAGGCCACCATGGAGGGCATACGACCAGCAGCCAGTCTCATGTACTCCACTGGAGTGGGGACTGGGCCTCGGCATCCCACCTCCAGGCTGCTGATATGCTGACATCTGACACAAAAGAGAGTGCCTCAGAGTGAAGACTGCATCCTGGCCAGATGCACTTTAACTCTGATAACAGCCCTAGGATTTGGCAGATATATAAAATTGTTTCAATGTTTGTATTGCTTCTTTTCTGTTATCTCTGTGTATCAGTAAATTTGCCTATTATCAATAGAAAGGTCATGGTTGGTCTGAGGGTGGGCCCCCACTCTCTGCTTCCAAAACAAGGTATCTGGATCCTAAATCCAGACCCAACACCACCATCCTACTTTCAAGGGAGTCGGAGAATCCTCTCCAGTGTCTGCCTATGGGGCGATGGCAGAAAAGTATGTTTAAAACCAGTGGTATTGTTTAATGCCTCCTTCAGGAGAAAATACATAAAAAATGGAGTTCTGGAATGTATGGAACACAAGGGAGACAGGTTGTCACAAACAGGAACAGAATCATGCATCCACCTTTGTGCTGTTTAGCACAGTAAAGATGTAACTAGATGTATTGACTGTGTCTGAACAATTGCACAAATGTCAGTAGACTGCAGAGATGGGATAGTGAGAGCAGGGTAACTCTTGTACTTCAGTTTCCCCAGACTTTCTAATAGGACTCTGCTGCCTGTGTAGAGATGCAGCATGTTAGATTAATCTCTCTGCGTGTTATTAGCAGGGATCCTGGTTTTGCGTTTCTCATGGAAGAACGGAAAGAAATGTGGATTTTCCCTTTAACCGAGAAAAACATTGATTTTTTAAACAGAGAAACACTCAGATTTCCCACTTTTGTGAAGGGGTCTTTGCATGTATATGCACATGGCCACCAGGCAGCCTGGAGAGCAGCTCCCACAGGTAAGTCTGGCAGGCTGGGGTGAGGGGAAATTGAGGCCTGCACAGGAATGGAGGGAGGGAGGGAACTGGGCAGGGCTGGAGCTGGGCAGAGTTGAGGTTGCTGCTGCTGCCCAGCCCAGGCAGTGTGTGGAGCTTGGGGTCCAGGACCAAAATGTGTGGCCACAGGGCCCCAGCAGAGACTGGGATGGGGCCACAGGCAACTCATCCATGGGGTGGGGGTTGGGGCTGGCTCCCCCCTGCTGCACAAACTTCCAGGGGGGGCCCCCAGATCTGTTCACAAGGTAGATACAGCTGCTTACTACAGGTTTGGGCTTTTTGTTCTGCTGCCCCTGGGGCACAGCAGGTGGGACCTGGTGTGGCTGGGCAGAGCGGGGCCAGGCAGGGAAGCTTCTGGCTGCTGTGAGCCCTGTGCTGCCTTGAGAAGGTGCCACTTGCTGGGCTGGCAGCATTGGGGGTGGTTTAGAAATAAGTATACAGCAATACAACAAAACTCCTTTGCTGTTTTCTTCCAACTTAGAGCTGGACCAGATGGTCTCTCTGCTTCAAATGGCTATCATAGTTTCATAGTAACTAGGGTCAGAAGGGGCCTAGAGCAGGCCATCTAGTCTGACCCCCGCCAATGGCAGGAACAAGTGCTGGGGTCACAGGACCTCAGCCAAGTACCTATCC